>BCKM01000010.1:295598-314912 GCA_039545415.1 Udeniomyces megalosporus | reverse complement strand
CATCTTCATCTCATTGACCATGAATCTCATTTCAACGCACGAAAGCTCGTCCTCTACCAAGGTTCTCAAGTCGTCTTGGGTCAGGTAACGGTAGCGATCCTTCGATCTTGGATGCGAAGGATCGAATCGACGAATGAACGAAACCGATCAGACGATGAAAGAGTCGCTGACGTCGAAGGAGGAGGAGGAGGAGGAGGAGGAGGCATTGAAGCTGGTCGTGTCGATATCGAGAACGGGAAGGAAGAAGGGCAAGAGGAGGGATCTAAGAAATCGATTTGATTATGCTGCCTCACGTGTTTTTCTTCTTCTTCTTTTTTCTCTCTTCTTCTTGTTCGTGTATGTAGGGATGACAAATAGAATATTAATTTTTCGGTTCAGGATTGATTTACGAAAGATTTTTATTTCTTGGCCACAGGTGAGAAGAACCATTAACTGGTCCTCAATCTATCCATGGAAAGGCAAAGTACCCTCTGTAAAGTTTCTTCTTCTTCGATCAATTCCTCCAAAGTCCCACCACCACCGCCACCTTGCCCTGATCCTGCTACTTTTCGATCGTTCGACCTACCACCGAGGACGCCAAGTTGATTGAACCCTCTTGCGATCTGACCTGCTTGAACTTTGAGCATCTGACGTTCGAGTTTAAGTTTGAGTGGGTCGTTGAGGAGGTTTGGGTTCTTTCTTGACGAGGGAGAGGAAGAAGGTTGACGATGGTGATGATGATGATGATTGGAGTGAGATTCGAGAGGACGTGAGGGCAAGGTCGAATAAGTTGACGATGATGATGATGATGAGGGTGGTGGTGATGGTGACGATAAAAATGACGTCTGTTCTGGTGGTAAAGACTCAGAAATTTTCGATCGACGCATCATCGTCTCCCGAGAATTTAACACCCCATCCCTCTCCATGTCACTCTCGATTGTTCCAACGATGTGATCCTCGTTGTCAACATCAGTGAAAGTCGTGGACAGGACCTTTACGGCTTTGGCAAAGATCGCCAAAGCGAGGAGAAGATCTGTCATCGAGTCCTGATGAAACCGAGAGACGCACGATGAACAAGGTGGATTCGTGAAGATCGTTTGTTCATACAAAAGCGAGGAGGAGGAGGAGAAAGCAGATGAGGAGACGATCGTTGAGACGAGTCGAAAGGTGAATGATATCAACGAGTAAGGTGGAGGTGAGTTGGACGTGTTGTTGGAGTTTGAGTCTGGCTGATAGTGATTAAGTTGTCTTTGTTGTGATCTCTGAGTGTAAGGCAGGAAGAGGGGTGGAAGATGGGATAATAGGTCGGCATGTACACATTCAGCTGAGGGAGGACTTGGGCAGGTTATCAGATTTGCTGCCGATGTGGGTTGGCTGATTGCGGCTGAAGCGATTCGGGGTGGACATAAGACCTGAGGGCTGAGCTCTACGATCGAACGACATGATTGGTTGTCATCCAGGAGTGAGCGTGTAGGTAAAGGTGAGAGGCAAGTGAGAGATGGCTCGATGGGCACAATTTGATCGACCAAGGCTGAGGACGATGTGATTAGGTTGTCAACGTCAGAAATGATGAATGGTTCGGTGTCTTGGTTGGGAAAGCCGGAGATAGGTCCGAATGCAGCTGTATGGACTTCTTGTGGGGTGACATCGAATGGATTGAACAACGATAGGACGGTCGGGTCAATGATCGGAATGGAGTTTTGCTCGGGAGAAGGATACGAGGGAAAGAGTGATTCCAGTGAAGTCTGCTCAGATCCGAGGAATGTCAGATTTGAGAAGTCGATGGGATCATCGATAGGGATGGCGACCGAGGGATCTGCTTGGTAGGTGAAGATTCCCTCAAGATATGAGTTGTCGCATGGAGGAGAAAACGATGATGGGGAGAGGATTGAAAACCCGTCGGGGATGACACCATTCCAACTTGCTAAGCCCTACGAGCAGGACACACACAAGCTAGTCAGCTTTGGGTCGAGAAACTATAGACTCGAGGGAGACACGAAAGGTCTTACAGCTGGCAAAGACTCTCCTACAATGCTTTCATCAGGTTCTCCAGCTCCACTGGATCCATCTCGTCTTGTTTTCTCTTCATCCTGCTTGCCACCCAGCCTCTTTCTCTTGCCCGTGCTCTTCTTGATATCCCTGACCAGGTCCAACTGCGTCTTCTCCAGACCTTGTATCGCTCCTTCCTCCTTCTCGACACTAACCAACCGACCATCTCGTCCGGACTCCAACTTGGCCCCTCTCGGCCTACTGCTCCTCCTCTTACGTTCGCTGAAGACGCAAGTCCAGCCGTTTTTGGTGCAGGCAGAGCACGTATCGGAAGGCGTACCATCGCATCGATGCTTTCGGTTGAAACAGTTGTCGCAGGCTTGAAGGCAGGGAGGAAAGAGTCAAGTCGGGTCCGTCAGATGAAGAGGGATAAGGGTCAAACTAGAGGTGGACTTTAGTCTGTTGTGTGATATCCTCAAGGAGACGAGGGTTGGCAAGGGGAAAGGAAGGTTGATATCGTGTGCTCTCACATTTGCGCAAGGTGCCAGGAACAGCAGTGGGCTGGGCGTATGACATGGTGAGCTGACCTAACACTGATCGAGGAGGTGATTGTATTGATACTGAGAGTTATCAGCCTGAGTTGAGAGAGCGGACTAGAGGAATCTGGAGAGCGGCGGGATTAGGCGGCATGAGCGTCCCAACACTGAGGTCTCAGGGGCTTGAGTCAGGTTGAATCGACGTGAATGACTACGGGCTGGCGTGTCAATCAAGCACAAGGATACGAGGACGCGGTCAGGTAGATGCGTTTAGGAGAGGGAAGGAGTATATGCAAGTGTATGCGACGTTCCCTCTCGACCATCAAGAAAGAGCTGACATCCTCCTCCTCGCTCGTCATTCCATCATGGTACATCATCACATCTCACCTTCCCTACCCGATCGAATCAACAGTCACTCACACTCCATTTCACCTCCAAAAATCCAGGATCAACCAGCTTCCCTCGACCAAGTCCTCACCTACTTTGACCTCACCTCACCTCAAGCCTTCCCCTGGACACCGAACAAGGCCTCACACATCAATGCCACACGAACCAGAATCAACGGCCTCTTCTTTGATCAACTCCTGACCTTGGCTGCAGTTGGTAAGTTGAATCGTCGCGTCATTCGTCTTCTTCATCCCTTTCCAAATGATTCAACATCCTTCAACTTCCTCTGTCCCATACTCCACCGCTAACTGTCCCTGAATCCTCTGTCCACACAGATTCATCGCTGTACCCACCTCCAGACATTCTCTCTCTTCGCCGCCTTATGACCGCCATCCAATCCTCTCAGTTCGACAAGCTCAAGAAAGACTGTCTCCTCTACTACCTCCTCCTCGACTCTTGCTCAGCTTCCCAAGAGACTTCCGCGAGGGTCAAGTCGTTCGAGAAGCAGAGATTGTTGCCTAGCCAATTTGTTCGATTGACCAAGGGTTATTGGTGCTTGGACAACGGGCTGCATGAGGTGAGTTGTCACTTTCGTCTTTCGCGTCTGTCTTGATTGCATACGTTCAAGTATCGTCTATTTCGTGCTGCACACGGCGAAAGAAACCAATCTTGATCGTACTGACTTTCGAGCTGAAGCTGATATGACCCGTTCGATTGTTCGCCAAACAGCTTGCTATCACCCATCTCACCTCTCTCTCCCTCTCGACCGACTTTGTCCCCAAGATCCTTTCGACCCTCTCATCTATCACCATCACCACCACCTCATCTCCTCCTACAGTCTCCGCACCAACCCTCGTTCTTCGCTTCCTTCGACTCGCCAATCCGACCATCGATACGTCAGATCTGATCCTCATCAAACTCGACGCCCTCGCCCGAACCAGCGTCCGTGAGGCTTGGATGTACATGTCTACGTTTGAGGATGGCGATCTCAAGCGAGACCTCATCGGAAAGATCTTTGAGTGTTCTCTCTCACGTGAGTAATCTCAAATCCAGATTTTACGTCAGGTCCTGAAGAGCTCTAATGACGCTCAGGATGCTGCTCGTTCCTTGACATTCAGCCAAACCTCTCCCACGATCACTTCAGCAACTGCTCTCCTTCCCATATACTTCGTTTGAATCTCAGACACTATCCCAGCTCTGTCTCCACCCTCTGCCTTCCCTCTCAGCTGCCTCCATCAACGTCCTTCGAGACCTGGCCCACACCCGACTGATTGCTCAAGGTCGATTCCTCGAAGCCATCAAGCTCGATAGAGCCATCGGGGCTAAAGGTCAACAGGCGGACAAACGTCGAGCTGTTCTTAATGGAGCTGTTAGATTGCTGCCAGAGGTCCAACGAAGGATCCTCGAACTCGAGATGGACGAGGGAAGGGAAAATGAAGATCGAGAGCTGGAGGCTGCCGCGGTCAATGGTACGAACGGGGTAACGATGACCGACGGTGACGTCGATATGGGAGGTGACTACGAGATGGTTCCCAAGGGCCAGGTTCAAAAGACCAAATCTCTTCCTCTGACTGCCTCGCAAACGTTCCGAAGTTCCTCCCCTCAACTCGCCATTCATCGAGCATCCATTCTGCCTCTCCCTTCGAATGGTGCTTCAACCAACGCCTCTCGATCCAACGAATCAGCTCAAAACCCCTCCATATTCCCTTCTGCTTCGGGTCCATCCTCATCCGGTACCGCTCAACCTTCGACTCGATCTTACCCTCAGGAACTCACTCGATCCATCCTCTCACATGCTCCCGTACCAATCGCACCTCTACCTGCTGCAGCTTCCTCGCCTACTAGATCATCTGCCTTTGCCGCATCATCTTCTTCCGCCAACACTACCTCTGCTTTCGAACGATCAGCATCCCCATTCTCTCGAGCGGCTCCAACCCCCTCTACTACATCGAATCTTCTCACTTCGCGAGGAACCAGTCGCCCATCATCCACATCCACGACGACGACGGCCGTTCCTCAATCTGTCTCGCCGTTCGTTCAAGCCGCTCAACGTGCCTCGATGGCTTCGAGGAGGAACCTAGCCTCGTCTCACAGTCACGATTTGGGATCGAGCTTGAGAGAAAGGATTCAAGGATCTCCAGTGCAGAGATCATCGTTGACGAGGGATGTGGAGATGATGATGGATGACGATGGAGAGGAAGAACGAGGTGGAAGAGTAGGAGATGACCAATCAAAGAGAAGTCGAGGAACAAACTCACCTCCTCATTCACCATCAAGATCAAGACAGCAACGACAGCAGCAGCAGAGATCCTTGAGGACGACCACGTCATCATCGTCATCATCTCGAACCACCCCTCAAGCCTCGACTAAACCTCAATCATCTTCTTCGGACAAGAAGGTTCTCCGAGATGACGCAGAGAATGACAGAGATGATGGGATGAGGATGGATATGGATCAAGATGAGGAAGAAGAAACTCTCCCAGGTGCATTCCCGATAGGTTCGAAATCACCTTCGCCTCCTCCTCCCCCTCCTGTTTCCTCCAAGAACACTCGAACCTCTCATCGACGAACCAATTCATCAACCGATGCCGGTGCCAACAACAACAACAACAACAACAACGTTCGATCGACTCGAGCCAGGGTCGTCTCTTCCTCGGGTGATGGCGGAGAGACTGCGAAGGGGAAGAAAATTCGTACGACCAAGAAACGAACTCCAGGAGGATACTCAGCTCTAGTCTCGTCTGATGACGAGGAAGATGAAGCAGAAGAAGCGAGAGATACCGTTCCATCACCTCCCACTACTCGTCAACGTAAAAGGCCCACTACCACGACGGCGATGAGAGGATCATCAACTGGATCGACGAGTCGACACGTTCGAACACGTTCCACCTCGGTCGTCTCTTCCCATCAAGGTGACGATGATGATGACGACGAACAAGACGTTGAGGAGCCTTCAATATCGTCATCGAGACGACGACCTACTACTACGCCAACAACCGGTCGAAACCTTCGAAGTAGCGTGACTGTCAGTCCTGAAGCCATCCCTAAACGATCTTCCACCACCACCGTCACCAAGAAAAAAGCATCCACAGCTACCGCCAGCAAATCAACAAGGGGTTCCAAGAACCGGGAGGATGATGAGGGTGAAGGGGAAGGTTCTTCTTCGAAGAGCACGACGGTTGGAGTGAGGAGGAGTTCCAGAAGGACGGCTGGTGGAAGCAGAGACTAAAGGTTCGACAGGAGGAAGGTTAGTTGATGAGATGAGAGGCGCAACGGAATGGAACGGAAAGTTTGTCTTTGTTCCAGTTTATTTGTCTCAAATATATGCCACTTTCGAAAAATTCTCAAGTCTGAAATCTCGAGTAGAAACAAAACAAAGCAAGTACACAAGTCCAAATCGCGCAAGCTTCTTTAGGACGACCAAAGAAAACGATGGGGATTGGAACAAGAGACGGATGTCTTCTCACTTCCTTGGTGCTTGTTCGAAAACGGGAAGAGACATAATACACTATTGACCTTAAGGGGGGGGGGGGGAGACAAACTAGACGGGGGGATAGGGGCAAGACAGAGCGGAAGGTACAGGCAGGTACGAGCAAGCGAAGGTGCGTATGCTGGCGAGAAGGAAAGAGTAGAGCGAGTGAGGTACGACGAAAAGGGAGGAGGTCAAAGTCGAAGGGTGAGAGGAACCGGCGATTCAGATTATGTTGAGTTTTGTTTTGAAGAGAAGAGAGCGGTGATTGACAAAGGGTCGAACGAGTGACAGTGGCGCAAGAGGAGGTAGATAGGTTGGTTGGTTGGAGGGCAAATGGTCGGTTGATACTTGGTGTGGAGCTCGAGAGTGATCAGAACCGAAGGTAGCCAACGCAGAGCAGCGAAGCTGAAGAAACCAGACAGAGAAAACCCAAAAGAAGGGAGATCGTCAGAAAACGGATGAGGAGAACAAGAGGCTAGGCCATGGCGACTGACGACCGATACAGAGTCCGAGCCAGAAGCTAAGGTTGGCCAGCTTCTTGTGGGCACGGACGATAGGGAGTTTGCCCACAGCAATCATGGGGAGTTGAAACATCTGGTTATCCGAGAACACGCAGGACGTGGACTATCTCAGCAGGTGGAGCGAGAATCATCGGCTGACAGAAGGATGTCAGAAGATAGAACAGACCTGAAGTAACAGGAGGTACCCTCGCCATTTTCGGGTGACTACGACCATGACAAGCTCATGACACAAAGCAGAGAGGAGGAAAGTAAAGAAAGTCGCTTGTAGTCGAGACCTCTTCTTCGTCTTTTCGGACGACGATGGTGGTGCCAGCAGTGGGGTGTAGACGTGATGAAGGAGGAACGTCTGAGATGAGGCGGGCGAGCGATCGATCTTGATTAGCCGAGGGTCTCGGAGCAGCAAGGGAAGCATGAGATGGGCATTACAAACGACAAAATGAACGTACATGAACAGGCTTGTTCCAACGACGGGCGTCTGTAAGCGACAAAAGGATTCAACGACCAGTCAGCCAGGTATACCATGTGGCGATGGGATCGCCGACTTACATTGGTCCCACGTCACACTGTTCCACCATTCCTCGTAGAACTCCCTGTCATTGAAGCTGAACGTTCGACGCCACAAAAAGCGCTTGTCAGTCCACAGCATCGAGCGAGGGGCATGCAGCCCGTTCAAGGAACAGCTACCACGAACTAAGTGATCTCGGCCAGAGCGTTACAGATGCACTCAAATATGATGTTGAAGATAAGGCAGAAATTGACGATGAACGGAAGAGAAAGGTAGATGACGTCCTTGAGAACGTTCTCCCCCAGTTTCGGCATGTAAGGGACTGGATGAACAAGTCCAGAGCAAAGAAGCGAATTAATGAACATCCGTTTCGAACAGTAGATCGAATGGCAGGACAAACGGCATCGTTGCTCGATCACAAAGCACAGGAAGAAGAACGTCGCAGCCGTCTCGAGAGTTTTGAGGATGATGTAAGAATATCGTCGCCTGGAGAATTTGAGATTATGCATTAGACAGCGAGAATGAAATCAATGACCGTTCACCACGTGTAAGGTTTTGAGTTCGGCAAAAAAATATCCGGACTCACACGCTCGTCCTTGGGTAGTTGAGCGAGTAAATCAGAGTCGGGATGATCATCCATTCTCTCAAGTTCATGAAGGTCAACGTCTTTGGCCAAACGACTGTTGTCTGACTGTCGCCTGCCTCAAATGGGTGGGCGGCCAGTTCAGCAGTGAGTGACTTGATCTGAGCCTCTAACGATGTGGTGTCGATGGCAGCAGTCAGAGCGGTAACGTCTGGAGGACTAGCTGGTGGGTTCGGAAGGGAGGAGAGAAGTTCCGGGGTTGGAGTCGAGGTTTGTGGAATGTCGACGTTGGGGAAGGTCGAACGTCGGTGGTAGGCAGGTGCAGCAGCTGCCAGTGAGGCTTGGACTCGCTTGGTCTGGATAAGTTTATGATGCGTCTGAGCAAAGTAGGTATTGGTTGTAATGTCTGTATGCATGGGAAGGCGATGAGAGGGATATCAGACGTCGCGCGAGCGCGGGTCAGCTGCGGATCAGACCGTCATTAGGCTGGCTGAGAGAACGTACACGAGTGCATTTTCATGGTCATCGTCATAGTAGTCATGACGAGGTATCCAGATGGAACCCAGTACCAGTCTCTAAAGAGGAAAAAAAAAAAGGAATGTCGGGACGAAGTTCAGCAGACGAAGCTCCACTTGGGCACTCGAGCGAATGGAACACATTCTCACCGTTGCCAGATCCACCAAACCATTCCTCCCAGAAAGAGGAACTGGACAACATGTTGCTCCAGTTTGACCTTCGTTCTCCCTTCCTGATCGATTCTCCAAGGGCCCCTGGTCCATCCTCTTCTCCAGCCCTCTCCCCAACCCCAACAGATAATCATCCAAGCGGCAAGCATTCCGGCCTCCCCTTGGACCACAGTTCCCCATCCTCTCGTGAGATCGTGGGCAAGGGTGCTCTTTGAGTCTAGGAAAGGAGCGAGAAGCGAGCGTGGCTCAGGGGAACTGCTGAAGGGAGAGAATCGAGGAAAGAACGTGTGGACAGTGTCGAGGGAAAGTCCGATGAAGAGCAGATTAAGGAGAGTTCGGAAAGAGAAGAAGGAGAAGTCCTTCTGGTAAGTATTGGATGGTGAGAGCAAGGATGGTCGAGGGTGGAACGCGGTCTGCGGGAGAACCAAGCCAGAGGGACAGGAAGAGAAAAGGGGCGGAGGTCAAATAAGAATGTGACGAGACTGTAGACTCGAGCTCCGCTACCTTGATGGTGGCGATAGGCAGCACAGGGGGTGGTGAGAGAAGGATGAGGGAGCATGACGAACTAGGGCCTTTGTTCGACGCGATTCTTTAGCCTGGCCCGGTTTCCCGGCTGACTTTTCAGGTGCTGGACTAGGCGCTGAGGATGAATCACTTGTTTTGCGTTGTCGTCTATCGTTGTAGGGAAAGAAGAGATAGATGAGAGAGAAGGGGAGGAAGAGAGGAAAGAAAGGGAGACGAAGAGGGATACGTCAGCGATGATCGGATGGAAGAAAGACGCCAGTCTTGACGCGGGTGAGAGGACGTACAAGTCGTGAGAGTCAAGACGTTTGTCCAAGGCCGAGGCCTGGATAGGACCAGCTGGTGGTTTACTCATGAAGCAGAGGGGAGAGAGAAGCGTAGGGAAGCGTAGGGAAGAGGAGAGGAATGAGGTGGAGGGGAGAACGGAATGGAATGGATCGATCGTTCCTTCCGCAGGGCGACCGACCTTAGTTAATTCTTTCCGTTCTAATCCCTCCAAGAACGCTTTCGGGGGAATTTGACGACTCGATCTGAGGGTGACGACGACAACATCTGAGTATCCTCTAGCGATCCCTCTTGATCGGTCGAGGTCGAAGTCGACGGGAATCGTCAGTCGTCCACGTCATTTCTCTTGCGACCCTCATCTTCATCACTATTCTTGGCGAGCGTCGAGGACGACCGGACGAGAGGTGGGGTGCGGAATTCATAGAGATACAATCAGGAGGCAAAAGCAAAAGACCATCTAAGGGCTCAGGTAGCTCGATCGACAGAAAGACGACCGTCTATTGGGTCGAGATTTCGATGCCTGGAGCAGCGCCGAGAGACTCCTTAATTTTCGCGTACAACAGGAACTGGCCACTGACTAGACCTGCAGTCATGATGACTCGAGGACCAAGACCAGCAAAGAGACCACGGAAGCCAGCTTCCCTAGTCAACGTTCCGAGTCGAGTAAGCATCGTTCCCTCTCCTTTGCCCTTGTTGATTTGAGAGAGGAGGGTGTCTCCCGGCTACGTAGGTAAGAATGGGTGTTCGAGCGGGTAAACATCTCAGAAAAGGCGACACGAATGAGGACGTATGCGAGGACAGAGTAAATGCGAACCTGAGAGATGACCGCAGCTGCTACTCCTGACACCAGTCCAGCACCTAGATTGATACCCCACTTGGCGGAGGCCTAAGTCATGAGAGCATAATCAACTCAACGCTTCGAACTAGAGTTGGGAAAATAGAATTGAGGGCATGAGGCTAACCGATTGGTTGGTCTTCTGATCCTCGGTGAGACTTTTGTTGACAAGCTCATGGACGAATTCGTTGGTGGCGAACTGACCGATAGCGTAGGGAACCTGGTTGGAACGTATCGATAACATATCTTCAGATTTCTCGCAGCGATGCACCAGGTCGAAAACGAGTGTCGCACCTGTTTTAGCAGAATGGGCAGGAATCCGGCATACATTCCTCGGATACCCTCTTCAGATGCAAGGCGGATGAATCCAGGAACAAGACCGGAGGCGTACTGGCGAACAGTAAGGTATAACCCAGAGTGAGGTGAGCTTGTGTCTTGCGCAGAAGGCGGACAACAGATCTGGACTTACGTTCTTGCTCGAGACCAATCGAATTCGGGTCGCCTCAACTGGAAAATGATGTGACCTGTCAGGATGAGTGGACTCGTAGATCGGTTTGTTTAGATCTGACATGGGCGTACGTACGAGGGGTCAAAAGGATGTCTGCAAAGAATTCGGCCACCGATGCGCTACCTAGATAGATGAGCGTCCTATTCTGAACACATGCCTCTTGAGTCCCGAAGTCTGATAAGGGAGGTCATTGAGAATTGTATGTGGATTAGCTTGTGGATTAGCTCACGGAACGAACAAGGAGTATATGCAGGACGCGATGAATGTTTAAGTCGAGCACACGTACACTGGCAGGATTGCTTCTTGAAGAACTCATAGCCTGCGAACTTTGCACCGCCTTGGACGAGGTACCTGTGTGAGGCAAGAAACAATCGAGATGAGAGATCGTTCAGCTTTCGCTACGTGTGGGCCGATGACCAATCCCTCTGAAATCACTGACCCTGCTGCAGTGGGTCCAAATCCTGTCAAGAGAGCTCCAGCACCTGTCAAGAAGAGATAAAATCATCAGCAGCTTCGATGATTGCGGCCGAAGCGAAGGCGAAACTGATGAGGAAGAGATACGTACCGTCGGCTGCGACAATGTTCTTCGCGGCGAAAGCCATCCCGGACTTTGACAACTTGGGGTCGATCTGGATCCTTGTTTTGATGACATCTATGGGAGTCATCATGCCATGGGTGATGGTGCAACACAGAGCACCAGCAGCGAAGAAAGTTGAGTAATCCGAGGCTGTAAAGTTGGGGACCTGTTAAAGGACGGGGCAAAAGACGACCGTCAGTAGTAAGACAGCTACAAGGACTCGAGATCAACTGACTTTGAAGGGAGCTGACGACGTAGACATGATGAGAAGGCTCAGAAGGGCAAGAAAGACGGAAAGAAGAGAACGAGAGGGATAGAAGTTAGACGAAACGTCATCCTTGAATTCGAGCGGGGCAGCCGACGCTTTCTTCAAAGCGGAGTTCGGCAAGAGGTCAAACTTGCCTGAACTTGGGCAGGGTACGTGATCCTTTCCGTCTTTGGTATGAGATATCGCTGTGGAAGCTGCTTACCTGCCCTCGCAAGAGACACGATGGCCCAATGGTTGACGAAAAATGGCGTTCAGGTTGCAAAACCTCGCCCATCTTTTCCTTTGAATCGTTTTTGTCTCCCTAGAGTTCTCAGACTTCGCATGCATCGGCTGGGTAGCATCACAACATGTGCAACCTGAAAGTGCTGTCCGAATCGAAGCTCTCCAGGTAAGGCATCAGGCCTTTGATAAAAGTTTTGTTGATGAGCAGGACGCATCCACGTGTCTGCGGTTCACCACTTTGAAAGCCCGAAACGGGGATTGGAACGCCGGAGCTTGAGTGTCAATTCCAGCTGCCGAGAGTAGACCTCAAGTCAAGATGGCCTGTTTTTTTTTTTTTTTTTTTTTTTTTTTTTTTTTTTTTTTTTTTTTTTTGGGCAAAGCTATCATCTTCATCGATCTGGTCCTCAGCAGGTACATCGACTCAATCATCTTCAACCTACATCTCCTAATGATGATGCGAAGCAGAGAAGAGAAGGTTTGTGACCGGCTCAAGGATCCGATCGATCCAAGTCGTTGGGATCGGACTTTAGGAGGGATGGGCGTTTTAACGTTTGGGTCTTGAGATGACCCCAGACCTCCTTGTTGGAGAAAATGATCTTGTTTGGCTTGATTAGTTGATGGACAGGTTTCACCTCGTTATCCTCCTACATTTCGACACTGGCTCTCCCTGTCATTCTACCCAATCCTCCTCGTCCTCTCTCCCCTCGTTGGCCTCCCTTCTCTCCCCAGCTCGCTTCCTGTTCAATCCCTCAGCGTCGAGGCCCCCCGATTCTCGGTCCCTTCGCTGAAAGATCGTTCCAAATCCTTCCGCACATCGATCCTCAGTCGAAGTCCTGGAAGTGAACTACTATACAAATCACCATCCCACCTCAAGCCTAAGCGTCCGCGATGACGAGCGTCAACATGGACGATATCGCTTACACAGGCCAGCGGCTTCTGTGCGCGCTTTGACGCACCTCCTGTCTTGAACCAGAATTCTTCTGACCTTGTCTCGCTCGGTGTCCTAACGATCATCAGACCTACGGTCTACGCGATTGCGATGGATTTCTCTTTTGTCCTTTACGGTATCATCCTCGTGAGTCTGTCAGAAGAGAGAAAATGCGGAGCTGCACTCCGGCCCCTCACTAACCGCCACCTTCGTCATTTCGACCAGATGCAATGTGCCTCGTACTATCGTCACAAGAGTAACGACAGACTTCATGTACGGGAATTGTCTCGTCCTCCCACAGTCAATCATCGTCTAACGCCAGACAGCGAATGTTCTTTGCCGTCATCTCTTTGGTTCACCCGCCATGAATTCAGGTCCGAATATTCGTACCATTCATCGTCACGCTGAACACAGTCGAGGCAATCGTCCGACTCGTCATCCAGATCCGAGGAGAGGGCGAACCGATAGCAAAGCTCTTCCAAACCAGATTCAAATCGATGCCAGAAATTTGGCGTCAGTACTCTTTGTTCGCGACCACGCGACTTTCACCAACTGACGAACCCCATCGTTCCTCAACAGTGATGGACCACCTGGACGTTTTCATCTTGGCACTTTGTCAGGCCTTTGGTCTGTGGCGCTCGAGCAAGTTTCTCTATGCTGTAAAGGGCAGACTGTCACCTTTCAGGATCGCTGTGATCGTGTCTCTCGTCTTGGGGATAATGGGTGCCGTATCAGCTGGTACATTGGCGTTGGTCTTGGCTCGCCAGATGAAGAACACCTACAGAAGTCAACAAGTCACTTCGATCGTATGGGCAGCAGGATCCCTGGTGGGTAGATCCCATAGTCGTCATTTTGATCCTGTTGAATCTCACCGGGACTCGTCGGCGACGCTCATCGACTCTCCTTTGCATCGTGCTTTTGATACGGAATGATGGACTATCAGTATGTCGATTTGGGTCTCACACTCACATGCTCGATCGACTGTATTCGAACACAACGAGACGAGATGGTCCAAAGACCAGGCGGCGTTGATCAAGCCGATCAGATGATTCGGGTGATTCGTCGGCGTATCGTCATGACGCTCCGGAGCGGGTGTGTACACTTCTGTCTACGTCTTGTTTTCGCTCACTAACAAGTCTTGCATCTTCTCTGACCAGCGCTGCGATGACCATGTATGTAGCAATATTTCAATCCCAACAATAATCCCGCCATCTAAATCCCTGTCCTTATCAATGATTGTCCTGTCAGTCTTCAGCTACTCTCGATTACTCTCATGCTAGTTTCAAACCTTAGCTGGGTTTTGGCCGCTCTCGCCATCTCTGCTCGTCTCGCGACTATCACCGGTTTGTTCTATTCATTCATACCCCGTATCACAACACATTGTCACTCAATCCAATCAACCCTCTAGTTTTCCTCTACATCAACGCACCTCATTCGGTTTCTCGATATCTAGAGCAAGAACCCATTCAGCAGTTAGATCGGATCGAACTTATCCAAACTCCATCTTCTCTCGGCTTTGCCGCCACAGACTCTCATGCATCATCTAGCCACATGTGTGCATGCGCATGTGGCCGTTCGTCCTCTTTATCGAACAAACGCAGAGGAGGAAGGTTCCGATCAGTCAATGGGCCGATGCGTAAAGGGAACGGTGGAATTGTCATGCTCGAGGAACAGGGAAATGAACGATCGAGAGAGGTCTTGGTTGAGATTGCTGGGACAGTTACCGTTGAGTACGACGGGGCGCAGGACGAAGACAAAGATGATGGGATAGACGAGAGCTGGGAAGACAAGCGAGATCGCCTGGGTCTTGGCAACATCTGTGTAAGTTCTGAGCTCCGATGTGTGCATGTAATGTGTGGCTGCGGCTTGTGCTGAAGAGGTCATGCCCATCTATCCGGTAGACGGTAGAAACCTCCACCCATCCTACCCGACATCGGCCGTCCACGACTATCAGTCGAAGCCTAACCCCTCAAATAGCTTCTAAGCTTAACTCCCTATCGCCACTTCGACCCACCTTACCTCCATCTACGACAGAGTCTCCACCAGTTCCATCTACCCTATCTATCTTTGCAAGCCTCCTTCGCCCAGCTTTCCTCCCCCGCCCTCACATCAACAGAAACTCAACATCGTCGTTAGCACCACCTCCACTGCCATTCATCACTTCATTCCCATCTGGATGTCACCAGGCTTCGAGTTTTGGAATCTATGATCCCGATCAGGATCCCATCTCTCTCTCGATGATGTCCGGTTCGCCGGACCTCACCGAGAGTAAGCCAGGTGAAGGGGCCGAAGAGGATGTTTCGAGTCAGCCCGGAGGGAGCGTAAATGACACATAGGTTTCTACTTGTGACTGTACCATATTTTGTATGCTCTATCTATCCAAGTCTTTCTCCTGTTTCTCGTATGCCCGAACATCGATGAGGTTGGTCAGTATCGCATGAGATGGGCGGAATGAGGCAGTCAAACCCGGATTCCAGCTCATCGTCATGGAGTAATTGTGAAGAATTGCCACGAAAGATTCAAAATGCAGGCTGGGATATAGACATTCACCCGGTCAAATTGGAGAGAGAGCAATCGATGATGCCGCGTAATTGATTTGTCCCCTCTCTTTCCTTCTCCCACCACCACCTCTTTCCCTATCTCTTACATCATGTCAAACACTCCACCAGTAGACATACAACTCTCCGTCCTCAATCTCGAGGAAACCGCCACAGGAACTTCACTCGCATCACTCGACCCACTCCTACTTCGATCAAAGATTGCAGGAGAGGAGGCTGTGCAGGCGGTCAGACAGCGGAAATCTGCTGGCGGGATAAACTGGCTCAGCTCGAAGAGGAAGACGGAGAAGATCGCCGAGTTTTACGAGGGTCAGGATGAGGTGAGTACTATGAAGGGACACGGTAGCCAATGATGACGAGGAGATTAAGAGATGAGAGTAGGGACTGACCCCTTCGGTCATCTTGTCCAGCACATCGCCAACCTTCTCAAGCCGATAGATCAGGTAGGTCATTTCATCCTCAAGCCACAAAGCAGACACTGTGATGACAAGTGACAAAAATTAACTTTCTCATTGGTCGATGTGCATCATTTCTTTCGTAGCACGTCGCTCAAGCTGCTGATGCTGCAGCCGATAGCGCTCTCAAAGTCAAGATTGCTGTAAACGCGTCTTTTATTGCCAACTGTGTGAGTTCTAGCATCGGTGCGACGTCTTGTGCCACTCAAGCACGTGAAGGAGCTGTCTTCCATTGCTCTCCCTTACATCGACTCGCCAAGAGATTTGTAAGCCTAATCTCACGCTTGTCCCCCCAACCTGTCGTGATTTTTCCATATCAGATTCTCGCAGTTCTTCAACTTTACGCTGCTGGGTCTTCGGCTTCGGTCCGTTCCTTTCCGCCTCTCCGTTCTTTTGCTTGGCGTCCTCTCGAACGGTCTCTCAACGATGGACGACGGTCGAGACGATGCTGAGCTTGGCTTCATCTTTGTTGTGCTCGTAGTTGTCGCTCATTGCAACTGCTGCAGATTCAGTCTTCGATCCTGCTGCCGTACGTACGACTGGCACCTCGTTATCTTGTCGCGACAACTTTGATCTGACAATACAGTACCAACCCGCCTTCATCTTAGAACTACCTCTTGAACACACTCCATAAGAAGGGACAGAAGGCAGATTTGACCAAATGGCCTCAGGGAGGCGCCAAGTGCGTTGGTTCGATTGACCGGATGTCGACCCGACAGCTCTTCGATTGATCTTGGACCCTTGTTTCCCTCTGGCCGTAGGTTCGAGACGATCGGTAACATCGTCTATGGTGGGTTGATGGGAGCTGTCAACCTGGTAAGTTCATACCCAAACGATACCATGCTTGATAGATTCTTCTTTTTCGTTGATTGAATACCTGTTGTAATCAGATCATCATCGTCGAATCGATTCGAAACCTCGCTTCTCACGATCCAGCAGAAGACGATCTCAAGATCCACGTCCCTGCCTTGGTCGCTGTCGGTGTCGCGTTTGGTAAGCTGTACCCTCCTCTGTCTGTGAATCGTTGATGGACATGCTAACCTGTTTTTTCCCCTGCACAAACCGAAGCCACCAAGCTTGCCCTTTTCCTTTATTGCTACGCGATCCGATCGTCGTCGTCTCAAGTCCAGGTCTTGTGGGAAGACCATCGGAATGGTGAGTCATCTCACTAAAGCCAACCTCCTCGCATCAAATATGCCCGTTTAGTGATGAGTCCTTTCGCGACTGTGTATGATTCGCAGATCTCTTCATCAACGGTCTTGGTATCACTACTTCTGCTCTTGGGGCCAAGGTCGTATGGTGGTTGGATCCCGGAGGAGCTGTACGTTCCAGGATCCTGCCTCCTCAAATCTCGTCTGCGATTTCCGAGAACTGAAAATCATCGTGCCTCGTACGAACGACAGATCCTTATCGCTGTTCTCGTCGCCGGCCTATGGACTCGAACAATCTATACGCAATTCCTTCTACTGGCTGGCCTGTCTGCTGGAACAGAGTACCAACAGCTGGTCATATACAAAGCAGTAACCTTCTCCCCTCTCATCACTGCTATCGACAGTTGCCGGGTGAGTGGTAGATGATGTCGTTGATCCCTTTTGCATGGACGGATGCATTCAGTGAGGTGATGATGCTGATGTTGAAATTACCTGTCCTTTGTTGCTCTAGGTATACCATTCTGGTCCAGAGTACGTCGTCGAACTTGACGTCGTGATGCATCGTGATACTCCCTTGTGGCAAGGTATGTTCCGCAAACTTCTCTCCCTGCCCATCAATCACTACCAAGACCTCGCGTCTGATAGGAAACAATCTCTTCTTTCCTCATCCTGTTTTTACAGCCCATGACATCTCGCAGGCACTCCAGGACGACTTGGAGAGGTTACCAGAGGTCGATCGAGCGTTCGTTCATGTCGACCATGAGGTGGAACACTCGATTGAACATCGAAAGGAAAGGTGAAAAGTTGAGGCGGGGGGCTTCTTCTGGGTCGGCATGTGAAGAGGGGAAAGAGGGTTGAGGAGAAACAAAGTGGAAGGACAGTTTTGTCATCGTTGTAGGTCCAATATTCGAATGATATCGTACTTTCATATGCTACGGCAGTGGTAGATGCGGAAGTCAGAATAGCAGGTTTCATGCCTCAGATCCAGAGAGGAAAATGTGGTACGTATCGTGTAGGAGGCCCATCCGGGCCGGAGAACTCGAAAATGGGGGACGAGACAGGCAAGAGACAGGGGACACGTTTCCTCTTCATCGACAACCAACCATCAACCATCACTGGTACGATCCTGAAGCGTGTATATCTGGGAGAGCAAACGTCCGACTCACCAGAATTTTCTCCGTTTCATTCTTTCAACCGTGCCTTCCTCAGGAATCGCCTCAGAGTGCAGACTGTTCCTCAGCTTTGGAGTTTCCTCTCCCCTCTCCCTTCTGTCCTCCATCTTCGTCTTCATCCGCTCCCCTCCGCTCCCCCTTACTCCGACTTCGTCCTCGAAATTCTTCTTACTACGTCAACCGATATCAGCTGCCGTCGTCTCCCTCACATGACAGTCCTCCGTCCATCCACCCTTCTCTAAAGAATCCCCTCAGCATTCAGTCCAAACCTTGGGACGTACCTCCGCCTCCCTCTTTCTCGTGCTACCTCTTCGACTCGACGGCATTTGTCCCTCTCAATATCAAAGCGTATTTGGTTGTCTTCGATCCTGTGTATCGGTCAGATCTATATGCCTCAAAGATCCCAACAGTCGACCAATCAGAAGAGACTTCCCGGAGTTCTCAACCGCCTGGATCGGCCTCGACCTGTCCTTTCGCAAAGGACAAGAAGCTTCCCTTTGAAGACGAACGAAGCATCCGTATGAGTGTAGATGACCTCACCGGTTTATGTAATGGACGACCTCGCGAAGTTTTTGATTCTATGGATCCTCACCGCGTCTTTCACCATGTCTTCGTCTCTCTCCCCTTCTGGTAACCCAGGCCTCATACCCACACTGCCTCCAACCCTACCTCACGATGACATTACAGCCACCAACGCAAATTACTCCGAAGATTTCGTCGCCGACAAGGAGAGAGAATCTTTCGATGGCAAGGAGGGAAGCGAATCCGATGTAGACAGCATAATGAGTCGTCGAGCCGAAAGGCGTTTCCTTCTCAAGCTTGACATCCTTCGTGAGTGGGTTGAATTGCCTTGCTCCCTCTACCATGCTCTAGTGTTGAGAGAACAAGCGACTATGGTCGGCTTCCGCTCACCTGTGACTGATGTCTAAGTTCCTCCGTTCTGTCACCTCTCCCTTGTTCGCTCCAGTGCTTAGCTGGGCATGGGTCGCATATATGATCAAGATCGCCGACGGTTCGAACTACAAGTCAGTCTGAATCATGGTAGTGGTTTTAAGGAACCCCTCGTACGGTTGTCTGGTCACGTCTGATAAACTTTCTGGTGGCAGATACTCGTATGTTGCTGGTCAAAAGGAGGACCTTAAGATGAACGGCAACGAGCTCAACTACATGGATAC
>BCKM01000010.1:281295-295123 GCA_039545415.1 Udeniomyces megalosporus | reverse complement strand
CCCATGTGATTCTCTCAACCTGATACTTTCACCCAAACCAGCCAAAAGCCGTCTCAGAAGCAGAGGACCTCGAGCTCGCCGCGCTCATGGCAAAGGTCGAGAGGGAGAACGCAGAGGTCTCCGGAGACGAGAACGAGGATTCGGATGAGGATTAAAGATTGATGTCACCACCCCATCGGGTTCATATAACAATGGAACGGAACAAGAAGAAGAAGAAAAGAGGGGGGGGGAGGGAGGAAGGGCTCTTGGCTAATTCAAAGTTGACATTGACTCTTGAGAAAGGGTATCATATCCAGTGTTGTCTGAATTTGAGATCGTTGGCATGATATATGAAAGGCGAGGAAAATTTCATGATCATCATAAGGTAGTGAGCTAGGAACATAAAAGCTAGTTTCAGGTATACAGGTCTATACTAAAAGGGTCGGAGTGGTTGTGAGTGGATGGAGGGATGGACAATAGACTACCCCTTACGTAACCCGGCTTGTCGAAGCAGCGTATGAAGGACTCAAGCATCATGTCAAGAGGTGGCAACCGACGTGCAGGGTCTTGATCAATGTAAGAGAAAAGATCATCCGCCTCCATCTCTTCACTGAGAAACATGGCGAAGAGGAAGAAATCCATGGGTTCCTTCTGGAGTTGCTGAATTGTGTAGTAGGCGTGACGCAAACAGTCGATCCATTCCCCAAGATATTTTGCGACGAACTTGATTTTCAGATTAGGTCAAGCCATTGACAAACACCCCGTGGCCTAGAGATTCGGTGATGACTCTGATCAGCTCGTATCAACCACATACAAATCGACAGTAAAGCGAGAGAGCTTGACAGGACAGAAGACTTACCCCTCGTGACGATCGAAACTTGGAGGTAAAGTGAATGTACCCCGACCGAGTACTATTCCGAATTCAGCTGCGAGGTCTTCGGCTGTTGCCGCCATGACGTAGTGAAGATGGATCGAGGTTGAGGGGAAAGTGGCAATGTAACGGAATTAACGTCGAATTTCGACTAAAGGGGGGCCGATGTCGAGATTCGAGGAGATTGGGACGTCTTGTCCTTTTTTTTCTTTTCTTTTTACGTTCTTTTTGCTCTTTGATGTCATCATAGTCGATTTGCTTGCTTGAGTGTACTCTGCTAGTAGGATTCATTCACCACAATGTGGTCACCTCAAAGCAATCAAAGCACGCTTTCGACTCGATTAATGAAGCGTACGTTTCCTGAACCTCCGACGACACTGATGAATTCAGATGCTGCAGAAGATATCTCAGATGAGGTATGTTTGAATCTCGTGATTTTTCTTCGTTTTGTCATGCTACTCATGTCCTGTGAAACAAATGCCTCGGTGTCGGTTAGAATGGTTCCCCTCTAAGATCCAAGCTTCTTTCACTTCTACCTTCTTTCTACTTTCCGCCTTCGACTCGCTCCCTCCACTCTACCTCTTATTTTGGCTCGCTACACAACATGATCCCCTCCCTCCTTCCTTCCTTGCCTTCTTCCCAGATCAACCCTCTGACTTCATTCATCCTGCTCTAGCGAATCTCTATGGCATAAACAGTTCAAGCCTCCTGGATTCATCTCGACCTCCCTTTTCCTTCTCTCCAACCACTTTGATCTGATGGTGTTCTTACCTCTCAACACTGAAGCACACCGGTCGACCTCGATCCTGTATGGATTGGCTTGACCCATATGCCTCTCGCAATATGCCTATCGCAATATGCCTCACTCGACGCCAAGAAAGCTGGCCCAGACGGAATCGAACCTTTGCTCAGTCTCCACACGCCTTTCTAGGGGAAGCATTTCAACAGCCCTTTCTCGCGGTAGGGTCTCGAAAACCTATCGACGACGACCTCATCAGTCTATGAAATGAATGTTTTCGAGAAAGTTTCTGATCCTGTCAATCCTTGTCACGCATCCAAAGCCATGCCTTCTTCACTTTCCTACGTCCCCTCGGATGCTCCATCTGAAAAGCCGGCCCTCATCCCCACTCTTCCTCCAACCATGCCGCATGATGAGATCACTTCCGCTAGCGGAGCGAACCATCCTCAAGACTTCAGCGTCGACAAGGAGAAAAACTCCTTTGACGGCGACGAGGAGAGCGAAGTTGATGCACAAAGCGTAGCAAGTCGTCGAGCCGAACGGCGATTCCTTCTCAAGCTCGATATTCTTCGTGAGTAGATCACAAGGGGTCTCCCTGCCATGCTAACGAGGGAAACACCGACTACGGTCGTCTCCCACTCATCAGCGACTGACTTGGGATCTTCTCCTTGTCGCTTCTTCTCTGTTCGGTTCAGTCCTTACCTGGGCATGGATTGCATACATGATCAAGCAAGTTGATTCTGGAAACTACAAGTAAGCTTGAACCGCAGCGCTTGTCGTCCGGCATTGATCCTATTATTGCCTAGTCTTATCTGACAACGTTGTTGCTGGTGGTATCAGATACGCATACGTCGCTGGTCAGAAGGAGGCCCTCAACATGAACGGGAACGAGCTCAACTACTTGGACACTACCTACCGAATCGGTGCGTAATCGGAACTTGCCCCTCTTGGGTCCATTCGTACCCGCACTTTGACTCAACCTTCCTCTTACCTGATTTTCCACTCCTTGCTGGTCACTTCTCACTCTTTTAGGATACGCCCTCTTCCTCATCCCTTCGCAGGTTATTTTGACCAAGATCCGAGCAAGTTACTGGTTGCCCGCGCTCGAGCTTACTTGGGGGATTTTGACTGCCTTGATGGCCGTCTGCAACAGCGTCAAACCCATGTATGCGCTTCGATTCCTCATCGGTGTCGCCGAAGCTTCGAGTTACCCTGGAAGTAAGTTTCCCATCCTTCGCCTCAACTATCCAACTCGGGCTTTCTGACATTTCCGTTGCACAGTCATCTCCGTCCTCTGCTCATGGTACACTCCGGCAGAACTGGCTACGCGAATTGGTCAGTTGAGGTGTCGTCCAACCCATAGCCCGAAGCTAGACCACGTCTAACCGAACGGTCACTCATTTGCCATTTTTCTCAGCCATCTTCGGTACGGCTTACCGTGAGTGTCATGCAACAATCATATTCTGGCTCTCTTGCTGTTAACTGACGAGATGATGTCCGTCCTTACCTCCCATCCATACCGTTGCGTAGCCGGAGCCAACATCATCGTTGGTTTTATCCAGGCAGCACTCAGCGAAACGGACCACCTTGGCATACCTGCCTGGAAGTTGCTTTACATCGTCAACGGTGCCATGACTGTCGTGGTCGCCCTCACTGGATTCTTTTTGGTGCGTCAAACAATTTGCTGTCTTCTGGTTTACGTTACAGGAAGCGTAGCTGATGGATCAAGTCGCTCGTGTGTTTGTTGTCATTTCCTTTTCCGCTTTGACTTGTCAGATCCCCGATGATCCCTCGAACTCACGAGTGAGGTGGCTCAATACCGCCGAACGTAAGCTCGCTCGCGACCGAGTCACCCGTGTTCAAAAGTTGCCACCCAGCGTACGTCGACCTCGATCATCTTCGGGATGACATGAAGCTCGCCTTTGCTGATTCCCCTGTGCTATTGCTTTTGCTGGCGTTTGCCCCAACAGCGATTCACGAAGGAGCTGTTCAAGAAGGTCTTTAGCAGCTGGCTCATTTACGTCTTTGCCTTTGCATACTCGTTAGTCTTTCCCTTCTCTCGACACATTTCCAACCGTAGATATAGCGCACCACGATCAGCCCTCCGAGGTGCAAGCTGATGACATGTCCACCTCTCGTCTTAGCTTCTGGTCATGGTCCCAGAATTCGAACAGTTGGATCGTCCTTTTCCTCAAAGCCGCCAAGAACGCAGACGGAACGAAACGATTTACCGTCGCCCAAATCACCACGATCCCTATCGGAGGTTACGTCTTGCAGATCGTCGTCATGGTCTTCCTCGGTTGGCTTTCTGGAAAGACTGGATGGCGAGCGAGATTGGTTATCGGTCAAGAGGTAAGTTCTTCTTTGTGCTCTTCAATCGAAGTTAACAGGAATTGTGAATGGAAACCTGACGTCTTTGATTGGGTACCGCTTCTGTCTAGTTGTCGATCCTGTCAGTACATCCCATCGATCCCGAGACGTACACTGAATAGAACGAACGTCTGCGACTGACACACACATTTTCTCTCGGGTTTCTGCTCCTTGACCCCAATCTCAGACTTGGACTCATCATCCTGTCCGTCTGGCCAGCCAGCTTCGGACTCAAGATGTTTGCCTTTTACTCTCTTTGGCTCTCAAACGCCGCGGGTCCGATCCTCGTCTCTTGGATGGCCGACATCTGTCCATCTCCCGAGGAAAGAAACCTCATTGTGGGGGTGACAGTTACGCTTACTTACATCGTTGATGCTTGGGCCAATAGTACGTTGTTTTTCTCGATTGTTCCCTGATTGACGGGTGATCTTTTTCTGTTTGGACCATCGTTACTCGTCGACTAATCGCTTTCCTGTCCGTGTCTTCCCTTTCACTACTTCGCTTCATCAGTCCTCATCTGTGAGTCTTTCTCTCCTCTTCTTTTTCATACACCAGTCGGTTTCCCTTCCTCATCCCTCACAATTCCATCACTAATGACCTCACTCTCTTCCTCCTTCTTCTCATCTCAAGATCCCGCCAAGGAAGCACCCCACTACAGAGTCGGATACAAGGCTCCTGCTTGCTTCACCGTGGCGTGCATCATCTTGACACTCGTCTTCTACCGCATCGATCCTCGATACAAAGATGGTCGAAAGAAATTGCTCAAGTGATTTTAGAGGAGGGGAAGCTTTTTTTTTCTTTGGTTCATACATAGAATTTTTCTTTGTCAATCTATCGTTTGGGGTTCTTTTGTCGTAGCGTGCTTTTATTTTGTTCTGCTCTGCCGATAAACTTTTTTTTTTCATCGGGGAAGTGGAGGGGCAGGTTGCTTTATCACCTTTTTTTCCCCTTCGCGGTCCTTTGCGTCAACCTGAACGACTGAGATTGTTTTTATCAGTTCATGCAGCACGAGCTCGTCACGACAATCAACGCCTCGCTCTTGCTCGTTTCTTGCTCTCACCCTGATTAAACTCATTCACCATATGATCCATCAGATGTCCACTTCAGAACAATATCTCTCCACCAACGGCGACATGATCACTCGCACAAACGCCCTTCCGTGGTAGACCTGGTTCGAGATCTTGAGTTTGATGGGGTTGGAGGAGTTTAGTGATGACTGGAGGACGTTGAGCGTCTTGAGCTGGGAGAAGGAATATGTAGTCTAGGCTGTTGATGGTGATCGAGATGGGCATTGAATGATATATCAGATGGTAAGATTGGACAGTAAGATTGGATGAAATGACGAACGCATCGTTCAAGTCAGGTCAGATTCTGAATGAACGACAACCGAAAAAAAAGAAGCCCAAAAAGAAAGAGTCGGGACGAACGTTAAGTGCCAGAGAGGCGTGAAACTCGTCCAGTTGGGTTCGTGCTTTCCGACGTCACCACCCATAAGTTCCCAATCCTTTGGAATCCTATCCCCCAAGAGTCTCCCCTGAAGTAGCTCTTTCCCCTTTGACCTCTTTTGACTTAACTCTTCCGTCTCCTCCTCGTTCAGCTGACGATTGAGCATTCTCGATGCTTCCTCGTAGACGCTCACGACAGCTGGTATCGACTCGTCTCTTGGACGACCTTGAGAAAGGAGTTGTCGAAGTTCAGGTAGAGTGAGGATTCCATCTGATGTAGTTGGTGGTCGAGTGTTCTTGAGAGGTTCTTTGGTTGATCCTGTTCCTTTGCTATCTCCTCCTCCTTCATCTTCATCCTCTTCTTCGTTACCTTCCTGATCTTCCTCTGGAGTCTCCTTTCCCTCTCCTTCTTCCGGTAATTTCTTACTCATCGCACCGGGAGGAACGAACTCCGGTGGGCCAACTTTGCCCTCTCCGACACCCCTCTTTCCGACCCTAACCACACTGTCATGTACGACCCTACTAACCTCCAAGACCTTTGACATATGGCTCGTGAGTTGCCCATCGGGGTTCATCATGAGACCATAGCAAGGTTCAGTTGGAGGGGTGTTGAAGTCACCAGCCATGATGATTGGCCATGACGGGAGATTGAGTGAGGATCGGAAATTGAGAGCGGAGAGTCGAAGGAGAGCGATTTGACGGGTTCGTTCATAGGTATAGACTGGATGCCAGAAGAGATGGGTGGTGACGGCGATCTGAAAGGGAACAATGAGTTCAAACGTCATCGAGCCAAAGGTCAGAGAGATCAACTAGAGTGCCTCGATAAAGAGGTCGTGAGGAGATAATTTGGCCCAGACGTACCACACCTCCTTTACCGTCTTTTCTCTCCAGCGCAACCATGAGTCCGATGTTCTTGGTCTCCCTCGTCCCACCCCTTCTACCTCTCGCATCGAGTAGCTTCCCATCTTCATCCTTCTCACCTTCCCCCCTAGCAAAGACCTCATCGAGATAAATGACCCTCTCCTCCTTCTTGTTGAAGATGGATTCTCGATGAAGGATGACGAGTCCATGTTGTTTCTTGGGTCCTTTAGCTGAACTTGAACCATGCGAATGGGACAAAAAGGGAAGGAAAGTTGGGAGTCGATCGACTTCTTGAAGACAGATGATGTCGGTCTCAGAGGCGTATGAAGTGAGTTCGGAGATAAGCATTTGTTGACGGTCGGTCCATTTTAAACAATCTGTTGTCGATGATGAGCATATAGGAAAGTGAGGGTGAGAGCGTCAGCTGAAGTCGTAGAGCAAAGACGCAGGGATAGAGCAGGGACTTGCCTGAACCTGGGAAGAGCTCTCTGCCTGTTGATCATGTGCATCCAGTCGAAGATATATCGTCAGTTATTCAAGATCACGATTCAGAGCTTCAATGAACTCGAATGACTCTTCATACTCACGCACGAGCGTCTGAGCGAGCATCTGAGACAGCGCCAAACGTCATCCTTATCGTGAGCACTTTGCCCTCACATGACCATGATCGTTAACGGTCCACGTACGTCCATCGATACGAGGTCTACTCACGTTCCAGCTTAAGACACGAATTCCACGTTCATCGTTTCCCCCAACTCGTCCTCCTCCATCGAGTCCTCTTAGATCAAGCCAATCTCGCTTCTTGAATCTACCTGATTCGATCTGTTGCTTCGATCGCTTGGTCGCGCTTCCCTCTGGAGGAGCAGCGGCAGCTTTCGCAGCTCTTGCAGCTCTTTTGGCCTCTTGGGCTGCGAGTTGAGCAGGTGTTGGGACGTAAGGTACTTTCTTTTTTGCTTTGACGTCTCCGGATTCAGAGATAGAAGCAGATGGAGGGTGAGAAGCGGTTGAAGATGAGGCTTGGGCTACACCTATGTTGGTGGATGATGACATGTTTCGAATGTGATGAAGACGAGAGAAGGATAAGGAGAGGTTCGGAGGGATGAAGGAGCGGAAGACCGGTGAGGGGAGCTGAATCGATCGGATAATGATGGCAGGTTCGTTGAGAGCGTCGGTGGATATCTATAGGGTGTGGAGTGGGTCTATGTGGAGCGTCTAGTGAAGAAGGTGAGCTGGAGGAGGAGGACAGGAGAGAGGAAGGAAGAGGTCGGTTTGAGAGATGTCGTCGAAAAGGCAACGGCTGGGATGATTGCAGATGTTACCCTTGACAAATCTCGGTGAGATGGACTGAATCCGCTCCGCTCTGCTGAGGTCGTGCATATTAGATTGAGTCGAGCAGATTTATGACATGTCATTTTAACGACGCGTCCAAAGGTCGCGTACCCGATTTCGACTCGTCCTTGTTCTCTCTTCTCCCCTCCTCAACCCTTCATCTACCTTCACATTCACTCGCACCTACCATGACGACCCAATTCCCCCTCACAGCCCCAACAGCATTCCCAAAACCGATGGAGACCCATCCAATCCTCAAGGATCTCCTCTTTCAATACATCACTCGCGAACTCCCTCCCCTCCCTCCCCTCTCTGGTCCACTCACGAATACTTGGAGAAGTCACACCAGCTACAAAGGTCTCAAGCATGAACCTTACGAGGAACCTGAAGGAAGCAAAGCGAATAATTATGAACGACTCGAGTAAGGACATTGTTCCTTGCTTCCGACAGCTATTTCCCGTTCCCGTTCTTGGCCCACTCTTCCCCTTTGTGCCACTCGCGGGATGCCAACTGACATGCACTCCTATCCTTCGTCAGGTTCATGGGTGACTCGCTCCTGACGCTGACAGTCAAACTGAGGATCGAACAGCTCTTCCCTCGACTGACAGTCGAAGCCCGAACCGTGCGATGTTCTTGCTCCGCTCATCTTCATGTTCGTTTGACTGAACCTTATCGATTACCCTCTTAGTCTCTCCGTAAGATCACCTCCTCGCAACATCTATCGTCCCTCTGACCAGGACACCTCAAGCTGATCCCTTGATCGATCGCTTGACGTCACCTCTCATCTCTTCACTCGCCTATTATCGATCAGACGATGCCCTCGTCTGTAATCAAGCACTTTCCTATCTCTCTCTAGCATACAAGATGCCATCTCGCCTGCTCGCCGATCCGAGTACAGGATACGCCCTCAGTCTGAACCCTCAGATCCAAGCGGATCTTTTCGAATCTTAGTGAGTGTCCATGTGCTTCGTTGAAAGCTTTCCTGACAGAAGAGAATGCTCAAAGAGTTTTTCTCAATGAACTCAGCATCGGAGCTTCACGAGAGAAGAATGGAATCGAGTCGACTATGGCTTGGCTTATCGAAGTTTATGACCCACTCATCATCGCTGGACGTCAAGACCGGGAGAATATTTATCTCCTTGAGCTCGACGCAGGTGTAGAAGAGATTCCTTCAAGTGTCGATGTACGTCCCTGTCTATCTACCGAGTCGAGATTGGAAGGGTGGAGCGTTCGTCTCATCCTCACCTGTTTGATTGGTTGTGTATCTTGGTTGGAATAGCCCGATGCGGAATTCGTCCAGTACTCCAAGGTCAGTCGATGTGACGATCTTCCCTGTGAACATGTGACACCCACACTAAATCTTCTCATCTGTCCTCCGTCCCTCTCCATCTTTCGGCTCGCAAACATAAACAGAACTACATTCAGCTACTCACCCTTTGGTGTCAACGTCACCAAAAGAACTACAGATGGTCGAAGAGTCCTGAGATTTCACCAAACGCTGGCGGTCTTTGGATCGACGACCAGAATGTGGTCGAGATGCAGGGTAGGGTGGGTGAAAAGTGGAAGAATGTACAGGAAAGGTGAGTGTGGTGAGGCATTCCAAGGATGGAAGAGATCGAGTCATCCGATCGATTGATTGGTCTGGGTGAGCGAGTGGATGAGTGGTTGATGGATTCTTTCCCGATAACGCAAACAAAAACAGGATGGCCAAAGTGGCACTTGAACAGTTTGGGGCAGCCGTAAGTCTTTCTTTTGCACATCTTCAAGCTCCCCTAGATCTTAGACTTACTGATACAAGACTATCTGCCGCTTCAGTTCTAATCTGTCCATATCACCCTGCGAAAAATATCTGCATTGTCTCTCAACTCACGCACTTTTGCGTTTTCCTTCCCTGTTTGGGTCTTCTTCGTCGCACGTTCCCGCTGGTGTTTCCATGGTCTTCTTCATCCCTTCGCTCACATACGTATCCCAGTATATGTTCATGCCCGATATCGACGACGAGGAAGAGGAAGTAGGTGAATCGATGTGAATCTTGCTAAGTTGTCGAAAGTCGTGACCCCACTGAGCCTGTGGAAATTGAATTGGGATAGAGAAGTTTGCAATAGCGCATATGAGGGTCTGTGAAGATATGCTGATGGATGGATGTGAGCGTCTAAGGATGAAGTCTCTAAAGATTTGGGAGAGATGACGTTTTACCCTTCACTGCGGGTCTCGGCCGTCTCCGGGGGGGGAGGGGGGAAGAGGATTCAGGAGCGTTCAAAGGGTCCTCCTCTCTCTCCTCTCCCTCGTCCCTCTCGTCAAGAGTCAACGACTTGATTCGTCCCATCTCGTAGAGCTCAACATCTCCTTGCCCTTTCCCTTTCTTCTCCCCTCAAGTCAACAACATGATCCGTGCTCTATCCTCCACAATCTCAACCATCTCGACTTTCATCCCCAACGTTCCCACTATCTCGAACCGTTCCATCATCATCTCATCCCTCACAATGATTTCAACCTACCTCATCTACTTGATCACAACCAAACATCTCTTCCCATCACCACGTCCACCACCGAATGAGTCCTATCCAATTCAGAAAGCCAGGACGAGAATGTATTGGTTCACCATGATCGTTCTCGTCGGTCCAGTTTGGCTATTGACGCCGATCAGTTACTTGGTCGTTGGCTGGGCGATGACTGCATGGATCAACGCGAAGGATGGTAGTGGGGAAGGTGGGATCGTACATTGGCCGGAAGAGGGTGGTCAAGCTCGGATTTGGGCAAACGTCGGATTGGGATGGGCAGTGATTGAGGTCAGTCTGATCTGCCTGATGACAGGATTGGCTGGCAACGTGAAGGATTCGAACCAGGGGGCTCAACGGAGGTGATAAATCGAGGTGGCATCTGTCTCATCACGTGGTCAAGGAGAGGGAAGGGAAGGGAAGGGAAGGGAAGGGAAGGGAAGGGAAGGGAAGGGAAGGGAAGGGAAGGGAAGGGCGACAAGGGGCCAAACAAACCAAACCAAACTTTCCTTTTCACATGTTTCCGTCTCTCATCCTTCTCGTCCTCACCCCTACACGACTGACCTCTCTCCATCTCTTCTCCCTAAAATCAGGTCCTCTTCTCCTTCTACCTTGCTTACCGCCATTCAACCATCCAAAACCCTCCTCCTCTCACCAAAGTAGATCCAGACCTTCTTCGCAAGACATTCATTCGAGTCCTCTCTGCTGGTCTTCACTCCAGTCCTTCTGAGGTCGACCTTCTCCAGGAAGTCATCTCATCACCTACTTCAAACCATTCCTCACTCCCTCAAATCCGCACCGATGGCGGTAACGAACGTCATGTCACCCCTCCCTGCCCTCGACAACAACGACAACGACAACAACAACAACAACAACAACAGATCGCTCCCCTCGATCTGGACGATCCAAGAGCCATCGATTTCCGGGAACGTTTCCGAACTTGGTTCTACCACGCTCCTTATGCGGACATCAGACGAGAAAACGTCCTCGATTGGATCGCTTGGTCTTGTTTCGGTTGTTCACTCGACGCTGCTGTGGAAGAACCAAGTCATAGAATGGTTTTGAACGAAGCGTTGGAGCTGATCGAAGGGAGGATGGGTGGGAGATTGCCGGTAGGAAAGAATGAAGATGTGAAGGTGATGAGATTAACGCTTGGTGAGTGGCAGGGATTTTCTTTCTCTGCATCCTCACTCGGTCTCATTCTCCGACGTACTCATCGCCTCGCTGACTATGAACTTGTCAACATATCGTGTCATCGCGCCTTTTTTGGATCTCACACAGACAAAGTTCACGTCAGACATCGACCTTTCATCCTCTATGCCCTCACCGCCCTGATCAACGCCGCATGCGAATATCTCGTCTACAGACGACTCGGTATGAAGAGACGGACATTTGGAGGGATGGAGCGAGTGAACCTTTCGCTTGATTTCTCTCCTGAACTCTTGACTTGTCTTTGGTCAAAGATTCTCGTCAAATGTCCCATGACAATTGCTGACCGAACCCTATCTTTACCTCCCGCCCCCTCCTCCTCTTCCCTTTGCCAGCTACTTGGTCTATATTCCCAGAACATGGACACCAGAGAGGGGTCGCGCCGAAGCGGAATCTTCTCCGATTATCTTCATTCATGGTCTTGGTGAGATGACAGTTCTTTTTCGATACTGATTTTTCTCCCTTCGCTCCCTTTATCTTACTTGAAATATCTGCTTACTTCTTGTCCCTATGGATCATTCCCTCAGGTTTCGGCTTCCTTCAAAACTTTTTCGTCATCTACAAGCTCCTCAAAGATTATGCAACCCATCCAACCCTCGTTCCCATTCAACCTCACATCTCGATGGATATCTTCAGCAAAGGTCATCTTGCACCACTGAATTATCGAGAGACTGTTCAATCCCTCACAATGGCGATGGATGAGTTAGGGTTCTCCCCCGCTGATGCTGCTCATGACGATGCAGGTGGGTCTTGGGATGAAGAAGATGGGATAGAGGAGAGAGAGAGGAAGGAAAAGGATCAGGAAGCTGGAGGAGTCGTCATGATCAGTCATTCAAAGTCAGTCAGGTCCTCATTCTGCCGACGTTCTATTCATCAATTTCTCGGTTCTCCTATTTCGCTCGAGCAACTAATGTAGTCACTCCACACACCTCACTCTTGACTCGATTTCGGTTTGATCTTTGCTTCCGAATATCTTCTCCTTAGTGGATCGACTACACACGCTTGGTTGCTGAAAGAACGACCAGATCTCATCAAACGAAACTGTTTTGTCGATCCCGTCTGCTTCTGTCTTTGGGAAGGAGGTCGGTCTTCCTTCATCCTTGTCCTCCTCTCCCTTTGCTATTCCTCAACCGCTTACCTCGAATCGTCCCCTCATCTCCCAACCCGACGTACACGTTGATCTCCTCTTCCTCCCTCAAGACGTCTGCTGGAACTTTGTCTACCGTCACCCTTCATCAGCCATTGAACTCCTCATGTCCTACTTCATCGGTTCCGAGTTAGGCATCGCAAACACCATCAGTCGAAACTTTGATTGGTCGGCGAACACCTTGTTCTTTGATGATATCCCTGGAGGAAGGGAATCGACCAAGGCGACGTTTTGGTTGGGTGGGAAAGACGCGATCATCAACGCTTCGGTAAGTGAATGAGGGCAGAAAAGTTGTGAATCGATCGTCGGTTTGATTCTTCTTTTTTTTTGTGCGGTTATGTGGTTTGATATAGCACGTACGGGACTACCTACGACATCGTACGTAACGTCTAGTACTCCCTTGTCCCTCTTGCTTTCTTTCATCAAGCAGCTGACTTTTTCTCTTCTTCACTTTCAGATAACGTCACGGATGGGGTTCGATTCAGTGAAAATGCATCTCATGGAGAAGCTCTCGTGTTTGTCCCATCTTTTCTTCTCCTCAATCCACCTTTCTTGCTCAAAAAATCATCATCTCAAAAGACTCAAGCCAATAATTCAAAAAAGGAAGACGAAGGGAAACTGATGATGCCTCTCGTTTCGGACCCCTCGCCTCGAATCCCTACATTTCCATGAGTCACAGAAGCTCAAAGATGTTAGATCAAGTTCTCAAGTAAGGCAGCACTTGACATCTTGTTTTTCTCATCTTGACTACCACCGCTCATCGGACTGGATCGGTTTTGATCGTTACCAACTGACTTTGTCTCTCTCTCTCTCTTTGTCCTCAGATGGGTCACGACAGGAACTCTTCCATCACCATCATCAGTCCATATCTGATCCCACACACAATCGCTTTCCTTCTCTTGATAGTTTTTCCTTTCTCCCTCGATTTGTGGACCCATTCTCCCCTTTTTTTTTTTCTTCTTCTCTCTGACGCGCGCTCTCTCCCGGTCTTTCCCCGAGACACTCATCACCAGGAAGGGACTTTCTTGGTTCCTTTCCTTTCCACCTCAGACTTGATTATCTCGACATCATCTCCCATGACCTCGTTCTTGCCCTTGATCTCTATCTCTCTCTCTCCCTTGACTTCTTTCTATATACACACTTCGGTCCCCTTCATCACGTTATGCTCCCTCTGTTTCTCGCTCAACCTTTTCTATCCTTGAAGGTTTACCCGCCTTACAACTACCTACCTGTGCTTCTCTCTTCTTCTTCTTCTTCTTCTTCTTTATTCGTTTCCTTGTTCTTCACGAAGTTAGATCTCTCTCAATCGTTTCACTCCATCCTTCCAATACACCGACCAATCATTTATCATCCCCATCACTTGTGTTGCAAATCCCCCCC
>BCKM01000010.1:260997-281195 GCA_039545415.1 Udeniomyces megalosporus | reverse complement strand
CCTCCCCCTCTTCCGTCTCCCATTCTCTTTCTATTCCTCTCTCAGACCGACACTCTGCTTTCTCCCCCCCCCTTTCCGCTTTCGTCTCCCCCTTTCTGGGGTCCTCAGGTTTCCTCTCTCACATTGAATCGACCTCAAATCTACTTCTCGTCTGGTTTTTTTCTTCTTCTCCTGTCCATAATCCCTCTGTATCCCAAACTTCCACTCCCCCCCAATAGATGTCATGAAAATCTCCAGTGCTCTCTCTTCCCTTACATTGAAAAACAAAAGCCATGATTTTTTCTTCTTTCTTTTCCCCCCTTTCAGACAAAGGAGCATGGAGGCTTTCGATAACCAAAAGGAGAACTCGGTAAGCAAGACGAAAGAAAAGCGCAAAAAGAAGAGGAGGGACAGGAGAGGAATGCAATGGAGATGGAAAGGTAAAAGATGATGATGATTTCTATCTTGTTTATTTTTTCTCTCTCTCTCTCTCATCCCGCGTCAGAACCAAAGCCTCATCGGCCCGGGGGGATCAATCACCCATCGTTTGATCCGGTCGTCGTAGGGGTTGGTGTCGTGAGATTCGGGTTGGTCGATGAACTCGAACCACTTCCACTCCTTTCAGCTTTCTTTTCTTCCCCATTCCCAGTTCCAGTCCCAATCCCACCACCACCACCACCCATGATTTTTCCCCAAGTACTTCCACCTCCACCCCCTCCACCTCCTCCTCCTCCTCCGACCGAACTCCAAAAGGAAGAAGCTGAACTCCTCGATTTGGATTCAGCTGATTCATGGGAAAGTTGAGCGTAGAGAACTTTGTATCGAACGAGTTCGTTCTCCATTTCTTCACGTTCGATCTTGGACATGACGAGTTGTCTGACGATTTCGCAACTAGGTCGTCGTGTCAAGTTGGTCGAGTGGGGCGATTCCAACGAAGGAGTTAGAAGAGGAGGAGGAAGGAAGGAAGGAACGAAAGGAGTGGTGAACGAGACAAGGAAAGGGAGAGAAGGTCAAGAAACATGAGAGAATGGTGAGATTGGATGGAAAGAGAACAAGCAAAGAAGAGAGAAGGAGAGAGAGGGACGAACTGCTCGGTGTTGATTTGAGCGAGAGATGACTCGAGTTGTTTCCTGTCGTCATCAAAAAAAAAAAAAAAAAAAAAAAAAACGAAACGGGAAAGTGTAATGGAACGTCGTGGGTGATGAGACAAGGGATGTGAGCAATTGTAGGATTCAAGATTTTGAGTCGATCGCACGGCATATCAGATTGGGAGGAAGAACAAGGGACAGATGACTGACACTTGGGTACTGAGATTACGATTCGCTGATCGAAGGAGATCAACTTCGAGTGCATGGGCATTTCGAACCCTACAGATTTCATCCCATTCAGCCGTATACCCATCAAGTTGGAAGGGCGTGCTACGAAGAGGGGGGGGGGGGGAGGAGGAAGGAGGAAAAAAAAAACACGGGAAAGAAAAGAGAACGGTTCATAGAGGTACGTCCTTCGAGATGAGCCTCCATCATGCCAAAGGAAGAAAAGATCGAAAGACTCACATCCGAACGGCAAAAGCATCTCGAACGAACTCATCAGCCAGCCAAGTTTCATCCGAGTCGTCGTCGACTAGTTGTCCTCTGATACTTCCTCCTTCAGATGACAGCCGCGTACTTGCTGACGAGGATATTCGATCGATTGCTGTTGATTGGGAAACCTAACGGATTTACATATGAGAGGGAGTGGAGGTAACCAGGTGGAGGAGGGAGGGGGATAAGGAAAGGTTTGAGCAAAGTGTTAGCAAGCGATGTCGGATGAATCTCAGCCCACCATCCTCCACACCCAAAAAAATCTAAAACCGAGTGATCCAGCCTCACTTTGTATCCATCAAACAGCTTTGTCTGCAAAAATTTCATGATGCCTTCAAACTCTAGGGTAAGGAGTTGTTCTTCCGCCTTCAAGAGAACGGCAATAGCGAATCGGAAGACGGCTTCGATGCCCTCGGCGAAGACGATATCAAAGATTCGGTAGACGAGGTCCAATGGGAATCTGGTTCGGTGAAGAGAGAGGGTATTTTTTTCCCAGATGATCGAGGCAGAGGAAAGTGTAGGGTACGAGCGTATGCTCGATCGTCGTCAGTTCATGAACATCTTGGCCACAATGGAGAAAGGAGATCACGAGGGTATGGGAATAACCCGACTCACCGATAACTAAACAAGGTAAGGAACCACTGTCCAGCATACATCGAACTCTTGACCCCATGTCGAATGAAGTGAACGTGAAGCAGAGGGAGGAACTCTTCGATGAGCCGGTCGAACTGAAACAATCGAAGTTGAAGCCCTGGCATTTCGGGTAGGAAGGACGTTCGAAGTCCGTACTGTGGGTGGGTGTTTGTATCGTGCGAGGAGAGAGTTGGAGGGATGGACGATTTTGCGGTTGTGTCAAAGGTGAGCTAAAGGATCTATCAGAAAGTAGCTGTGAGTTTGGAGAGATTACGCACGGAATGCATCAACCGGACGAGAACGCAGAATGCCTCTTCATCTGGCATCTGTATGAGTCAAGGCAACGGAGATCGATGCAACAAAGATTACGAGACCAGTATGAGGATCACAGAACAAACGGAATAAACTCAGCGTTAGATTTAGACACAAAGATAAGGCGGAACGAAGAGCCTCACGTTTAACAACAAAGCAGCGACGATGAATGCTGATCCTTGAACATATCCGACCTCCGGATCGTATAGACTGTACGCTCTAATGACGTTGAACAGCTCATCCTGACCTCTACCTCTCTCCTCAACTGCGCTAGTCGTTGATGAATTGAGGGTCGAATCTCGTCGCGGCGATGATGGCGTATCAGCGTCTACTCCGTTAGTCGTTGTCGAAGGGGATTGGCCAGTAGGTTGATTTGGTTTCTGGAAAAACTTGTTCTTCGGGAAGGTTCGAGCGAGATCTTTTTGGATGGCTTTCTCATGAGGTGAGGATTGATGCAAGAGGGAGGAGTAGAGTGCTTCTAGCGATGGGTCTTTGGATGAGGACACTGGGAGTTGAAAAAGGCGGCAAGAGAGTTACAGGTAGACGAAGAGATGAATCACGTCAGCAGATGTATTTGGACCGAGGTGTGTGTATGGATGAGAGCGACTGACTAAGCTGCCACATGGATCCTCGGATGACGGCTGGGATTCCATTTTGGATCGACTGAGAAAGGTTTTGAGGTTGGTTCCTGGCGACGCCCTCATAGTCTGGGAGGAATACGGATCATAGTAGAGTCCAGGTTGACAGAGGTAACGCGGGTTGCGTTAGTTGCGGACATGAAGGTAAGCGGCGGGATGACCACCATCGTGATCGAACGTATCAACGAAGACATCATCGTAGAGGGCTTACCACTGATAACATCTCCCCAGAACTTCCAATCGATCTCGCCCTCTGCCACGATGCCATCTTCGCCGTCGTCCAACTGCTCCTCTACCAGATCACCTCTATCATTGGCTGATCCATTCGGCTTGCTCCCAATCCCTGTTAGATCATCCATATCTAAGCTTTTCCTGTCCTTTTCGGTCTCCTCCTTCCCACCTGCGGCATCCTCCTGAATGGGATCGTGTTCAGGGCGAGCGCTCGATCGACGACGACCTTGGTGACTCTGAAGGATCTCATCGGGAAGGTTTGGAAAGAGAGAGCGAGATGAAGAACTGGAAGGGGTGCGCTTGTGTCTGGAAGGATCGGTCGATGATGGATGTTGCTTCTCGAGGTTGGCGAGCAGAAGGGATGATCGTTTCGAAGCGACATCAGCGTTCGTCGTCGAGGTTGAAGTGGATGGTGTGAAGGGATTGATGGAGGAAGATGATTCTGATGTGGTCGCGCCTTGAGTTGATTGATTTGGGGAGAGTGGAAAGGTCGAAGGAACCGGTTCCTCGTGATTCCAAGTTTCCTCGTCCTGACCCGATGGGTTCAACGGAGTGATAGTCGACGATCGATCGCGCGAGCGAGGAGCAGATGGCGAGGACTCGTCTTGATTCGACGATATAGTTGATGCGAGTGGTTGATCGAAGCTTGACAGACCGTTGTCGTCCGACGGATCCCTTGGAGGAGGAGGGGAAGCCAAAGAGATTGAAGCGAAGAGAGAATCCTCGTCCTGTTGCTCTGCCGGCCCATCGATAGTTGCGATCGTAGATGGAGCGGGTTGAGCCGTCATTGGTTCAGATCTGCCGCCATCTTGAGCGTCCTGAAAGCCGTCATTGTCTGAGTCGCTGCTACCGGCGTCATTGTGATCTTGGTGATTAGGGGCGAGAGAATCGGAGGGACTGTCAGAGGATTCGTGCTGCATGATGAAAGATTGTGATGTGGGTCTTGATGATGAGGTGATATGGGACGATGGTGAGCGAGGGGAGGAGGTAGCAAGAGGCGAACCGGTTTGGGTGGTATAAGAGTACTGGAAGAGGAGATTTGGTCGAATGGGTTGATGCTCGCTCAGTCTTGCATGAGATGTGAACGAGATGACCTCTTGGTCGTTTGAGGAGATGGAGTTGATGAGAGTCGGTTGGAGGGAGTGAGGTTGAGCAGGGACGAGGGAGATGGTGATTGAGATGGGTAGAGGTATGACGGATATGGAGATATTAGTAGGATCGAACCAAACACTTCGCCGAAACATCCTGCAAAATCATTTTTCTTTTTCTTTCACAAAACAACTTCCCTGCTTTCGATCCCATCTCTCCTCTAGTCCCTCCCTTACTCTCTGCTCAGGTAATTTCTCCCCCTTCATCCGAACCGACTCCGAGTCTCTCCCATCCTGGCCTGGCACGAATGGCCTGGCCTTTTCTCAAACCTTTTTCTCTGACTCGGTGGCTGGCAAGGTTATGAGGCCGGCACCATCCCAGCCTGGCTATCTCTAGCCTAACTTCCTCATCTACGGCGTGCTGGCTCAACGGGAGGAGTGATGTATCCAATGGCATATCTTTATAGAAAGAGAGTGAGTGAGAGAGCTCTGGGTAAATTTCCTGGGTGAATTAGGGAGCTGTCGATGGAATTGATATCTGGATGGTCTCAAAGACGGGTATCGCGAGGGTGAAAAGACGGGATAAAGGATTCGCGTGAGGAGGGAGCGAGGTGGTTTGGAATTTGAGCGCGAGATGGGGCGGTGGGGGCGAATTCAATCCAAAATCTGCCCTCCCCCCTTCTCTCTCCTTCGACCGTCGACAAGGTGTGTTGCTACATTGCCTACCCCGTTTCTTCCCTCCTCAACCGCTTGCTCATCCTACCGCCCTTCTCTTTACCATAGCCGCCCCGCCTTCCCCCGTCCCTACCCAACAAGTCTTCAAGTAGTCTAGCAAAATGGGTCGGTAAGTCGTCACCTCTCGTTTTTCTCAATCGAGTCTCTCCCTCCCTCCCCACGCACCCCCCCATGCGTGTTCTCTCCTCTTGCCTCTTGAGACATTTTGTACCACACACACACACCTATATCATCACCGAATACACGAGGTCAGACCTTAGCTGGGCATGTCTGAAATAGGGGTTAGGACGAGGTGGCTCAGCTGCCTTTTTGCTCCACCAAGTTGACAGTTGGCTCGTCGTCCCCCTTGCTCAACTATCCCCTAATCGTCCCTCGAGATCGAGCTGGGAAGTCCTCTGGACCAAATCTCAACAACAATCACGCATGCACGCTCTCGACACGTTTGTTCCTTCACCTGCCATTGCAGAAAACGTCGTCCTTTGACGCTCGAGTTCCGATCCTCGTCTAGCCCTCATTTTGAGCTTGTTCGGATTGGGACTCGCCGTTGCTGGACTAAGTCGTTGAAGCGTGTTCGTCGGTTAGATTTGGTCCAGAAAGGTCGGATCATTCAATGTCAAGCGCGAGTAAGCGTCGTCGAGACTTGGCCGTCTCTTCGATTCTCTCCGTCAGACTTGGCTTTGAACCTATCCTCCCCCTCCCCAGAGAGACATCGTTTGCACAATGATTGACCCTCTTCTGGGCGTGTGTTAAGGCAATCCATTGGGGAGAGAAGGAAACGAGGGAAGAGTCAAAGTTCAAACTTTGTCTCTTTATCGCTCATCCTCACTCAGCCTTGACCCACGATCCATCCACCCTCTCTTTTCCTCGCGCACTGACATGGTATCTTTCATTCGATCGTTTTGCTCTGTAGAATGCACGCTCCCGGAAAGGGTATCGCCTCCTCGGCTTTGCCTTACAAGCGATCCGCTCCCTCGTGGCTCAAGACCACCCCTGAGGAGATCTGCGACCACATCTTCAAGCTCGCTCGAAAGGGTCTCTCCCCCTCCCAGATCGGTGTCATCCTCCGAGACTCCCACGGTGTCCCCCAGGTTTGTATAGCCTTCAGCGTTGACCCGACTTTCCGCTCTTCCCTCACTCACTCCTTCATCCTTTTGTGATTCTCAGGTCCGATTCGTTACCGGAAACAAGATTCTCCGAATCCTCAAGTCCAACGGAATGGCTCCTGAGCTCCCCGAGGACCTTTACTGCCGTTCGTTGACCCCGTTTTCGTGATCACTCGTCTCAATACGCATTCTTATCCTTTTGTCCGCGTTCCTTCCACCACATCCAGTCATCAAGAAGGCCGTCGCCGTCCGAACCCACCTTTCCCAGTTCCGAAAGGACAAGGACGCCAAGTTCCGACTCATTCTCATCGAGTCCAGGATTCACCGACTTGCCCGATACTACAGGTCTCGACAGGTCATCTCCCCCACCTTCCGATACGAGTCCGCTACCGCTTCCACCTTGGTCGCATAAGCGTTGTTCGTCTTTGGATAGCTGCGGTTGGTGCTTCGACGAGGGTCGTCGTGATGATGTTCATGATGATTCACCTACATCTGCTGTTACTGCAAAAAATGCAAACTTGAGAAAACATGACGATAGAATCGACAGTTGATTTAGGTACTTGGCGGGTTTCAGTTATTGGAGGATGGGACGGGTGGAGGAGGTGGGGCCGAACAGCATGAGAGGGAAGGTGATTCTGACCCTGGCGGTTTTCAGGCCCTCCCTCCAGGTTCTCAACTTGTCGCTGCAACAATGCTCGTTACCGTGGAACCATCAGCGCTCCATGCCCGCGACGGCCTTATGTATCAGTTGAGCCAGCCACTCAGGAAGAAAGGAACGAGGGAAGAAAATCTCGAGTGTCTGGTGCCCCGACCCCTATTCTCGAACCACTTCATTCAGATATTCTCGTACCACTTTTCGTGAGCATCCTCGTGTCACTTTCGTCTCGAGTTCTGACTCTCGGCTCGCTTAATTTTTCGCCGTTTTTCTGTTTTGTTCAACACCTCACAAGAAAGCCGCGAAAGGCCGCTAATTCCCAAATCATCTGCATCAGGCCTCTTTTTTCGTTCTCACCTGCACCACCGAAGACCATCTTACCTCAGCACCTTCCTATTTCCCTATTTCCACTCTTCTCCGCCATCCCTTCTTTCGACCATCCTGCTTCGAAATGTCTGATCGCCCTGAAAAGGCCGACTGTCCGATCTACAGTCACGGCCCTGAGTCCTTCGTTCCCGTCGCGGACTTCAACTCACGTCACCATTCAAAGCACGATAACGAACTCGACGTCGAGAAATCCAAGCTGGAAGGTCAACTGGAATCTCTGTCGACCCCCTCACTCCCGACCGACGACCAAGTCGAGATTGACGAGAGCAAGCTTTTGACGGGATGGAAACTCTTCTGGGTGTTGTGAGTGTTGGATTCTCTCGCTGATCCTCTTGCGCTGATGCTGATGTACATTTTCTCTACGATCGTTCTTTTTTTCCCTCTAGCGGAGCTATGTGTAAGTGCACAAGTGGAACATCGTTGTCGCTGTACTTGGACCTCCACGTTACCCTACCTGCAAATATTGCCTGACAAGTTTCTTCTCTCTCCATGTCCATCATGCAGTGCTCTCTGTCTTCCTCATAGCCCTTGATCAGACTATCGTCGGTGAACATCATCTCCAGCAGTGATCACACATACCTTCTCTCGAACTGATCCCCCTATCTTTCTTCGTTCGTACTTGTCTAGCGACTGCTCTCCCCGTCATCGCCTCTGATTTTAGAGCGCTCGACCAGATCACTTGGATCGTCTCCGCGTACTTCCTGACGCAAGCTCCTCTCATGTTGGTTTCTCTTCCCCTCAGGGCAGATCATTATGGAAGAAAACCCTGAAGATCGATTGGGTCGGAGCTATCCTCATTCTCGTACGTTTGATCATGAACCCAACCTACACGGCGAGAGACGATGGACGCTCGTTGAATCGCCACCTCCATCCTCTTTCCTCTGCAGGGAGTCACAACCTGTCTCATCCTGCTTCTTCAAGAAGGTGGCATCAGCAAGCCATGGTCATCTCCTTCCGTCATCGCCGAGCTCGTCATCTTTGGAGTCTCAACCCTTGTCTTCATCGGTTGGGAATGGAAATTGGGAAAGAGGGCCATTCTTCCTTTGCATCTCTTCGCGAGACGAAGCATCGTCGGCGCTTGCATCGCTTCATTTTTCCTTATGATGGTGATGCTTTCGGGAACCTACTATCTGCCCTTACTTCAACGTCAGCCTGCTCTTCCGCTTCCAGAAGGATCAAGATTGATGTCCCTCGAGCTGACCCCTTCATCTACTTTTAAGCTTTATCCAGAGGCTGTCAAGGAACACACCCCGACTCAGAGCGGTATCGACATCTTAGTACGTCTATGCTACATCTGTCCCTCTTACTGTATTGCTCTGCTAATCGGCACTACGCAATCGACAGCCTTGTATGCTCTCTGTGGTCTTCTGCTCCATGATTGCCGGGGTCATCATCAGTTCCACTGGTCACTATCACCCTTTTCTCGTTGCTGGACCAGCTTTCACTCCCATCGGTGGCGGACTACTTTACACGATCGACCAATTTACCTCCAGTCCCCAACTGATCGGATACCAGATCCTTCTTGGAAGTGGAGTATGACTCGCGTTTCAAAACACTGTCATTGCCGTCCAAGCCGAACTGCACAAGAACGTAGATCTCATTCCTCAAGGTCAGTTCAGAGTTTCATCTTTCTCTACCTTTTTTTTTTTCGCTCGGCTTGACTGATTGCAATTCGCATCTGATCGTACGATATAGGAACCGCTCTCGTCACGTTCTTCCAGTTGCTCGGTGGAATCATCGGTATCTCGATCTCGGGTACATTGTTGAACAATCAGTACGTTGTCGTCCCCTCAGAATGTCTACCAACCCCCCCCCTCCTCGAGCAAGTCATATCATCGTCCCAGTCCTGATCGTTCCGGGTTACTTTTCTTCTCTCAGACTGTCCTCTCAATTGAGCAGACTCGATGTAGCACAACCAACCATCGACGCTGTCAAGGCTTTCTTTGTCCTCGATGATGCCACAAAGACTGTCGTTCTCGTCAGTTCACCGACATGCCCCCATTTGAAATCACAGTCAGCTAGCCTGTCTTGTTTCTAATTGGTCTCTCATATCTCGATTTCATAGGAGGGCTACGTTCAAGCCTTACGTACCATTTTCCTCACGGCTGGTAAGGATTTACTTTGTCCTTCATCCGTCCCTTTCCTCAGCAGGTACTTACTTTCTTTCGTTATCCTTCAACAACGTAGTCCTCGCTGGGATCCTGGCTACTGTAGGTGCCGCTCTCATCCGACCTTTCAACTTAAAAAAGATTGGTGGGATGACAGCCTTAGGTGCAGGAGCTGCCTAAGCTGAGATCTTCCGATCTCCTTTTCACCTTGGATTCTTATCGGGTCTCTCAGTGGCTCGTTGTAAATACTTATACGTTCTGATTTCATCCAGTAATGTCCGTAATATACAGTCCATAAAATTTGAAACGTTGCGAGTTATCGTCACGATTGATGCTATCGTTCTTGAGTTCTTGAGGGTGTTGTGTGTGTATCAGATGGCGTTGCTCTCGCTACTACCGGGCGCGTTTTTAAATGCTAACCACTACCGCTAGCAACAACTATTGACGACGGCCCATTCACGAGCGAGCGATTCTTGCTTGGCTGAGTCAGGCGGCCTGGACGTCCCGTACCTCGCCCAGAGGCACAGGCGGTTGCTAACTATCTGAACCACTACTCTACGACTTCGCCTACAAGAGCCAGAGGGACGGATCGCTGCTGGCTAGGATCTCGCGGATCACCGTTCTGAAACGAGTGGCGAGACCCCGAGGTCTCTCGAGTGCATGTAATCAGTTCTCATTAAAGTTCGAAGCAGCACGTGTTGATCCGAAAGCTATCATGAGCATCGAATAAGAAACCCAAAATTCCATCTCAACTCGAGAGCGCAATTAAGCGACGAGCGAAACGACACCTCCGGCCTGCTTGATCTGCATCACGTTGGAAGAGCAAGGCAAACCAGGTCAGCAAATGGTAACGGGACTAAGTTTGATGAAGGTATGGGAGGAATGAGAGAAACGAACCTTCTTCTCGGCGAGGGCAGAGACGAATCGAGCCTTGACGATGAGGGGCAAGTCGGGGAGTCGACCCTTACCGAGGACCTTGCCGTAACCGTGAGCGAGGGTGTCAACGACGGGGACGAGGTCTCCGGTCTGCTTGGGGAAGTCCTTCTTCTCCTCGGTGGGGACGAGGGTCCAGACTGAGCAAGGGGATAAGAACAGAGCAGGTGGTGTGAGGTTTAGCGATTCGACAGGGTGTGGTAATCCAGAAGGAAGAGACTTACGCTTGTCAATGTTCATGACAGGGCAGTAGGACGAGTTTCGGGTGAGATGGTAGTGCCTCATACCGACCTTTCCGAAGTAACTACAAGGCAGAAGGGAAGAGTGAGAACGGATTAGCTTTAGCGTTGCAAGTGCTGGAAAACGACGTGCAGGGGTCGGATGATAGGGCCAAGTCCCTTGCGAGACGCTTCATGAACAACGCGAGGGAGCAGATCGTCTCCTCTTGGGGCCAACAGCACGATGAATCGTCTGACAAGTGTCCAAGTTTTGGCACTTTTGACAGCGCCAATCGAAACACCTTGTCGAGGCCACCCAGAAGCATCGAGACGATAGACATAGATAATGAAGGTCAGACGTACCCAGGGTGGTACTTGTCGAAGTTGGTCCTGTGGTGGTGCTGTCCTCCAGCAAGACCTCGACCTCCTGGATGCTTACGGTGCTTACCGACACGACCGTGACCGGCCGAGACGTGTCCACGGTGCTTTCGAGTGTTGGAGAACCGGGTAGGCATGTTGGTTGCTGATTGGTGGCGAAGAAGGGTGAATTAAATGAGAGAGAGGAGAAGAAGAAGGAAGGTGAAAGAAGGGAGTTGAGAGGGGAGGAGAAAGCGCGGAGGGAGGTTTAAGAATTTGGTGTTGGTGAGGGCGAAAGTGCGGATGGACGTTTCAGAGGAGCAGGTCGAATAGTGGCGATGTCAAGGATGAAGGTTTACAGTCGAGTAGGTTTGGAGAGATGAGGTCAAGCGTCGAGATGGCCAAGGGTGCAAGGATGGACGGGAGGGAGGGGAGCACCAGGGAGCAGAGGGAGGGAAGAGGGAAGGGGCAAAGAGCAAGAAAGTCATATGATCAGCATGATAGACTTGTATTGGTGTCCCCAGTTAAGCCTATCCATGTCGATAGCGGCATCAACGTCTCCAACAATGAGCAGCAACATGCCTGGGAGAGGGGGGGGGGAAGAGGGAGAGCGAGGGAAAGCTAGGAGAGAGGTCTTGGACAAAACTCCTCGACCTCGTTTCAAAGTCCCTCGACCCAATTCTGTCCTCCCAACTCGGCATGTTGTTTACAGTATAGGGTACGTTGATGTGGTGTATCGAGCAGGAGGGATGACTGGCGACTGGCGATAGATCTGATGGGACGGGACTAGGGAAGAGTAATCACCTTCTTGAGGGAGGACGACAAGAGGAAGGACGATTTCTCTCGCTCAAGGGCTTCAGTTCCTCTCCTCCCTCTCTCCTCGCGCGAGCCTTTCTCTTTCCGACTTTCCGCCTCCTCTCTCCATGGCTCCCTCTCGTCGTCCGGAAGCAATCTATATCCTCGCTATCAGTGGATGGTCCAGGTCAAGCTCATGCATTTGTCCTCATCTCTTTCGCTTCCATCGCACCCAGCCCTTCCAAACAATCTCTCTCTGACCGAGTCACCAGTCGAGGTTATTAACTATATCCCCCTCTCAACTTCCTCCAACATCGTCGCAGAATCGTGCACCAAGATACAACATCCTCTCATACATCGATACATGGTCCCGGACCATCATACGTTCGACCATCTCTGTCTATATTTGCACAATTCACGAGCACCGAAACAGACCAAAGGACGTCTCAGTTCCGGTGCGACCTGCCGTCTCGCAAAGACATCATCTTCTTGTTCGATCGGATGCCAATGAAAGTCTACTGTCTACTAAGCATCATCGGATACAGTGGTCTGGGTAATCACTAATTTCAAGAAGGAGTCTGAGCTGGCGAGAGAGTTTCAGAGTCGCTCAACCACACAATATATGAAGCAGCTGTCGAGTCAATCATTTATACAAGACCAAGCCAATCGGACGTATGAGAGCACGTGTGCAACACTAGATAGAAGACGAGATACGCCTTCTAGATGTTGGTCACGAGAGAACGATGGCAGCGTAGTCCGCTCCTGTCGGTGACGAAGGATGAAGGTATGTTCAGCGTCTGAAGATAAATTCGCGGTGGAAGATGGATGAGAACGTGAGAGATAGGATAGGAAGGATTGTACATGGACGAGCTGAGATGGGGTAATTCAATGATATATATTGTCGGAGGGTGTCTGAATATTCGCGAGTGAATGAGATTATGAGGAGGGAAAGGTTAAGTGATTGAACGGGATAGAGCAAAGAGAAACGATGATAAATGAAAAAGTGGGGGAATGATGAGAAGTTAAATATGGCGATGAGCTGAGATGATTCGAGACAAAGTGAAGGAGATGAGGTCGAGTGGAGTGAGGGTTAATGATATAACAAGAGAGACGAGGAGGAGGTTCGTCTCTCCCGAGGATTCGGCGGAAATGGGTGAGCGTACATTGGAATTTTCCCCTCCCTTCTCTTTTCTCCCTTGCTGTCCCCTCTCTGTTCTCCGTCAGAGTCGTACGTCTTTCCCTTCCCTCCTCCTCGCTCCTCGCTCCTCCTCATACACCTCAGCATCTCTGGCCAATTCTCGCATTGTCATTCCTATAAGCTCGTCCTGTCAAGGTCGATGAGAGAGGAGAGCGAGAGGGAAAAGTTTGGATCTTGTCGCTTCTCCCCTAGATGCTGAACCTTTGCTCTCTTTGACTCTCCCTTTCGGATTCCCTCTTGCTCCTTCGTCTCGTCCCAAATCGCCTTGGTCCCTATCACCATCCATCTAGGCACTTCCCTCAAGACCAGACAGTAAATTCTCCTCCCTCCTGCTTCCTCGCCTTGATCCAGAGTGTTCTACACTCGACCTCACCTCAAGGGCACGACGCATTTGTCACGAGAGATCACGACCTCACACTCTTTTGCTTTTCCTTCCCCCCTTGTCCACTCTCTTGTCTCGCCCTTGTTCTCATTGCTGCTGCTTCGCTCCTGCCCCTCGTCCGACCTCTGCCTTGAACCCGACTCTTCAAACAAACTCTACTCTTCAACCTGGCCTCGCTGCTCTCCTCTCGCCGCTCCGCCTTGCCCACCTACTACCGCCTTGCAGTGAAGATCAACATCGCCAACCCCGCTACTGGGGCCCAGAAGCTTCTCGACATCGATGATGAGCGACGAGTCCGAGTCTTCTACGACAAGCGAATGAGCCAGGAGGTGCCCGCCGACTCGTGAGTGGAGTTTTGCCTCTTTTTCGCTCTTTGCTTCCCTGGCCGCCCGCTTGGCTCTACACTGAGCTCGTCCATGTACCCGAGCCAGCCTTGCTGATCCAGAACTCTCATCTTATGTTCATGTATCCCCCGCCACCTTGATCCTTGCTCGCCTTTTCCGCGCTTCGTCGGTTCTCGTCCCCAAACGCCTTCTCACCGACTCGACCTCTCTTTCCACAACCTTAATCGTCGTTCCGCTCGTGTTCTCCATCCAGCATCGGTGACGAGTGGAAGGGATACGTTTTCCGAATCACTGGTGGAAACGACAAGCAGGGTTTCCCCATGAAGCAGGGTGTCCTCCTCCCCAACCGAGTTCGACTCCTTCTCGCTGACGGTCACTCGTGCTACCGAGCTCGACGAACCGGAGAGAGGAAGCGTAAGTCGGTCCGAGGATGCATCGTCGGAAACGACATCGCCGTCCTCTCGGTCGTCATTGTTAAGCAGGGAGAGCAGGAGATTGATGGCTTGACGAACGAGGCTCTTCCCAAGAGGCTCGGTCCCAAGGTACGTCGTCACTTCAAGTCTGGTTTGATTTTGGTGGATTGGCACCAGAGCCGGTGTCGCATCATCGAGGGTGGATCGTTACGGGGCCCCCTTGAAACGGCAAGGCACGATGCGTAGGGGTGTCGGCGGGGCCATCAAGAATTTCTCGTCAGAACGATCAGTCGACTGACCGCTTTCCCTTGTATCCTCATCGCATCACAGAGGGCCACCAAGATCCGACGATTCTTCAACCTTTCCAAGGAGGACGACGTCAGGAAGTTCGTTGTCCGACGAGAGGTCGTCTCCAAGAAGGAGGGAGCTAAGCCTTACACCAAGGCGTCAGTAGTCTTTTCTTCCAACACGTATTGGCTCGCCAGCTCTGCTGACTGACTCACCTTCTGTTCGTTTCGCCCATCAGCCCCTCAATTCAGCGACTCGTCACCCCCATGCGACTTCAGCGACGAAGACACCTTCAGTCGATCAAGAAGCGAAAGACCGAGTCCCAGAAAGAGCAGATCGCCGAGTACAAGCAGGTCGTTGCCAAGGTTAGTTCCCATCCTGCTCACTGCTATCTTTCGGCTTACAACCTAGACTCACGCCCTCTTCAACACCTTTCCCAGCGAGCCGCCGAGACCTCTGCCCGAAACAAGGCCGTCCGAGTCGCCGCCAAGGCCAAGAAGGCCACCTCCGCCTAAAAAGATCTCATCGTCTGTCTTTTTGGATACATGGTGCTTTGATTTTCTCTTTGCTGTTCGGCAGTCGACTAGTTGAGAAAGAAAGGGCGCAAAGTAAACTTGAGATGGTGCAGGGTGTACGATCGATGGTACACTATGGGAAGGCGTACATGATCTGGGATGAGCCGGGAATCGCTGCCTTATGCTGTGGCAACGAAAGCCAAAGCTCTCCCTCTGAGAAGGACCGGTTGTTTCGACCAGAGTATCCGAGGCGCAGCGCTCCTCCTCAACCATCATGTCGCTCTTCTTTCGACCACCTCCTCTCTATCCCCCACAACACCAGTCCAACGTTCCTCCCCCTCTTGCCGCTCTATATCTTGAGCCTCTCAGCCAAGCATCCCATGACCTCGCTACCGACCGACCCAACCGACTCGTCGACTTTCTGGGAACAATCGATTCAATAAGAACCGGCGACGTCCTTAGCTTGCCCTCTATGAACGATTCGGCATCCGACGAGCAGGACGGAAAGCTTAGAGCCTTCAGAGTCGTCATGACTGAGCCGGGTAGGATGGGAATGTTTGTTGGTCCTGAACGAGACGGCACGGAAGGTCCGGAGGTCAATCGAGACGACGATGACGAAGACCAAGATGCGACAGAACTCATCATCGGACCTTGGAATAATGATGGAGAAGATCTCACAAATGCAGATACCCGAGCAACTTCAAGCTTCAAGTCGAATGAATCCATCTCATCGCATCCTTCTCATGCTCGCTCATCTTCCTCATCAGCTTCCTCGGACCGAACCATCCATGCATCCTCACCACCTTCATCACCCACTAGCACCCTGAATGACCCTGAGCTCAGCTCGCGCAACCTAAGCCGAGATGACGACGAGGATGAGGACGACGAGGATAACGTCGACTTTGAGATTTCTGCTTCCTTCCTTCAATCCGCTCTTCTCGGTCCTTCATTTGCTACACCATCTGCCCAAAATGGTTATCCGTTCCAGTTTGATAACACCAATAGTTTGTCTCTCAACTCATCGTTATCGTCATCTCCTCCTACTTCCGACCCATCGCTCTCCTCGTCAAGTTTCCTAGAGTCCGCTCCCCCTTCAAGCATACAAACCTCGTACCTCGCTCAAGCAATGAACAGACCGAGATGGAAAGACACTCAACGCTCAAAGGCTGGCTCTCAAGCAATAGGAGGTCGTGGTGGTGGTAGTATCAGTGGTGGCTTCGAAGCTGAGATGATAGGGAATGAGGAGTCGGCCATTTGGGTAAAGACAAAAGTCTTGGGCGAGATTGGAGCGTTCGATGGCGATTGGGTAAGTGAAAGTACATTGGAAAGAGATGACGTCTTGAGAGACTTATGGATTAGCTAATATTGTTTTCCCTTGTTCATCCAGGTTGCTCTCCGAGCTGGATCGACGACGACCGGCGTGTTCAGCGATGATTGGAGACTCGTCAGAATCTACGCGCAAGATGATGATGTGTCGGCATCGTCGAGTTCATCGTGAGTCATTTGGCAACTTCATGCTTTGTGTACATTCACGTGCGTGATGATCTCCTCACTGAATACTCGACGGGTTGTTCCCTACAACGCTCAGTGTCGATATATCGCCCCTTTTATTGCACAACCTTCTTCCCCTCGCTCATCCTAATTCTCAAAGCTCAGCAGCCTCTACACAACTCCAGATCCTACCGACGCCTTTTCCTCCCACAAACATAGACAACGACAACCTACCCCCTCTGCCAACCGCCAGCTCTCTCACACTGGCTAGATTATCATCACCTGCAGCGAATGATAAGCGTCTTCAGCCACAGGTCCTTCGTAGGCTTCGAGCATTCTTTGAGGGTAGAGGAAACGGAGAAAAGAATCCGCAACATGATCTGAATGGTAGATCCCAGCGCGACGATTTTAATGGCGGCCGAGTCCTCAAAGTCGGGGATCTGGTAGGGTTCGGTATCGACGAGTTTGCAGAAGAAGGATCAGCAGAGCAGGAAGTGCAGGAAGACGGGGCGGCAAATTCTCCTGGTTCATCCACGAAGCAACAGCAGCAGCAGGAAGGACCACGAGGATCTTTGGAGGGAGCAGGAGAGGAGATAACAGCTTCATCTGCATCGTCTCGACGATCACCTACTACTTCAGTCTTCTTCGTCGTCACCCATCTCGAGCTTGACGCCTCAGAAGGAGGAGCAAGAAAAGGCTCAATCAACGGCGGAATCTCCAATGGAGGAAGGATCAGTAACCCGAGCAGTAGTCAATCTTGGTCGACGAAAGCGGCAAGAGGCGACTTCGGAGCAAGAGTTGACCCAAATATCACCAAGCTCCTTCAGGCAAGAGTCAAAACCGGAAGGGGAGTCGGTGGAGGGTTCGTGAGGTGGGCAAATATTGGTCAGTCGGTCCCTTTTCCCGGTGCTCTGTACTTGCTCAGGTTTGTTCACATACACATTCATCTATGACGTATCTTTGGGGTCTCTCATACTCTCCTTTGACAGAGTCGCCGATCAAACTCGCAACCCTTCAACGTCCCAACGCATCGGGCGACTCTTTCTCATCGTTGCCACCAGTTTGCATTGAGCTCCGGAGGATACTCGAGGCATCTCTTTTGGCTGACATGAGCTCATATCAACTCCGGCCTTCGATCCTTATTAAAGGAGCCAGAGGAAGTGGGAAGAGGTCGTCAGTGAGGACGATAGCGGCTGATCTAGGGATCGGAGTAATGGAAGTGAGTGAGGTTTTGGACTGGCGTGTGCAACCACCAAAACTGATATCTGGATCGGTCTGTCTTCTTCTGCGATTCTTTACTTCTCCATGAAACCCTGAACAATCTCAAGATCAGCTGCTTCGACCTCATTCAAGATACTGACCTCAAAACTCAAGGTGCCGTTGAGGCTCGATTCGAAAGGGCATCAACTTGTAGTCCATGCGTTCTCCTCCTTCGGCACGTGGAGGCTCTCGCTCGAAAAGGCCAAGCGTTGGAAACAGGAAGAGGTGAGCACGATCGTTCTTCTCTTCGGGTCGCGAAGACGTCTGTTAGAATTCCATGGGGAAATTGACAGTCATTATCTCTGATTCGTTGTCTCCCTAGAGCCTCATATCGCTAGAGTTCTTCAGGATTGCATCGAGTCACTCTCGTCGACTTGGACTTCATCCGGGTTTCCAGTCATCGTCATCGGGACCACATCCGATCCTGATAAAGTTCCCCTAGGAATTCTCGCTTGCTTCAAGCACGAAATTTCTATCGAAGTAAGCAATTTCGCGTCTTCCTCTTATGTCCTCAATTCTGACCTGGTTCGGCGTCGCTCCTTTATCTCCATCTTTGTGTCTTATCTAGGCACCTGACGAGCGTCAGCGACTCGAGATCCTACGTTCCATCCTATCTACAAGAGCCATCGCAGCCGATGTAGACCTTAGATCAATAGCAGTCCAAACAGCCGCCTTGGTCGCTCAAGACCTCGTCTCGCTCGTCCAGAGAGCAAGCTTGGCTGCTATCTCGAGGGTCACCTCCAAGGCCTCGACGCTGTACGCGAACATGACTCCATCTAAGCCGCTTGTTCTCTTTAAATAACGCTGATCACTGTGACCCTCTACCATCTATCAACGAAACAGAACGCTTGATCGACTCTCGGACTCTGGTCTCTCCCTCACCGCCGCCGATTTCACGACAGCCATCGAGAGCGCTAGAGCAGCTTACTCTGAATCCATCGGAGCGCCTAAGATCCCGACGGTCTCGTGGGACGATGTCGGCGGCTTGGCCAGTGTCAAAGGAGAGATTCTGGACACGATCGAGTTGCCGTTGAAGAGACCGGAGTTGTTTGGTCTGGGATTGAAGAAGAGGAGCGGTATGTTTGGCTCTTTGGTCTTCAACTATCACTTTTCCCGCTTAGAGGTTTGTAACTGATGACGAATTGATTCTCATAGGTATCCTACTGTATGGACCGCCTGGAACGGGAAAAACGTTGCTTGCCAAAGCCGTTCGTCTCGTTCAACCTTTTTCACTAGTAGGGAGGATCAATCGTATACTGACTGGCTTGTTATTTCTTCTCTACACACCTCACACAGGTTGCGACATCGTGCAACCTCAACTTCTTCTCCGTAAAAGGACCAGAGCTTCTCAACATGTACATCGGAGAATCAGAAGCAAACGTTCGAAGAGTCTTCCAACGAGCTCGAGATGCGAAACCGTACGTTTCTCTTGGATCCGACTTGAGTCGTACTCTAGAGTAGCCTCTGGTTATAACCAACCTCATCTCTGTCTGTCAGATGCGTTATCTTCTTCGATGAGCTCGATTCTGTGGCGCCGAAGAGAGGCAACCAAGGGGATTGTACGTCTTAGTCACCTTTCAATACACGTCGGCGCAACCGAAACGTAAGAACCACACTGCTCGTGCTCATCCGCTTCCTTCTGTCTCTATCTCCGTCTACCGACCTTAGCGGGAGGTGTGATGGATCGAATCGTCTCGCAGCTGCTAGCGGAACTCGACGGCATGACTTCTGGAAAGTCATCCTCTGCAGATGTGTTTGTCATTGGAGCGACCAACAGGCCAGATCTGCTAGATCCCGCTTTGCTGCGACCGGGAAGGTGAGCGTTTCGGATTCTCCTCTCTGCTCCCACCCTCCTAGCTGATCGCGGGTTATCCTGATCAACCATCATCAGATTCGATCGAATGCTCTACCTCGGTCTCTCAGACACCCACCAAGCTCAACGGAACATCCTCCAAGCTCTCACCAGAAAGTTCAAGCTCGACGATAACGATGAAGATACAGATTCACCTGATCTCTTGACTAGAGTGGCAGAACAATGTCCCTTCAATTATACGGGTGCTGATTTCTACGCGCTCTGTTCGGACGCAATGCTCAAGGCTATGTCGAGGAAAGCCGAGGAAGTCGATGAGAGGATTGGTGAGAATTCTCCTTCCTGTCCCTAGTGCGGCCTCCATGTGATTCGTGAGGTGGCCAGACAGTCTTACGCTATGAATTGTTTATTCTACTTTACTCCGCCCGGCATCTCTTTCCCTTGTCGGATTGCATGGATGTCATCTCTGCCTCCTCGATCGTCCTCCATCATCTCTGGTATCCACTTAGCCACCTTGAACGCCAAAGGTCCCGACCCAACCTCTACCCATCCTCATCCCATCACACCTCAGTATTACCTTGCCGAGATGGCGAGTCCGAAGGAGATTGACGTTCGTGTCGGATTGGTCGATTTCCAAGCGGCTTTAGATGAACTCGTCCCTTCGGTTTCGGAGCAGGAAATTATTCATGTACGTGACTCTGCTGTCTCATTCTTTTCTTTCAACTACTTATCTCTCTCACTTCTG
>BCKM01000010.1:62875-260970 GCA_039545415.1 Udeniomyces megalosporus | reverse complement strand
CCGAACCTTACTAACCGACCAAAAAAAAAAACATTCGGCTTCCGCTCCATCTGGTCCTCGCTTGCGACTCTCTCTGCCTTTCGTCGCATACAGTACAAGAGCGTACAGCAGCAATTCTCAGCCCCTCAACAGGAGAAGATGACCCCCTCGGATGGCGAGAAGGATTTAGATGTCGTTCTCGATGGCGACGAACAGTTTCGAGTCGACGATGAAGGACACGAACGCAAGAGTCGTCAGAATGGCAAAGGCAAGGCAAGAGCATAATATAAGATGGATCTTTCCAGCTCCTCCTAGAGAACGCGCATAAAAAAAAAGAAGAAAAAAAAACGTTTACAAGGTGATGATCAGTATAGATGTAGTGTCAAAGTGACGGGAAGAGAGAAGGAGAGAGAGAAAAAGAAAATAAGAGCTATCAATGTAGATGTGCAATGAGGGCGTGAGAAGTAGATGCTATGATGGAAGGAACCAAAGAGGAGAAGACATCAGGGTCAAGAGGGTTAGGTATAGATATAGATTTGTAAACTATGGATATATTGAGGTGAGGTCATATAGACCAGAAAGAGAAAGGGTTCGGACGTCCATGCAATTAAAAAAGGGGGAGGAGGTTTTTTTCTTCTTCTTCTTGTGGATGAGGTTAAGATCAGAGATGAGATACAGGTGTGAGGGACTCTAGATTAGGATTCGTCAGGTTGAAGATGAGTTTAAGTATGGGTGGGTTGAGTCGAATGAAAGATCGATCTAAGAGAATTCATTCAACCCTCTGCTCGATGATTTGGTTAGTTACTAAGCACGAGGAAAGAGGAAGAAGAAAGTCACGTTTTGGGTTCGTAAGTGAATGTTGATTCCACGGTTGAGAGGCTTTATTTCTTCATAAGACGTACATGCCAGAAGGTTGTGTAGCAACGTGAGTGGCTCTCCTTGCGACGGAGTTCTTACGACCTAAGCGATCGATCTGAAAAGAAAGAGGGACGAGGAGATGAAAGATGTTCAGTCAGCTGGGAGTTTTGTGAGAACGAGACGACCAGTCCGAAGAAAGGGAAAAGGGTTGTTCGTTACTCACACCTCTAGGAATGTTATCAGCATCATCCATCGTCTTCGTCATCAACCTCTCATCAGTCAAAGATTGTCGAGTCAAGCTCAATGAAGATTTCCTCCTCTCCCATCCTCCAGTTGCCTCCCTACCACCTTCGGCGAGACGATTGATCGTCAATGATGATGCTCTCGCTCCAGTTCTCATTCCCTTCTCGAACCCTGCTGTGGTCTTGGTGATGTCTGAGCAGGGAGAGATTTCAGAGATACTGCCAGTGGGTGAAGTTGAGGTTGAACTTGTGGGCGTCGTTCGGTTAGAGGATGATGACGATGATGTTCCAGAGGAAGTCGAGTGAGCTTTGGCTCGTCGGGGAGGGGTCAAAGCCCCGAAGGCCGAGGAGTTGAAAGAAGGATTGATGATGTGCTGGTTAAGGTAGATGGGAGCACTATCGGCGAAAGGGTCGGTGAAGAGGGTGGGAGAAGAGGCTGCGGCGGTGTCGATTCGAAGGCTGACGGAGGATTTTCGGGAGACCATATCTGGTGACTGAGCTAGAGGTCTTGTTGGGTTTGAGGTGAGGAGATAGTGCAGGAGAAAAGGGAAGTAGTCCGAGATTGATGAAGGGGGAAGGGGGTGGCTTGACCTAGGGTGTGTGCTATAGGAGAAAGTCGCGAAGATCTTCTCGCTTTGCAAGATGAAGCTAAGTAGAGGTCAGAGAGGATTCGAAGTTGAATTCGAAGATCGAAAAGTAGAGAGGAGAGGAGCAGGGGTAGGGAGGATGCGCGCTAGTGTTGAAGTTAATTGGAGTGGAAAGGACAGATGATGGGGGTTGGAAGATAGGGAGCTCAAAAGACAGGGGAGGCGGTAATAAGTCGCTCAAACACGAGGAATTAATTTCAGCGAGCGAAAAGAAAGGCGAGACAAATGCCGGCGAGGATCGAGAAGGGTCAGAATTGGGATGCAGACTAAGATGGGAGGAGGCTTGAAAGAGGGAAACGTCTTCCGGGGGTCAGTAGCGCCGAAACGCGCTGCGATTCTGGAGAGGAGACGTCAGATTTGGGTCCAGACTGGAGGACTCCTAAGATTGAACACGTGACATCCTGCATCTCAAGTCGCTCTAAGTAAAAGACTGCCGAACTCGGATCAAATCTCCCGGTTGGAAGGGGACGATCGGATTAGTCGGACCATTCTTCGTCTCTGCGTGAAGGAAGTATGAATCGTCAAAGGCCGGCATCAGTAATCGGAGGAAGGCTGTGCGACCTCGATGGATATTTCGGACGTACCCTTTAATCTGAAGGAACGAACGGAAAAAAAAATATGATGCGTGCAAGAAAGAAAAGGGTCAACATCGTCTAGAAGACACAAGAGCGGGCGGCGCGGACGACCAACGACTCACGTGCACCTCGTCCTCTTCGGCATCCTTTTTAGCCTTTTCGAACATCGCATCCATCGAAGCTGCTCGCTGCTCAGCTTGGGTCGGTTCCTTTCTGCCAAAGACTGGCTTTGCCTTCTGAACGACGACGGGCTTCGGTGCTTGCGAGACTGGGGTGTCAACGGAAAGGGAACTCTCATCAGCAACGTGTTTGAAGCACATCAAAGGCTGTGGTATTTCCCTCATCCACATAAAAAGAGAACGAGATCGAGCGTAGTCAACGAGGCGACTCACGAGGCTCCATCCCCTTCGGCTGCAAGCTAATCCTTTCGCTGCTTCCGTTCTGACCAGCAAGCCAAGCGGTGATATCCATCGAAGGACCCCCTCGAGTCGGTGGGTAGACATCATCTTGAAAGAACTGGACTCGGTTCCTTGGAATCTTGAAGGAGACCTCTTGAATGTCCTTTGGCGTGAGTCGGTAGCCCTTGAGGACTTCAACCTTTGAAACGTCGACGGTTCGCTTTGGTAGGAAAGCCACGCCGGATTGAAGACTGCCAGAGCAGAGCGGCAGACGAGTAAAGGCATGCTTGGGATCGTCGAGCTTAATGTCAAACGGAGAGATAGTCTGCTCGCCTGTTGGATTGAGTTGTCACAACGAGATGAATACATGTTTCTCTTCATCAGCGCTGCTTGTACAGATAGCGGTAGAGAGAAAATGCAGTTACCTTTACCCCACACATATAGGATCGAAGTGTCCTCGTCAAAGTGTGGGTACAGGATTGATGGCGAGACATCAAGTGCAAAACTGCTCATCGGCTTCATGTCGGTCGACTCGAGATCAAAGAGCAGCAGTTTCCTCTGAGAGCCTGATCCGAACCCGACTGACACAAGGTGTGTTTCATCTAAGAAGGCAACCTGGAAGGAGCGAGGACTGTCGTGTGCTGCGATGACCTGAGGGGAAGAGCTGGTGTTGGGTCGAGGATCGAGAACACGGATTTTACGATCCTTGCAGGCAAGAGCGATGTGGGATCCGTTGGGCGACCATGTTGCGGTGAAGAGCTGAGTCCGGGGCCGAAGCAAGGCCAATTCATATGAGTTGAAAGAATCAAGACAGATGGAGCAATGACCGAGCGTACCCCTCCACCCTCAATCGAGGTCCGAGATACGAGCTTGCCTGTGGACGCATCGACAATACGCAGACATCCTGCACCTGCATCGTTCGAGAGGACTGCGAGTAGATGGCGAGCGGTAGGATGATAGAGGATCTTGGCGATCTTGTCGATGCCAGAGTCTGCGATCACGAGGAAAGACTCGAAGCGGAGATCAGCTCGAGTTTCGGAACTAGTAAAGAGCCACCGTTAGCAACATACCCTCAAACACGACCTCTGGTTCACCAATGGTTCCTTCGATAGTTCCACCCGGGATTTTCCAAACCCGGACTTTGCCATCTTCACTTGCTGTAGCCAACCTTTCTTCATCGTCGCCATCCGCTGGATCGACAACGAAATCGACGACTTCACTTCCAACGGCGATGCAACCCATGTCACCCATCAGTGGCATCCTTCCTTTCTTCTCGACGTTATGGACAGCAATTCGGCCTCCCGGACCTGAGATGGGGAGGAACAGATGGGAGAGAGATGCTTGGAGAAGTAGAGCGTCGGGTGGGAGCGAGGTAGAGAGATATGTCAGGTTGTTGTATGCTGACAAGAGTGGGGAAGTTCCAGAAAGGAAAGCCCGAGAATAGCGAGGGGCAGGTGTTGATGGGGCATTGCTGACAGAGTTGGTCGCCGGGGTTTCAATAGGACGAGTAGACGATGTTGAGGTGGATCGAGAGGGAGATGATGATGAAATAGTAGGGGGTTGAGTGGAGGTCGATTCGGTCGGCTTCGTCTTGATGATAGGCGTGGTCAGATCCGGTGACGCGGAAGACTCTGAAGAGATGATTGGAGCTTCCTGGGATTTGACAGAGCTGCCTGTTTCCTTCTCTGTATTCAAACTCTCGGATTTGATGGTTAAAGGAGCTGGCGTGATCGAGGTTTTAGCTGACAAGACTTGGGCTGAGGTAGGAGGAGACGATGGAGCAGGTGGCGAAGACGACCTGGGTTCAGGCTGACCGATCGGAGTCGATGGTTGGGTGACGGAGGGTTGAGTAGAAGTTGTCGCAGATATCGGCTCTGGGGATTTCTCTTGGGCCGTTGAACTAGAAGCTCGAGAAAAATCCTCGATCGGTTTCGCTGCCTTTGGCTTCCTTTCTCTACGACGACTAGGATCCAGGGAGACAAGATCGGGCAAGCCATCTCCTCCCTCGAGCCACTGATGAGAGCTCTGACTGGATTCTGTTAGAATGTGTATCAGTCGACCGGAGAGTCGATTTGAGTGTCAGTGCACATCTAGCCTCTGAGACGGAAAGGAGTTACCTTGTGACCGGACGTGGGGATAGATGTCCTCGTGGAAGTCGATCAGATGCTGTAGATCAAGAGAACGGTAGGGTCTACTATCAATCTCCCGACCCAGTCCATCTCGGCACGTTCTCCAAAATGAAATAGACAAACTCGTTTTGGAACCCGAATCGACAGAGGTAGAAGATCGTTTCCGATTCTTGGCAGAACCATAATTCTGAGAAGCAAGACAGGTCAGCGACAGGGAAGCCAGGAATAGAATCGAGCGAGATTCTGAGATACGATGATAGGGAAGGAAAGACGATACGGGCTGAGGTTTGAATCGTCACATACCGATTGATCTCGGCTTTCATCACGTCTAGAGCGTGAGGAGCGATTAAAGCCAATCCTGCAATGGATACAGGAAGAGAGAATGCGCCTGAGGGATGGGGAACGAATTCAGCGAAAAGACCTTCTCCATGCTTGATCTATGTGGAGACGACAACATGCACTGACCATTAGTGACGGCGAATTTATCTGAGATCTCGTACCATCGGAGACTTGTATCTCCTTTCCCTCCCACATATACTATCCGTCGGTAGTTGTCAACCACAGGGATAAGTGGGGATGTCTCAAAATCCAGACGGATCGTCGAGGCAGGAGAAGCGAGAGACGATGCAGGATCGAAAAGGAGGATTTGACGCTCCCGAGACTGTATCATGCTCGAGCGTCAGTGCAGGTTTAGGACTTCAAGAGATGACTGCAGAGTGTAGCTGACCTTTGAGAATCCAGTGACCAGGAACAGACCCTGGAAAGGCACGATATGAGCCTGCTTTAGAGCGTTGAAGTGGCCTGCGTCGGATTTCTAGAAACAGGAGACAAACATAGTATGCCGACAAGTAAGCGATGATGCACACAGCTCGCTATGTCAGGCTGTCTTCCAACAGCGTTCAGCTACACAGACCTTTGCGACGCGACCACCTTCCTCTCTGACATACCACGCACCCACGACTCCGTCCTTTCCGATTCCGCCGACATTTGTCCCGTCCCAGCTCCAACAGAGATCCCAAATCCCCTTGGGACAGAAAGGCTCGAGCTCGATGGCTGCGGGTGATTCTGCTGTCTTAGGCGAAGTGATGTCGTGAATGAAGATGGCTGAAGCCGTCGAGGCGAGAAGCAAAGTTGGAGTCGTAGGATTGAATGAAAGCTTGTTGATATGCAACGAGGAAGATATTGAGACGAGGAGATCAGGCGACAGCGTCTGCTGGGATGACGCGAGCGAGTATACTTTGATCTACGCGACGTAGGAGATAACGATGACTTGTCTTAGCGTGATCTTCGAGTTCAAGACGACAAGGAGTTGATTCCTACCCCTTCTTGGCCTCCTACTGCGACGATTGACTCCCCTTGGCTATCCCCATCTCGAATGGTCAAAGCTCCCAGCCTCCCAAGACCTGCGTTGAACGTCTGTCTCGAACTCCCCTCCTCTCCACCATGGCCCAAGTCGCTCTCTCCCTCAAGACTCAGTACGACGAGAGAACCAACTGATGAACTGGCTAGGACGATATGAGACGACGATGCTGCAATGAGGTTAGGTTCGTCTGTGGAGATGGGAAGAGATTGGTACCAATCGGATTTGGACGAAGGTAGGACTGGGAGGGCGTTTTTGTATGGAGAGACGGTGAAACGAGAAGGAGGCATGTTATTTTTTCTTCTCTTTTCTTTTGGAGGATTGGGTTTTGATGTTAGCCGGAGATAGCGAGGTGTGGTGGGAGCGAAATGGGCTGGGAGAGAGGGTCAAGACTCGAAATCGGACCAGGTTCCCGGACAGAGGTCGGGCTTCTTTCTGGCATCTGTCTATATGCCTCAAGTATCTTATCTCGTCTATGGGTCGTAAATTCGTTATCACCGAGCCATCGTGTCGTCTCCCCGCACCAACCGTCGGAAAATGAGCAAAGATTGACCCGACGCGAGACGAGGAGCGATTGCTGCCTTCTCTTTTATTCCTCGACCGACTGGTTGGCACCTTAGAAGTCCATATCTCCATAACCACCAGCGCCAAATCCGCCAGTCTCTCTCCCCAGGTTCTCGAATCCGAATCCACCACCAGCGCCAGCCCCCGGTTGAGTCGCCGACAGATAACCAGCTGAACCAAACCTCGCACCGTCTCCCGTTCGCGCTGCCATCTCTGCCCGACTCTTCTCCGTTTGGAGCTGAGCCCGAAGGGAATTGATGCAGAGGACGAGAGAGGCACATGCTTCACGTAGAGCGACGACGGGTGTCGTTGAGCTTGTCGTTTGGATCTTGAGGAGGAAACATGGGTCGAGAGGATGCGGTTGCTTGTAGCCGGCAAAGAGGACATCGTTGTTGGATAAGAGTTGACTGTAAATTCATCAATTATGACGATAGAGGATCAGGATACGTCATTCGGACTGTATCCGTACATTGAATATGAGAACAAAGAGAAACAAACCCTCTGAGCATGTTGGCAAGGGTATGATCCTGTTTGACGATCTTAAAAGTGGCAGCATTCGGTATCTTGGTATCTTCACTAACTTCCAAGCTGTCGGCAACCACCGAGGACAAGGGACGTCGTCAGCCTTGACTCGACTCACGCGTGCAAGATCCAAGACGTTTGCTACGATCTCGTCCAGTCGAGAGAAAGAACGAACAGCTTCTCTCCTTCCTCGACGTTCATCCACCATTGCTCTGTTCTATTCGGGGTGTTTGTCTCGTTGGCAGAAACGGCAGGCATGGTGACTGTGAGTGAAGGAGGAGTTTAAGAGTTTAGGGGGATTGCCGACGAAAGAATAGCGTTTGGTTGTGCGGAGAGTCGAGGGTGCCAGTGTGTGATTGATTCTATATGATGGAATGAAAAGAGATGGACGAGGTAGTATTACAGTAGCTAGGGACGTGGGAGGGTGAGGCGTAGCGGTGCGTGGTGGGAGTTGAGAGAAGCGAAGCTTGTGCCGTCTCTCTCAGTCCGCGTATCGTCAACATTTCGATTTGCTCGCTCTTTTCTTTCCTCTGCTTCGCATCACTTATTCTCATGGGCGATCTATACAGTCACACCTGGTTTGGGATATCTTCACATAGAGTCCATTAACGTCTGTACTGTTAAACAGAGAGCTGCACTTCGAAGTTGTGCATCAGCTTTTTCTTCTCGACTCTTCATCACGAATCCTGTCCAAAAGCCAACGGTTCCAACGCTCAAGATGCCAGAGGCCAGATTGATTAGAAGGATCTCGGCTCGACTCGGGGAAAAGCTTGCGTGAAAGCAGCAGGAACAGACGACGAAGAAGAAGGAGCAGCAAGCAAATCTCGTCCCTCCTTCTCCCCCCGTGTTCGCTTTCTCGATCAATGTCGATGTCGGTTACCAGGAAGGGCTTGATGTGGTGAGAGAGGAGACTCGAAAGCTACCAGAGGGAATCTCGAGTGTGGTGCGATGGCGTAACTAAGCTGTTTGATCGGTCTACCAAGCACTTTGAGGGTACCATATCAGGATAGAACCCTGTTCCTTGAGACCATCTTCGAGACGGTAGCTTATGGATCCGTGAGGGACAAGCGGCATCGAGTGCCAGGTCGCCAACGAAATTCCTCACGCATATCCAAGTAGCCAAGATTGAGATTGCTCGCTGCTACTCTCTTGCCTAGAAAGGTCCAAGACGGACCAAACTTTCCATGCAGCTCGAACGAGCCTCATAGTCTACGTGCTTGACAATCATCGGTATCATCTAACCTCTTATCTCTGACATTCCTCTCCCTCCAGCCTAAGCCAATAAGGGATCGAGAAGCCAAACCAACACTTGATTCAACAGAAGCGTCCGGAAAGAGAGGTTGAACGCGTGTCGAGATCCGACTGGCTACCCTTCCTGATGAGACTCGATTTCTCCTTTTCAGACAGCATTCATCAACCCTACTCGTACACGAAGTTTTCACCAACTTGCTTCCCCACTCAAGTTGACACCTAGATCCCCGAACGCTGGATATTCATCGCCATCGAGGGGTTTGATACACGTCCGGAGGAGTAGATGTTGTCGTCCGAAACTGCGTTGGATACCCCTGACTGTCACTCGCTGAGGATTGAACGGAGTTGTGGTAAGGATGGTAGCGATGATGAATCCGAGGGGACGGAGGGGAAGAGGAGTTTGTTGGCGATCTTGATAACTGTCTCTCACAGTGACTTGACCGCGATGTCCTAGGTAATCCTTTCATGGAACAAGGAGGAGTTTTGCTATACGAGAGACCATGGTGCTGTGAGGAGGTTGGTCGAGAGTCGTCATTGTGCGGTGATTGAAATTGGGGCGGATGGGGACCAGTTGGGATTGAATGGATGGGATGATGACTTTGATTGCCAAGAGCGGCAATAATCTGAAGTTGTCGATCGAGGTTCAAGGTCCGTGAACGATAGGCTAGTTCTGCAGTGATTCGCTGTAAAGAGGAAGGCGATGTAACGTGACAGGAGGAGCGGACAGAAGGGTCAACACGGTTATGTCAATTAAAGGTCTGCATAAGCCGGGTCTGAAGGGATCCTTCAAGAGTGACATCTCACTTCCTCGAGTGACAGAAATCAACTCACTTCTTCCTCAGCTCGTTTGGCACCCAAGATAGCCATCAAGAGCTCCCTATCCCCTCCACCGTCCTTCGAGAATTCATTGATGATCTCGACGAGTGAAGGAGGTGCTAGTGCTGGGAGTGAATCGGACGATGACGGTACGTTTTCTTGCGTCGAAGGGAAGGGTCGTTGATTACGAGGATGGTGTTGAGGGCAGTGTGCGCCATTGGGAGGATGAACAGATGAACAAGACATATTGTCGTAAGGGCGGCTTCACTCGCTTCGGTAATACTACTAGTGAGGAGGATGGTCGTTAGAAGAGTATAAGAGGGATTCATCCTTTGGTTTTGTGCAAGGGAAAATGAGGAATTGGGGATGAATCCATCTTGGGATCTTGGCACCCGGATTTAGATCCAGCGTCCACGAACCGTTTCGCCGCTCCAGTCACCGGCACCAACAAGATAGCGTAGTTGAGACGTGGTGAGACCCTAGGAGGAGTCGAAGGGTAGTTACCATTCGGGGACCGGAACGATGATAAGAAATTCGAAACGCAGTCAGAAAACGACAGCTACACATCTTCCCCCTTCGCTTTCATCTCGGTTCATGTCATCTGAATTCGGCCCCTTATCCACTATGTGGATCAGCGGAGAGGCTGACCTTTCGTCAGTGAAAAACTCAACGATCGAGCCAATGAGATCGCAGTGAAAGAAGAGTATTGATAGAAATCACTATCGAACTAACATAATGTACCATTCTACAAGTATATGGACGACCAAAATAACAAATGAAAATTTCACTCAGGTTCGATTACAACATTTGAGCCAACAACATGGAGCTCAGAAGAGAAGAAACCCCGCCAACGGATCAACCGTTGTTCAGAACAAAAAAACCGGTAACCTGTCCCCGATCCTGCCCCTCTACTTGCCATTAATCCCTCTTATCTTTCCTCGTACAAGCCAGGCCGATGGCCGTCATCAGAGAGCACACCATCACCACGCCAGGGACGAGATCCAGTCCGAATCGATTGACGGCTACACCAAGGAGCATAATACCTGACGTCGAACCCACCAGTCCGGACGCTAAGGGGAGCGATATGTCATTAGGAGAAAGAGTCAGTATCCGATGGCTTGACGAGAGAGGCTTTCTGCTCGGTTCACTTACCGACGAGTATCCCGACAACAGTTGATTTCAGTTCGTTCGGGACTCCAGAGGTTGAAATGGAGAGAACGATCGGCGTGACTGCGTACACGAAACCGCATCGTCATTCAACTACTCCAGGTTTCCGTCTGAGGGTAGCGCAAGGAGCAAAGAGCAAGGGAAGTCTCACTGGGACCCAAAAAGAACCCGATCAAGACCACCGAGGCCTGACTCGATTTAACGTCGTGGATCTGCCAAAGTACGACTAGGATCCCGGCGAGAATAACAGAGAACCCAATCGAGGAAATCCTTTGACCGAGACGAGCAGAGGGATGAGCAAGGATGATTCGACCGAGGGTCATGCCTCCCCAGAATCCAGCGAGAGTGTAACGAGAGGCGCTTGAAGAGGCATGCTAAGATGGAGAGGAAATGTAGAGTGTCAGCTCAGGAGCCGGATGTTGGAAGTCGGGTAGACTTCTCTGAGTTGAATGCAGAGGCTGAGTCAATCGATACGAACCTTTATCTCACCTATATAGCTTACCACCCAATTCGTCAGGGAGTCGGTTGACATGAAGATCAGGGTAATCAGAAGTGATCCGAGGTAGACGATTCCGTAGCGTAGACACATCAAAAGGCGTTGTCGAAAAGTCTTGGGTGCGAACGAGGTTGACAAAGTTGAAAAGGAGGGGGAGTGTGCGGAAGGAGTTTCGACATTCGAACTGAGTAGGAGGGGCTTCATCGGTTCAAGCGGGAGAGATGGAGATGAACTAGATTGATCTGAACTGATCTTCTCAGTCGGGAGTTGATAGCCTGCGAAGAGGAGGATGTGAAGGCAGCCAAATACGACAGACATGGCCAGAGGGAGATAGTAAAATGTCTAGAAAGACAGCAAATTTAGCAACAATCTCATTCAAATGGTAGAAGGCCATTTGGAGAAGACAAAAAGAAGACGAGACGTACAGCCCAATCGATGTTCATTTCGGTAAACGCTCCGACGACGAATGGAGAGATCATCGCTCCTAGGCCGAAGGAAGCGTAAAAGATGCACATGAGAGGCGACTCTTCGTACTGATTTATTGACATAGTGTTCGAAACGATGTGTCCTGCAGTCAGTAAGGGACCGATTGTCGAGCAGACAGGAATGAGAGAAGCAGCGAGACTCACAAATGAGATCGTCGTAGTCAACGCGCAATCATACACGCCGCTGGCTCCTCCCATGAATGCCATTCCAACCCCAGCGATGGCGAATGGTGGTTTCTGGGAAATGATCAAGGAACCGACGGCGTAGAAGAGACCTGCGAGCTAGTACCACGTGATTTAAATAATCAAGAAACTCGTCATTTGTGAAGAAGGCTGGAGCTGTCTGGTACATAGATTGAGCCATACGAGCAAGCACCAGAGAAGTCCCAAGCGAGAGAGAAGATATCCATTGAGCACCGAAGCAATCACGTATCTGAGGCGATGAATAGAAGAATCAGCGTGCGGCAGATAACGCGATCAAAGCGAACCAGAGGATACCATAGGTACCCGATTGTATTGGCGAGAAATGCCAGCGATACAACAGTGTAAGTAACCTGGTAATGCGCTTGAATCGCAGGCAAGTTGGCACCCTAAGAGGACAGAGAGGAACGTGTGCCGAGCATAATGTCAGCATCCGACTGTCTTAACCTTACGAGAGCCAATACGTACTGTCGCACTGTCGGATAAACCAACGAGCACGATGGTAATACAAGCTCCAAACATAGTCCAACCTCTTCCTCTCGGTCGAATCCAGGGACCAAGGTCGATTGTGGTCAGCCATCCCAAGCGAGATGCCAACATCCGACCCAAAGGTGAACGTAGCCAGCGCTCTCGCCGACGAAAGGCAGGATCTCGGGCAGGAGACGAGTCCCGCTCTTGGTGAGTTGTTGCCGCTCCCAACATTGGGGTCAGGGAGGGCGAAGGCAAGGGAGGGGTCGACGGGAATGTTGATGATGGTGCATCGGAGAATTGGGAACCATAGGAGTCTCCATGACACAAATTGGCAGGAGGGCGCTTAATCGACGTTAAATCTGAATCGAAAGGCGTTGAGTCGAAGGAGTCTCGTTCAACTTGCTGGTTGCGATCGAGAGCTGGGGGCGAATATGTCGGTAGGAGCGACATGATCGCAGGGAACGATGAGGTAGCGACAGGTTTATGGATGATGGTACCGCGCCAACCTTGAGTCGTCGCCCCAAGAGAGACAAGGAGTCAAGTACAAATGCGCCGGCTCGGTTCAAAGACAGGATACGGCGCGCCTGGAGGCCTGGAGGATCAGCAAAAACAGGTCGTCGTTTGATTCCACCGATGCGTGCCAAGAATCGTCGAGGCTCGCTGATTGGTAAGGGTTCATAGGAGGAATGGCACTCGTCCGAGCCGAGTGAACTAGATCGAGGAAACACCTGCAACAGAAGAGCAAAGGAAGACGATCTGAGTAGAGGTGCGAGCGGAGGAAGACGCGTCGTCCCGGTCGGGAGAAAAGTCAGTCGAGGATTACTGCCGGTACAACTCCGAATCTGTTTGGAGCTTGATGTCTAATCCGAGACCGGTTCCGACTTTCAAGGAGGAAAGCGAGGAAACGCCCGAAAGAAAGGGGCACACCTTGCAATGTCTTCGGCATGATTGTACCATCAAGCATTGATTGTAACACGATTACGACTACGTCAATTGCTCATCAAATGATGGCTGCATCCTGGCCCAGACTCGGCTGGTTCTCGAGCGAATACCCGATGTGGCAGGTGATTGGGATCAGCGAGAGTGGTCTTGGGGTTTCAAGCTCGGAATCGGCCAGGTTGAAAGCCTTGTCTTGGTCAGGACGCAGCCCTGCGACAACCATATGTTGGAAGATCGGGATGATGACGAGTTTGAATGATCTCTAAGGTGGAGCGTGGAATACAGCCAACTCACGAAACGATCCTTCTCTCTGATCAATTGCGATATTCGTGCTCTGCCTCGAAAGGCTGAGGATGAGAAGGGTATGGTTCGTAGTCACTGATTATGAATGTAGTGATCGAAAGACATGTCAAAAGCGCGGTGGCACAGAAGAAAGATACGACACACGCTGACTCGCCATCGCCTCTACATCACCAGATCAGCTTCAATGTCTGCTGTTCCCCCAAGTCCTTTCTCTCTTATAAAGCGACATTTGCGACTCCATTGTGCTCCAAGGTCTTAATGACACCTCATAAACCTGCGGCTTCAGCACAGTGTCTAGAGACGGTCGCACAGGATGTACGCTACGTAGGTTGCTCATACAGATCAGAGGTGAGCGCGAAATCGAGAGTGAAGATGGTGAGAGAGCTTCTGCTGTTCGTTCATCAAGCGGAATTCTTCTTTTACCCCTCCGTTGCGTTCTTGACAGCTTGTTGAGCCCAATCCTGATTCATGACACCGAGGCTATACGCGCTGTCGATGACGGTGTTACAACTTCGGACCAGGCCCTCATCATTGAACTTGAAGATGAAGCTGTCAGGAATGGTCAAATGGCACAATCATCAGCCATCCAAAGTTGAAGTACAAAGGGCGAAGAAAAGTCGAAGGCACTTGCACATAGTGCTGAGTGTAGGGTTCCCCGTTGACCCATTCCCCGTTGCAATCAACCTGGAGAGGACAACGGGACCACCTTCCGATCAATCAATGCAGTGTTATTTGCGATCGGTGCTTTACATCGACTTACTTCAATCACAACTCCATCCTTCCCGACTACAGACTCGCAGATGTTGTCAAGATCATACTATGGGTGCGAAAGTTCGATCTTTAACCTGAATACATATACTCGATGAACCATCAGGGAAGAAGCTCACCCCGAATCGAGTGATGAGAGCGCGGTCGCGGACGATCGCCTTGAGCGTTTCGTCCTTATTCGTGATCCAGGGGCGTCCGATGATACCATGCATCGAAGGAGGATAGATCTTGTGTTCAAAGTCGCCAGATAACAACTTGGCGGCTCCAGGCTCGTCGTGTTGCTCGAGAGCTCGGAGGACAGAAAGGGCGGTTTCGTAATGGTTGGAGGACATGATAAGAGAACTAAACCGATATGATGATGGTTGTTGGCCGAAGAATGTGAACAGGGGAAGCGATGATAAATCGCTCCAAACACAATCAGGGAACGTGAGTCACAGTGGGACGTTGTCGACTACCATGCTACCGACACAGCGCAGTTTGAGATCGGTATATGAGTTCTCGTTAGCTAGTCAGAGCTCCTCCAGCCTCCTGGAAGTCAGTCGAGTGACGAACCTCAAGTAATCCATTCGTCTTGAATTCGGATCGACAAGGGCCATCTGGGAAAGGGGCTCAAAGAAAGGAGAACCGTGAGCCTATATATTTCAACGACAACGGAGCGTTGAAAGTTCTGTCCTTCACATTGATTCTATCGCGTGGCTACCATGACTGGTGAACATGATTCACAGCATTGGTTGGTACGCAGAGGCGGTGACGAGGAGGAAACTCTCAGGAATCGACAAGGAAAGAACCAAACAAAATTCCCTCGGGTTTCGTCAGGGTCAGCCTTGTCCAAAAGCTTGTCTCTGGCTTTATTTTGACAAAAAAAAAGAAAGAAAAAAGAAAAAAGAGAGAACATTGAACGCCCTGTAGTCTTATAGACAGTTCAAAGGAAGATCCGAACATTCATTTTATCAGATCCGTACACAGCCGTGACAACAACAACATCCCCTTTCCTTGTAAGCTTGACAGCCGCCATATTGCCTCCCATCCTAGACTTGATCATTTCCGTGTCGTCTCAGACGTGGGACTCGCCCATGACACGTCCTCCCATCCCGATCGAATGTAACACTCCCTAGCCATCTTTTCGACCTCTTTCCTCGTCTTCCCGCCGCTACTTTCCTCACCTCCATCATCATCATCAACATTGACTCTTCTCCAAGCTTTGATGGCCGCATGAACTTCCTCCAGGTTCTTTGCGCCAACGACGACAGGGATCGTCGTTAATTCGTCCTGCTCATCGGGAGCTCCTTCCTCAATTTCTCCTGATACTCCATACCGAACGTTTCTCAAACCAAAACCAAGTGCCAGGTCAACCAGACCACCTTGATGTCCCCACTGCTTTTCCGCCAAATCTTCGGCCATCTTGGTCGCATCGACGAGTCCCTGGTTCCGATCGTCGGTCCGACTAGGATGCCATTCGGGTACACCGCCTGGGATGAGTAAACCCATGGAGAGTGGTGAGGCTGTCATGAGTCTCATCTTTTGTGTCGACGACGAGGAAGACGATGAAAGTAGAGCAGGTACGAATGCCGGGAAGGCATTGTTAGCGAGATTGGTGTGAGAGTAGGAGAGAACGGAAGAGGGTGGAGTTGAGGGATAATGGTGTGCGAGGAGACGGGAGAGCCGAAGGAGGGTTGGAAGGGGGTAGCCTGATAAGGTGACAAGATTCTTGAATAAGCCAAATTGGCTTCGGATCGAATGGATCGACTGGACCATTGCCTGGCAACACGTACCACTGATACCAATGTCAAGGATCAAGCCTTCTTCCTTAAGCTTGACGAGGACGCCAAACGCGTCAATGATCTTTCTATCTCCATCACCGAGAGGTACACCTGCATTTGAGGGTACAAGCTTCCACTTCTGAACGTTGTCGTCATCAGTCTCGAGAGCGCCCTTTGGTCGATTGGCTTGCTTGAGGAGTTCGGGTTGCTCTGCAACGAACTCAACATCGTGGAGATCTAGAGGCAAGGTTCACGTCACGGACCCGGGCAAAGAATGGGATCCATGAGTATCGAGCGGATGTAGCACGAGAAGAGCGATTACATCAATTGAAAGACTCACACACGATATCAAGATAGCCACACTTGAGCAATCTAAGTGATCTCCTGACAGAGGCCTCAATGTTGCTTGGAGAGTAGTCGAACCCATCCGAGTTGTATCGACCGCATTTGGAGCTGATCCGGTAAGATGACCGGGGATATTCCTCTTTGAGAGCGTCGAGTGCGTTGCCCAGGATTCCTTCAGATGGGTGGTAGCTGTTGTCAAAAGGGATTTGGCGGATGATTTCAGTTTCTGATACCACACTGACCAAAGGAATGGGAGATTGATCGACTGACTGAGGAGCAGTGTCAAAGACGGTGATACCGGAACGAAGGGCGAGTCGGACCGTTCGAAGAGGCATCATCTTTTCTTCATCCGTCGAAGGTGGCTCAGCGTACATTCCCCAACCAAACGTAGCGCACCCTAGAGCTAGCGGTGAGAATTTGTCAGATGTCTTGATGGAATCAGACATAGGCTGTCATGTCAGATGACTGGGCGAAAGCGAAAGAAGTTTGGAGGGATCGGACAAGGAAACGAAAGTCTGGTTGGATATCACGAACAGGTTCAATCATTGGGACACGAGGCTTGTCTTGAATTGTATCCGGGATTGAGCCTAGGGTGAAGTAAGGAAGATGAGGATATGGGATCGAGGGATGGGCGTAGGACATGTTGGGCGGCGAGGGATGGGTCGAAGATTGGTGATTGTAGGTGATATAGGGAGTGGCTCGATATAGTACAAAGGCAAGAGCGAGAGCGAAGATTGACGAGATAAAGATCGACAGTGTGCCTGATATAGTCGTTGGGTAAGGATGGAAGGGCTGCAAGTCGAAGTTGAACGTGAGAGGATTCCAGCAGAAGATGACGGTTCGTTCTTGACGCGTTACGTACTTCAGATGCTTTTTTTTCTTTTTCTTTTTTTGTTTCTCTGGTTCATGCTTACGAGTCTGTCAGTGCGCTGAGAGGAATGAGATGGGATGAGTCATAAGAAGTTCTTAAGCCAACTCTTGTGCTGGGTGATAGGAGGCTGAGTCCTAAGAAGTACGTCACCGTTTGTCGCCGCGAGACTCGACCGCCATCTCAGTCCTCTTCCCCTTTGAGTCTCACTCAACTTCCATCCTATCCGGGTCCTCTCCTCGCTCTACGACCTCCTCACCAACATGTCCCACCTTCCACCCGATGTTGTTCCTCCCCCTCTCAACAACGTCGTCGCTCACCCATTCTACCCCATAGCCCTCGACCTCCCACTCTACGTCCCCAACAGGCTTCATCCCACTATCCTCCTCGCCGTCTTCTTTTCCCTCCTTGCTCTTTTCCTTGCCATCGCCGTCACCCACGCCTCGAGGGCTACCAAGGGGAGAATCACAAGAGATGAGAAGTGGTGGGTCGCCTGGTTTGTGAGTCATGATCTTGAGGAATCCCATCGACCTCGTTGGACGCCTCTGATACTTCCTTGCTTTCCATCTGACGTCTTCAGGCTGCATCAGGCATCATTCACATGACGTTCGAAGGTTCGTCTGTTCTTCTTGATGATCGATATGATGCGCGTCGAGTCAGGGTCAGACCCGGTCGCGTGCTCGAGGAGATCTTAGATGTGATCAACCTCAGATTACCGAGGCATCTGAGCAGATCGACGCGTCCAGGTCATCTGTCGTTATATTGGAATGCAAGACAAAGACCATCTGAACTGTCACATGAACCGCGTTAGCTGATGCTCTGCTGCCTCTCCAATCAGGCTACTTTGCTTACACCCACAAGGTGAGCATCGTTGTAGATCCCGCTCATCTCCCGAACAGTCCATGCTCATCTTACCTCACTCTGCCAAATTTCTCCAGACCATGATTGGGTCCAGTCACATTGAGGCCGAGATGTGGAAGATGTCGGTCTCATCTTGTCTCTCTCGAACGATGTGCACTCCTTCTAGCTCCGCGCTCTGCTGACCAGGCTAGTTATTGATATCTCACGTAGGTATGCTCTCGCTGACTCTCGGTACATCAACTCGGACACCTTTGTGAGTGACACTTGCTCAAAGCTGTTCTCTCACGACCGTACATTGAGACTAACGCGCCTGCAACCTTCGACAGACTGTTTTGGTCAGTCTCACTGAGCGAGCACAGGAATTGTTCAAAGATCCTCTTACTGACAGATCGTAATCGTGCATACGTTGATGGAAACCAGATGGAAGCTTGTACCGCGTACGTTTCTTAACGATGGAGACGACATGACTCCTTGGTCTTTGCAACAAACTGACATGCTCTGTGCGCTCACACCCTTTCAGCGTCATGTGGGGACCTCTCTCCATGGCACTCGCCTTCTACCTCATCCCAAAGCAGAACTCGTTCCGACATCCCATCCAGATGATCGTCAGCATGGGTCAGTCGATCATGGGCCTACCTCTGATCCTCTTGTTTTAGCTGAACCCTCCAAATCCCATCTACATCATCAGGGCAACTCTACGGATTGATCCTCTACTACGGTAAGCCCTCAAGGTTCTCATCTTGCTGAGAAGTCGACTGGGACTGATGCCGAGACCCTTGTAGGTATTCCCATCCTCGACGAGTTGTGGGGTGGGCAGATCAAGGCTGTTTCCCGACCCGAGTTGATCTACTACTGGGTAAGTCTTCCTTAACGGAGCTTGCGGTTTCCGCACGCTTCGTCTTGCTGAAAACGACGTCTATCCTCCATCAGGGCGAGTTTGTAGGCCTCAACGCCCCTTGGCTGTTTATTCCTACCTGTACGTGATATTGTCCTGCTCTGTGACTCCTTTACTAGCTTACCCTCCACAGGCACCCTTACTGACATGTGCACACATTTCCCGAACGTCTCCAGACGCCATCTACTGCTCGACCTTTGCCATCTCGAATGCGTTCAAGGTCGCCGCTACCTCCCCCATCACCAAGCCTGACACCAAGGGACACCTCGCCAACGGCAACAAGGTCGTCTCTCTCGACGACAAGGCAGCAAAGAGCGTCGACGAGAAGGCCAAGAGCGAGAAGGTTCCTTTCATCCCTTCCATCGTTCACGATTCGGAGCTGTAAAGTTTTGGACTCGTCAACCCTCCTCCCTTTACCTGAAACTACTCTCCTTCTCGTCGTGTCGGCACACCCGCTTGCCGAGTAATCCTCCCGCTCCATGTCACTGTGACGCTTCTCTCCCTCTCCCTCTTCTCGTTGTGTTCTTTCCTTACCTGGTCCCCCCCAAAAGTCCCCTCCTTTCGTTTGATCATAACACATGATCCTGGCATTGTATCCATGTTCCCCTCAGGGCTGGCGTCCCAGGCCTGATTGTTGTCGTCCTCGAGGTCTTCTTTCGATCTGCTTGCTCTACCCTTTCGACTCTATATCGGAATGCAACACTAGCTCCTTGCTATCTATGATAATTCTCCTCAACGACTTCACTTGCATGCGTACTCAGGTTCGAGTCGTTTCGCGACAAGCGAGGAGGAGATCCTTCGTCACGCACATCAACCAGTTCATCAAGAAGAGAAAGCTTTGTTAGTGCCGGGCACACCGGAACGAAATTCGAAAAAAAGACCATCAGAGGAGGGGTTCGTGGAAGGTTCAAAAAGGGGAAAGAGATTAATAGGTGACTGACAACTGGCAACTGATGGGGTACCACAGATTCTGGACATCCGGACGACGGGACTGGAGACTGGAGTTGACGCGAGACAGTTCGTCAAATCGATTCTTGTGAAGCAGAGGTAAGAAACGAGCAGGACGAACAACTGAAAAAAAAAAAGGGTGACATGTGCGAGATGCTTCACCTCTCTCACAACGCGAAGTAGACGACGCATCCGCCCATGGACGAGAGTGAAGAGGAGATGTTTGCAGTACATCTACCGAGGTTTCGAACGTAGGGATGGTCTTGATTGTTACCCGCAACAGAGGTCTTATTTAATTTGAGGGTGTTTTATCCCGAAAGAGATACCGTGGCTAGAGGAAGAACACCGTAGATGTTACTTCAGCCTCGATAACATCTCGATCATCCAACGTGCCGGATGATACCTCAGAAAACTCAATGACGAGCAAAGTCGTGAACCTTGAAGGCATGAAATGGACAAGATCTTCTAAGCAGTGAAGTTGAAAAGGTTGACTAAGGAAGTAAGATGATGAGACGGCTAACATGATACAGCGAGGAAGACAGGTAAGGATACAATGAGGAGGATGGAAGGGAAAGCAGGTGACGAGGAGGCAGATAGCTAAGATGCGTGTATTCAATGTCAGAGATCATGCGAGGAAGGAGAAAGGTAGTAGGAGATGTGAGACAAATGCGTAGGAGAAGGAGAAGGGGGGATCATCACCTCTCTCGGCCGGAAGGGGGGAGAAAGGAAATGACGTGGGGGAAAGGATGCGTCGTCTATGGTTCTTGTCCTCCTTTCTTCTCACGCTATCATCGAAGAGCAGCCGCTTGAGCTTTCTTGCGAGCAATCGCTTGAATCTGTTGCGCCGAATCGACGTCAAAGGCTCATCAGTGAGGGACAGGGGTCGATAGCGAAGGGCCAAGGAACCGGATGAAAGGAAGACTCACGCCTGAGGATTTGGTCAAGCCTCCGTTCTTCTTGCTCTTTGAAGATGAACGTCTGGGTTTGGATTGGTCTAGGATGGCGTCCTTGTAGAGCTCGTAGTGGTAGTGCCTCATGTGCCCTGTGTAGAACGTTGGGTCAGCTTGGGAGAGAAGAGAGAAGCAGGAGAGCGGAAGCATTCTGGGGGGAGGAGAAGGCCGATACACTCCGGTCCGTGTGAGTCGTACGCAGGTGGACCAGCGAGTGCTCCCTCTATCTCTACAATGCCCCCCAACATGCTGTCCTATGGCCACATGAGGACAGAGGAGTAGATTGATGGTGAGAGAAGCTACGTACGAGAGTAGTCGTCGAGGGTTTCATCCGAGGTCACCGAGTTGAGGGAAGAGGAAGAGGATGACGAGTTAGTAGAGGACATGCTGGGTCCAGGGCGGTGAGTTGAGTAAGAGTTAAGTTGAGTTTGAGTGAATTTGGTGTTGTGGTTGACGCTGATACGAGGATGGTGAGTGTTGGTGGTAGAGAAACAAGTCAGATTCCTTCCTCTCATTTATCGTTTCTTTCTCTCCTCGCGTGGTCAGGAAAACCAGATCGACGATCCTTCACTGCTCCCCTCCCCTCAATTCCCCACCAAAAGGACCCAAATCTCGCCTATACTCATTTAACTCTTCACCGAACTTGAATCTTCGGAACGGTCTTAAAGGCCGGTTTGGTCCAAAGACCGACGTCTCCCCACAATTTGTCTCCCTCCACTCACGTGTTCACTGGACACGCAAGATTCATGCGTCGCCATTCCATTTCTCAAAGACCGACGTTCTCGTCCGTGCGTCCTCTCGCTCGGCATCTCTTTCTCATCATGATCATAGCAATCCCACCGGCACACCATACACTACTGGCGCCGCTCCCGTCAGGTATTTCAGCTTGCACTTTGACCTTGCCTCACCAACGGCTTCTGCTGTCGACCTTTTCCTGCCCGTCGGGTCGGCGCGACCTCCGAGGTGCATGCTGTCTAGCACAGCCTCGGACAGTCGATCGATATCCTTGTCGGTGACATCCCACAGGTTGGCGACGAGAGATGGACTATAGCGTCGAAAGGATCAAATGACGCAAGTACTGTCAGTTCAATGAACACGTCGACTGATATCAAGAGACCAATAATCCCAGTCGTTTCACTCACCATCCAGCGAGCATGTAATTCCATGGTGTCCCTGTTCTGTCGAGCTCGCCCATTTCGCGAAGGGTCCCCGACGAACAACCCCAGAGCATGAGGGAAGCACACTTCGGAAGGTTCCGAATCCGGTGGGATCGAACATATTGCTCGGCACCTCCGTGGCCAAAGTAACTGGATGATTCGTAAAAAAAAAAAAAAAAAAAAAAAATTGACAGGGATATAAGAGATATCGTCAGCGAAAGAGACGCATGACCAAATGGCAAGAAGATATGGCGACTCACACGACAAAATCGTTCGTCTCAAGCGCCTTGAGTAGTTCGACTTCACTTGGTACCCTCCCTGAAATGCCAACCCACCCCACAGCCTCCATCCTCTTCACCCAAGGCTCGAATCTTTCTTCCGTCTTCTTGAGGTCTCCACTTGGATTGAGAACGAAGAATCCCTTCCTGCCATCGCCCTGGATGAGAGACGAGGGAGGGGCAGTCGGTGAAGCTTCTCGCTCCAGAAGGATGGAAGCAGAGGACACTGTGGACTTGAGAGCTTGAGACAGCAGCAAACGGTCCGTCAAGAAGGCAAGTGAGGGTACTCGACAGACAGATCGACCTCGAAGGGATGGAAGTGACTCCCAGGGAATGGGCTGAACGTGGCGATCAAGAATGAGGAACGTGTGATGAGGTTCCGAACGATCGGGCTCGTTGGCGAGTGAAGCGAGTCGAGGACTTTCGATGTTAACGAGGATGTCTCGAAGATCCGTGGCCAACTAGCGAACGAAGACGAGTCGGTCAGTGTTTGTAGGGGACCAAGCTGAGGGAAGGAGCATGCAGCATCGCGCACTAACCTGGTCGATATCGAGCTCAGCGAGTGCAACAGGTACACCATGAACCTGGTAAAGGTCGAGAACAAAGTAGACGAGGTCCTCCAGCTCTTCGTCTCGGCAATGAGCTGGAAGCGTGGCGAAGCATTCGAGCAAGCTGTCGTCGAGCCGAACGCGAGGTAGCTTTTTTCGCTCTTGGGCCGTCGAGAGCACGCTCTTGAAAAGCTTCTCAATTTTGGTTCGGAAGAGCGGGAGCGTCGTCGCCGTATCAGGAGTGGGAACGTTGAGGATCGTCTATAATTGGGAACCAAGTCGTCAGCAAGGTACATTGTGAGGACTCAACAAGATGCCAACGTGCCTTGAAAGCCCCGAGCCAGCAGAACTCGATGTTGCCTAGAAGCTCTTCCATCCTCTTGTCGAGATCCCTTCGCTCCCCCCACCACGCGACTTTGCCCTCCTTGCCTTCGACATCTTTGGCATTCTTCGCACCCAGATTGCTTCGAGCGATGATATCATTGAGCTCCTCAATGGCTCCAGTAAATGTGAGTTGTTCCTCGGTGTCTCCATCTCGTCGACCTTGTCGATCGAGCGGAAGACAGAATACGAGAGGATCCGAATCTTGTCGATGACGAGAGACGAAGAGCGTGTTGAGATCTTCGGAGACGTTGATCGTGATGACGGTCCAGTTGGATGGAAGAGGTGGAGCAGGAGATGTAGCAAGGGATGACGGAAGTAGATGCTGCTCTTGGAGGGTTCGCCAATATCCCTGCATGGGATCTTCGGCTCGGGCGACGGTGAGATCTCTAACGTTATCGTCATCATCTTCGTCATCGTCCTCGATGTTCTTGAGAGAAAGTCGCTTGGTGAGAGGTTCCAGGTCGTCGGAGGGTGCCAAGTCAGGCCATTCGATATCGTCTCGTGATGGATCTTTGAACTTGGAATCGATGATCTCCATCAGCTCCCTTCGAAGAGTGACAGCGGAGCTCGCATCTGTAGGAGGACAACGAACATGGTCAGCGTCAACACGAAGCGAGAAAAAACTGGCGACGTTTGCTCACCAAGCAAACGTGCAGCCTTTGATGTCAACTCCCGATCGTTATGACCAAGCGAAGTAGCGAAAGCACGGATGCGACTGAGAGAGACAGATGCTTCTCGAATTCGTTGCACGGCGCCACAAGCTTCATTCGTCTCGAGACTGGTGTTGAAGGCTGCCTCGACTTTAGCGAGAAGAGAGTTGAATGTGGCGCGAGACTTTGCGACTGCCGTCGATCCACCCGTCGCAGATCCCATCGGCATCGAGATGGCTGTCGGAAGAGAAGGAGGGAAGAGGAGGGAAAGGTCAGTATGCTAGCCCGATGGATGTCCTTAAATTTGCAGGAGCTTACTGGACTCGGTCAAAGAGCTGAGGCTAAGGTCAGCCTCGAACTCTTCCAGCACAGTGATGAGGCCAAGCTTGGCATCGTGATGGTGAACAAGCGACTATCGAGGTCACACGAGAAAGAAGAGCATGTCAACATCATGATCCGTCCAAGTGCATTGAGACGATCACATTCTTCGAGTTGTCAAGCTTACCAGCGTTTCCGTCGTGAGCGGCAATCGAGCAATCTCTTGCTGCAAAGTTCTCAGTACTAGAGGGTCGTGATCATCGACCTGTCGCATCGTAGCAGCTGAAGGAGGGAGATCAAAGATGATTCAGCACATGAAGTGCCCTAAAGTCACAGGGAAATAGAATATCACAACGAACCTTGAAGCCTGAGGAGGAACGCAAACAAAGGCAGATAGACATGGTCCTTCTGACTTAAAGTGGAAGATCGTCTTCTATTGGCGCTACATCGGGATGGACGCAAACACTCAGAGAGAGTTTATCAATCGCTTGGCAAGTTCAAAGCACACTCACGTCGATAGCCGTAGCTCCGTCACTTGTTGGAAGGTACTATCCAGAACTCGCAGCATTTGGACGCCATTGGAAACGACGTCGTACGCCTCATCAAAGTTTCCAAACTTGAGATATTGTTGCCCCCGGATAGAAGCGAGTTCAGCAGCTTCATACCCAGTTATCTGCGATGCGGAATGATCGCACCGTTTAGTACAGCCCTTCTTCAATCTGTTCCCAAATAGGAGGAACCTACCTGTCCGAGAATCTCTAAAGCTTCATCCGTGACGCCAACAGACTCTTCCAGTCGCTTCGTCTGCATGAAGAGGGTAGCCTTCCGACCGAGAGCTCGGGCAGCAAAGAGACTGGATCCAGTTGATTGAGCGAAATCGATAGCCTGCTGGATGAAGTACTCAGTGTCTCTCGATGTTCCTCGGTTGAGACAGGCGGCAGCGATGTCCAAAAGGCATCCGAGAAGACCCTGAAAGAAGCGTCGAAGTTAGCGTGTGCGTGGTTGGACCTTCGATTGGCATGTTCGACTCACTCTTGAGATTCTCCATTGAAGCCCATTGAGATGACGACCAAAGAATGAAGCGGCTTTGACTGTCTTGGTCGCGGCTTCATCCGCAGGAGGTTGTTCAGCGGGATCTACGACCTTGGGCTTTGCCACTTCGAAGGGGTTCGCGAGTCCAGAAGATTTCGGCTTGTCCTCAAGAGAGAGACCACCGGAGGGCGGTGCAGAGAGTCGAGAGATGTTGTCGGCGGCTCGGGTCCAAAGTCTATGGGATTGAGCGAGGCTAGCCATCACCGAGGCGAACTCATTCTGATGAAGCAACGAAGTAGAAAGCATCCGGTTATTATATGTGACCAATTCAGGTTGATACAAGGAAGCGTCAAGTCGCCGAGTCGACTGACCTTTGCCTTCTGGATATCGGCAGCAACACTCAAAGCGAGTGCCGCTCTCTCCAGCTTGAGGCATTTTTCCCGGATCCTACTTGCAGAGCTAACGGATTTGACCGCCATAATTTCTTTTGAAAGTCTGAGAGCGGTCTGATACGATGAAACGCTACGAGGCGCCGACAGGAAAATACGCATCAGTAAGGGTTAAAGTCGGCAAAGGCTCCTGAGTTAGACAACTTACGCAGCATCCACTCGGTCTTGCTGAACCAGGAACTGAGCATAGCGAAGAGCAAACTCTATCCTTGTCGATAACGAGATGTCTCCTCCTTCAGCGACGACTCTCTGTATCTGAGTGTTCGTCGACAGGAACGCGGCCTTTGCCAAAGTCGTCTTGCTCATCTTGAGATGCTCGGACGCAAGATGAGTAGAGGCGAGAATGTGAACTACGATGAACGCATCGGAAGGTATATGGTAAGCTTACTGCAGCAAAGAGTCGGGGCCCTGAGTTGGAATCTGGACAGAATGACGTACCATCAAGCCGAAGCGGATCATTTAATGTGATCTTGATTATTAATTTGAGATAATCGAGCCTCAAGAGAGTGTAGCCGAGAAGACTAAGAAGATTCGACATGGTGTCTGATTGAAATCGAGTTCGTCAGTCGGTAGATAAGATCGTATGTTCCAAAGACGATAATCCGACGTACCAAGATGATCGAGAAGAGCATCGAGGTCGTCAAACAAAGGTGTGACGTTGGTTGTTTTCAGCTTGACGGGAGAAGGTGTTGTTGGGAGAGTAGGCTCGAGGACTGTGTAGATGAAAGAAAGCCATCAGTTCAGAGTCTAAACGGAATCTGGTTAAGCTCAAAGAACGAGGAAGTCAACCTCACCCTTCCTGGTCCGGGGAGTCGCCTTAGGTGCTGGTGTCTTTGGCGTCTTTGTCGCTTTCGTTGCTCTGGTTCGGGTAGGCGGAGCAGGCGTTGCCGCTGACTTTGTTGCTCGAGCTGGTGTGCGTCTCGTCTTCTCGGCCGTCGCTGGTGGAGCTGATTTGGTTAAAGGAGCTATCTTCGGGTGCGGATGCGGGGAAAGGCCGTTGATGACTACTCCTCGAGGAACAGTAGGGATCAGTCTCTCTAGAACAGCAACGACCTCGGTTGAGTGATGGACGACCAGATTCGAGGAAGGGTTGACGATAGTAGAATCAGAAGAGGGTGATGGAGGGATCGACTGTTGAGTCGAGACGTAGGCGTGAATGGATAACCAAAGGTGACAAGACGCTAGATGCTGGAGATGATAGCTAGCCAAGGTGCTGTCCGAACCAAGATTCTTCTGAGAATGAGAGACAAGCACAGTAAGATATTATTCAGCTTGGATCTGTACAGCTTCCAAAAATGACACACTCACCTGAGCCGTACCAATGGCCTCGACCTCGGAGACCGTTTGGCTATTCGAGATCGATTCGATCTGCGTCGGCGCTCCGGCAGAGTAGGCGACGTGTTGGATTTGACGCGAGAGGGTCCTATGCCGAGAGAAAAGAGATGGCATTAGATCTGACCGATCAGTCGTCTACTAATTTGCCATGGTGAATCACGCCTACCTCAGTCTCCGAATCGGGAACTCGCTTGCTCCATAGATCTCGAGGGCATCTTTCAACGTTCTGTCCATCATTTCCTCGACACCTTCTCTCCCTCGTAGGCTTTCCAACACGCTCAGTTGAAATTCCAGTATCGCTCCCACCGCCTCTGGTTGGATTCTTCGTTTGCTCGTCGTAGATCGCATAGTGGAAACGAGATGAGACGAAAGAGAGGTGATGGATGTTGGAAGAGCAAGACCGAGGTTGGTCAGTCGAGCGATGAGATTGGCGAGATTTACGAATTGACTCGAGGATGGCGTCGAAGATGAGTCGGTTCGGAGATTGAGGAAATCGGAGATTGGAGTTGAAGATGAAAGAGTGCAGAGGCGAGACAAGAGCGTAGGTGACGCAGACGTCAGAGCCACGAGAAAGGTGTCGTATGCTTTCTATCGTGGTGAAATAATGAGTAGGGTCAATACAAGATGGTTCTTTCGAGTCAAGAGGAAGGATACGATGGCGCAATGGACGTACTTGTTTATCTCCCATCTTTAAGAGACACACTGCTAACAGCTCCCACCTCTTTGACATGGTATCCCTCAAGCTATCCCAAGCCTCTTTCTTCTCCTTGAGATCATCGGTTTGATCCTTGGTCTCATTCAATGATGCCTCATACCCGCTCATTGCCTCAGCTCCAACGTCACAGGCCAGTTCAAAGAACCGGACGACATTCTCTCCTCCTGGACCATCAGCATCGAGACCAGTTCGGTAGATGGACCCACCGCAATTGTAAGCGGTTCCGGAAATGCATCGAGCGAGATCGGCGATGTCGCGTTTCGCTGTCGAAGCAGCTGCAGACGATTCGGGGAGAGGAATGGCCTGGAGTAGATGCTGGACGTTGTTGGCTTGACAGAGGAACTGAAGAGATAAAGAATGACTCGAGGGAAGGGAAGCTACAAACCCGTTGCGGCTAAGGGTAAGCAGGCTGTCTGTTGCAGATGTCGCGAGGTCGACAAGGACGGTATGGATTGCGGATGAGATGGTTGCCTAGACGAAAAGCCCTTTAGTATCAGTCCAAGCTGTTTGCCTGATCTGAAGTATCATTTACTCACGCGTTCCTGGTAACTCTTGGCAATCTCCTCGACCATAATCACTGATTTTAGGAGCGTTTCCTGAGCCGAGCTCTTTACAGCTTCCAAATCCTTCACCATATCCTTGGCTGCCCCATCTTGATCCCCCTGAGTCTTACGGGCTGGATCCGAGTTGAGTATCGCCAACAAGCCTCGTCTCAACCGCTCTATCCCACGAGACATTTTTGCCAGCATTTCCTCCTCGTCAGCCTTATCACCGATCGTCTCGACTACTAGTCGAATCTCGTCGAGACTAGACCGAGCAGACTTGAGCTGTGGAAGAAGAAGAGTGATAGAGGAAGACGAAGATAGGGTGTTGGCTGATGAAGCGAGGACCTGAGAAAAGATGGCTGAGGCTCGAGCAAGGACCAATGTAGGATCAGTCTGAGGTTTCCGGGGTACGGAAAGCGGTGGAGTCTTGGCGGTTTTAGAAGGCAAGGGAGTAGGAGGTGGAGCAATAGACAATTGGTCGAGTTTGTCCGCGAGATCGCTGGGGGTAGAGTCTGTTGAGGGCGAGGAGGCAGTGGAAGTGAGGAGAGAGGAAATCCGAGCCAACGTGTCTAAATCCTCCATCTTTCCTGCAACCTTACCCCAGAGCTCAGTTGCCTTGATCCACTCCTTTCCACGCATCAAGACCTCTCTTCTATCACACTCCACCTCATCAACCACCTTCGAGAATGCTTTGGAGATGATTGAGTAATCTCCCTGTCCGAGATGACCCTCTTCTCCTCCGACCCGGACGTAGCTGGTCGCCGCTCTCAGAGTCTGGTCCCAGAGCATGGCCGGTTGGAGATCCGGCAGGCGTAGGAGAAGGGAGAGAGAAAGGGTTCGATAACGAAGCAGCAGTTGAGGCGTTGGATGATGGGCTGAAGAGGATAAATTTGGAGGAGAGTATAACGCTCTGATGAGAGGAAGGAGAAGGGACGGTCGAGTCGCGACCGGGACGAGGGACATCAGGAGAGGAGGGAGAGTTTGGATCGGTGATGTGGGATCCTCCAGCTTGACCAGAAGGCTTTCTGCTACAGAAGGAAGCTCAAGTGATGACGGAAGATTGTGCGTCGTCATGAGGATGGCGAGGGTCGCGGAAAACGCCCAGGTGAGGAAGACAAAGGCGAGGGTAGGATTGGAGACGGCTTCATCTGTACTAGGTGGAGGTCCTAGATGCGAAAGAAGCGAGATATCCTGAGGGTATCGCGGTTTTGTGCCGGTTACTGTAGTAGCGCGGACTGAGGAGGAAGAAGGCGTGGTTGAAGATTTCGATTCTACCGTTGTCCGAGTGCTAGGCGTTCGAGTAGAAGCCGAGGTTGAAAATACTTTTGGGACCGTTGATTTGGCTCGAGTTGATCTAGTGACAGTGGCTGGTGCTGTCAAAGGGGCAACTTCCTTTGTCGAAGGAGTTGCAGTGGAAGCTGTCTTTAGTGGACTGGGTGGATGGGGAGGGAGCTGACCATTGAGTCGGAGGATGGAGTGGTGGGAGTCATGTAGAAGACATAGAGCTTGATCGAACTGATCCCAACGAAAAGGAGAACCCAAATCAGAATTATCTTCGCAGCAAGCCGAAGCCGGACAACATGTACACACCAGGCTCAAAGCGTTGCATCTCGCTACCACCGTCACACCAGCTCTCTCTACTACCACATCAGGGTCTTCCTCCTTTCCTTCCCTCAGCCTCAGCTTCCTCAGGGCAAGCTGAGCACATCCTACGATCGTTTGGACGTTTTCGAGATTTGGGGTCGAAGTCGTTTCAACGGTCGACTTTGTTGACGTTGCAGTCTTAGTTCGCACAGAGGAAGAAGATGCGGCCGGAACCGGAGGTTTCCGAGCGACTGAGCCGGTTGTATTTGTGGCCACAGTAAGGGGAGGAGACCATCTAGACTGGACGAGCGAAGACAAGGTAGCGAGCGACACGTTCACAATTCGCATCGACAGCTTTGCAGCGTCTGAAGAAGATAAAGGAGCACATGCCGCCTTGTCCGTCGGTCTGATCCGTGTCGTTGGTGGTGTTGCTTTGGCGCGTGGGTTAGTAGGAGGAGGACGAGAAGAGGAGGATGCGGATGAAGGCAGGGGTGAGAGATCCAGAAGACACGCGACGGAGGCGAGGAGGATTGGCGTCGGAGTACGTGGCGAAGCGAGAGCTTCGAGGATGGAATCTGGTGTGATGAATACTGCAGACGTTGAGATAGACGATGTCACCATGTGCGCGATGGGGTCCGGCAAGAGGCGTGATGGTTTGGATCGCGAGGAGGGATCTTGGACCTTGGACTTCGGCGTTTTATTGATTCTCTCAACGTTTTCCGCTTACTTCACACTCGTTATATCGTGATGTGATCCATATGACTATTCTAACAACGTCAGTTCCTCCAGATACGTGATCGATTAATCGTCTCAGAATTTAAACGCCCTCGCTACCTGAGTCGTCCTGCGGCGACTCCTCTCCTCTCCCTTTGCCTGACCTGGATTCGTTGCCCTTCTTGAGGGTCATCCGATAGCCTTGAGAGACAAAGTGCTGATAGCAAGACCGAATGACCATCAGCTCTTGGATCAAATTCGATAGTCAAAGGAGAAAGAAAAGCTGGCAGACTGACTTTGGACAGTGGTGTGCTAGCCGGCACTCCTGGATGCCTGTGAGGGAAGAGGCAGAGCGTTAGGCATGAGGAAGAAATCGACTAACAGTAAAGAAGATGGAAAAGGGTGCTGACGTGCGAACTCCATAAACTGTGAAAGGATCAGACCAACACCGTGCGAGGATCGGGGAATGATCATGAGAGGCCGTCGTCCGAGATAGTAAATCAAAGACTTGGAAGTCTAGCGAGTAGATACCCTCGGTTCGAACGATAATGTCCTGAGTGAACCAAAACTTGGTCAGTCTTGCATATATGGAGTCTCTACAACGGTTGAAAAAAGTTGACGCTTACCTGAAAGATGAACCATACGCCAGGCTCGCCTCCTAGATCTGTCAACCGTACAGCCGTTACAAAGAGGTCTGGTACGGTGTGACGAGATTACTGATCAGCAGTCTGGCCTTTGAGAGGAAGCTTTCTCGTTGTGTCACTCACTGCCAAAAACATTCCTGGCCCCCCGGACTAATTCATGCTCTTTGCCACTCCTGTCGTCCCCATCGTCCTTGGATTTGCGCTTGGACAAGCTCTTCCTCTTCTTACCTTTGAAACTTCCTTCGGGTCTATCCCCCCGGTCGCCGACACCTGCTTGATCTGCAGCTGTATCCGAATCCCAATCGCTCCCATCGCTTCCCAACGATATCTCGTTCAAATTGGCTGGTGTCCAGGCCGTCTTGGTATGATTCCTCGTCTGTGGATATGAGGCTGCTAACGAAGTTAGCGGATGTGGAGCCGGCATATGCGGTTGACCATCAATGGGGTGGTAGGGTTGGAGTGGAACGGAATTCGAAGGTCCTGATGGATGAGCTACGTTGGTAGAGTTTGAAGGATCCAGACGAGATGATGCAGATGGATGGAGAGATGGATGGCTTGGATAGGGCGGCAGATTCTGACGAGATTGAGTAAGGGGCGGATTGCTTGAAGAGGAATTGGAAGCCGAGGTGGAAGTTTGGTTGGATTGGTAAGATGAGCCAGCATCCAAAACGATTGGAGCGCAGAGTTGAACTTGGCATAGGAGATGGGAAAGAGAGCTTGCAAGCGAAAAGGAAAAGCGACATATCAGATCGAGTGTCCATAGGAGGAAGAAAGGCATGGTTCCGAAGGGTTGGCTTGGAGAGCTTACCTGGGGTCCACTTCGACTTCTCGCCCGTCGACCTGGACCTCGAGCGCCCACAATCGAACGACGGGAACATTTGCGAGGGGTCTGCGATCCTTGTCTGTCGACTGAGCGTCAAGAGTCCCGAAGAGATCGAGAGAAGGGAGAGAAGAAGGAAGGAAAAGGGAAGGGAAAGGGGAAATGCGAACCCGATCCTTCGGTCAGACCAAAAACAGGATCAAGGCTAGAGGCACCCTCCAAGTCTCAAGACTTAAGGGTAGAAGCTCACTGACCTTTCGGCCAACGGTTGGATGTTGAGCGACCTCTAGAGCGAACCTGAAGAGGGTCGTTCCGATAAGGAGGGCGAGGGATCCGAGTAAGCGGTCAGGAGAGGAGGGAGAAAGAGGAGGAAGGAAGAGAGGAGCCGGGTCAGGCCTCGAGCTGATGATCAGGGTGTCACGAGAACAGAGATGATTGACCTCAACAGCTTGCCCTCCCACTGGCCCGCGATCATCTTGAGGGGCGAACCGTATTGTTTGGAAGCCATGTGAGGTGGGGGGGGGGAGCCTCTGTTTGGTCCGTTTGGACCTGCGTTCCCTCTTGGATTCCTTCTCCTCTTTTGGTCCTCTTTCTTATTTCATCTCACATCCCCGTCTGTTTCGCATATCTGGGTGCCGGATTCCTCAAAATCGCATCATATCCTTCAGCCGTTCGTTCCCACACACTCGTCAAGTCCCACGATCCAGGGCGTCCCCCGATCGAGCTGTTTCATTCCTCGACCTGTCGTGAGTTGGATGGGTCTTGGTAGAAGAACGACGAGAACGATGTTTCCAGGTGGTCATGAAATGGCATTGCCCGTTTTGCATGGAAGGTCAATCCAACTTTGTTGCTTGATCTGGGAGCCTGTCTCTCAGTTTCTCTCCTCTCTTTTCCGTCTAAACAAAGAACCAGGGTCGTTCTGCAGAGTCCCTCCTGTAGAAGTCACCTGACTCTCTGATTGACCACAAGGTTCCCTGAGATGAACTTGAGCACCCTTGGCTTGGCGACCGGTGGATCGCCGTACGAGGGTGTTCTTCTCATTGATAAACGAGTTCAGCTCCTGCAGCCCCACGAAGGTTTGTTGTGATTAGCTTCACAGGCACCGTTTGGCCCGGTCGAAATCGGTGACGGGGAAGTTGAGAATGATTGGTCATTTCCGAATCCTACGGGCATCTGTCTCGGGTTTTGCGTTCAGTCACTCATGATTTCGGTTGAGGAGGTATGTCTGAAGCAGAAGCATGCAATGAGGTCACGATGGAAACTGAGAGTGATTGAATGAATGAAGCAAAAACGAAGTGGTACAGAAAAGGCACGATGCTGGGAACGTGAAGCGAAAAAGAGCAGCAATGAGTGAATGGATGTGGTTTAGACACCGAAACCGTAGAGGGTTCGGCCCTGTCGCTTGAGGGCGTAGACGACGTCGAGAGCGGTGACGGTCTTTCGCTTCGAGTGCTCGGTGTAGGTGACAGAGTCTCGGATGACGTCTGGAGAGGAGGGGAGAGGGAAGACGAAGCATCAGCATTCATGTCTCACACGACGACAGCAACAGGCAACGATGAGAGGCATGACAATCAACTCACTCTCAAGGAAGATCTTGAGGATACCTCGAGTCTCCTCGTAGATGAGACCCGAGATTCGCTTGACACCACCTCGTCGGGCGAGTCGTCGGATGGCGGGCTTGGTGATACCCTGGATGTTGTCTCGAAGAATCTTTCGGTGTCGCTTGGCTCCTCCCTTGCCCAGTCCCTTTCCACCTGGTGTGAGGATGAAGTAAGGACGAAGCGGGAATGACGTGAAGTGAAGAGGGGAGACGTCAGCGACGCGACGCACGAACGGGAGGGAGCGAGCGAGTAGAAAGAAGACGAACCTTTTCCTCGTCCGGACATGTTTAGTTGTAGTGTGTGTGTGGGTGGTTGTTGGTAGTAGTGGTTTGTATGTGTGGACGCGAGTGCGTGAGTGTGAGTGGGCGAGTGAGGAGTGAAGGTTGTAGTTGGAGGGAAACGAGAAGGGGGGCGAAACTGCCCTCTTTTGGGCAAGGGCGCGAAAAGGGCGAAGATCGGGAGGCCGGAAACGTCAAAAGTTTGCACCCTGATATTTCGTCTCACAGTCGAGTATCAGACGTGAGAGTGGTAGAAATAAGATGCTGAGACGAACATCTTCCCGATTCGATGTCGAGACACACTATCAACCTAGTCGTTCCGTTATCATTTTTTTTGGTGATGAACAGGCCAGAATCAGGTTTGCTGCCTGATCTTAAGGGAACCAAGAAGAGTTGGAAGGTCTAGATGGTATACAAGTGTATTTGATCGTCTAGGAAGCCAGCAAATGAGGTCAGAGAGACTATCAATCCAGTGTCTTGCAGGGATCAGGAGCGAAAACTGTTGAGAATCAATATGGCCACGTCGCCCTCAATTGCCTTCGGTGGGTGACGCGAGCCATTGAGGGACCCCCCATGCTGGCCCTTTTTGAGCTCTTCCCCCCCTCTCCTTTCCGACTTCCTCCCAACATCCATCAACACCCTCACTCACTTGCCAATACACCCACCTACCTTCACCTCACTACTTCCTCCACCTACTACTGACAATGGCCCGAACTAAGGTACATCCATTCTTCCTTCTCTTGACTTGCTCTCTTCCCCCCTTCGATCGACTGCCTGCTTACTGATCTGATCAACCTCGCACTTCTTCAAAACCCCTCCAGCAAACCGCCCGAAAGTCTACCGGAGGAAAGGCCCCCCGAAAGCAGCTCGCTACCAAGGCCGCCCGAAAGGCCACTCCTGCCGCCGGAGGTGTCAAGAAGCCTCACCGATACCGTCCCGGAACGGTCGCCCTTCGAGAGATCAGGCGATACCAGAAGGTCCGTTGCATTGGCGTCTGGATCMCCCGCTTCGCTTGACTCCTGTGCATCGACTGACATACATGCCCGCCATTCTTTGCATCAACCCTCAACAGTCGACCGAGCTCCTCATCCGAAAGCTTCCCTTCCAGCGACTCGTTAGAGAGATCGCTCAGGACTTCAAGACCGACCTTCGATTCCAGTCCTCGTGAGTCATCCACTCCCTAGCGCCTGATCAACATCAGCCTGAACGACTATAGCTGACCATACCTCCGCGCCATCTCTTCTCCTCGCAGCGCCGTCATGGCTCTCCAGGAAGCCTCCGAGGCCTACCTCGTCTCGCTCTTCGAGGACACCAACTTGGCTGCCATTCATGCCAAGCGAGTCACTATCCAGCCCAAGGATCTTCAGCTCGCTCGACGACTGAGAGGAGAGCGAGCCTAAGCGCGGCCGGATCCATCCTTCCCATACTTCCGACCTTACTGCCTGCTGTGTCTGAAACCGCCTTCTTTAACCATACCCCTTTAATATTCGTTTTTGCTCTACTTTCTTTTCTTCATCGGACAATTGCCATGAAACCTTTCCTGAACCGGGATTCGACCAGTGGAGCTCGACCAGAAAAGTCACGTGAACAATGATAGGCGCTTGTCAGACCTCTGATCAATACAAGCTGAGTTGCCTGATACCTCTAGCTGGTCCTGCCCTGGCTGCAACGAAAGCAAGATGTTCTTGAGATCAGAACGAAAGATCAAAGATGTCCCGGGTTTGCCAACCACCAGCACCGTTTCCCAAGTCGATCCGCTCGACCATATCGACCTCTTCCCCTGTCTCCTTCTCCATCTTGCTAAGGGACACAATGCTCGAGATCTCTAAGAACTTGAGCACGGCAGACGCACATGTGATCCGATCGATGAATCGAAGGTTGAACGAGGAGCGCTTCCCCCTTCAGCTTTTTCCCCAAAGCTAGTTTGATGCATCGCTGTGCTGATATCACAAGGGGTCGATTATCGTCGCACGATAATCCTTCGTGTTCTGAAGCCTCTATACTCAGGTCGCTCGCCTTCATCCATGACTTCGGGCAGCCTCGAGAGACGGACTTCGCCTGGTCCGTTCTCGACGACACTTTCTGGCTGCTTCCCTTGCTCCGTATCTACAGCCAACGCATGAAGCCTATCTGGGCATGCCGGGTCTCAACGTCGTTCCCCAAATGCACTCTTCGACACCCTTCGCTGTCGGTCTTGGATTGCATGTCGCACTGGGTTCAAGTTGACTTCTCAGAGCTTGCAAGTTCAGGATGGGGTCTTGGCTGCGCGGGCGGTCATCCTGGACTCCGCCGGCCTCAGGCAAGTGTCATCTTTGCGTCCCCCACCGTCGTCTCGTCAGACAAGGACGGCAGTCACGGAAGTCGATTCAGGGCTCAATGTCCTGTCATAACGAAGTTTCAATCGGTTCAGTCGTCCTCGAGACTGGTCTGGCTAGAACCTCTGCCTGCTGATCCTGTCGCCGTTTGTTCTCCCCTGCAGTCCGCCTTGTGCCAAAAGGGAGGAAGGATCTGGTCGGCGTCAAGTTCAGATCAGATTCTCACTCGTCTTATCGGTAGCTCCGTGAAGCGCCGGGAAGAGCTCGACGTTATCACGATTTGAATTTCCTCTTAGCTCCCTTCCGCTATATTTTCTATCTCGCACGCTTCATCTCTCCACATCGTCTTCAGCTCTCCACACTATCTCCATCTGCCTCTTAACTCACCCTTGTCAACATCATGTCAGCTGCAGACCCAGTTCTCTCGCAAGGGGTCGGTTATGGTACGTCTGGCCCACTCTGCATCGTTACTTAAAGCAGAATGAGGTAACGTTATAGTATCCGAATTGCGCTGACGGTTTGCTTTTCTCATCCAGGGATGGTCTGTGGGATTGGACTGTTCTTCTCAGTCTTCATGGTGAATACGTCTTCAATAAAGAGAACAACTTAGCACTTCACATACGCTAACATCGACTATCTGTGCCTCTCTTCTCTCCGAAGATCGGTATCACCAAACTCCAGTCTCGGTACACATCTCATTCAGTTTCTTCTGCGGAGGAGTTCTCTTCTGCTTCGAGAAGCGTCAAACCTGGGTTGATTGCTACTGTACGTTCCTCAGCGAGCTCCACTGACATTTGCGATTTGTGCTCGGCAAGCAGTTGAGCTGATCCATCAGCATGCTCCCGTCTGTCTTTCCAGGGAATCGTTTCCGCTTGGACTTGGGCAGCTACGTTACTTCAGTCATCCGCAGTCGCCTATCGACATGGAATTTCAGGTGAGAGATTCTTAGACTTGACGATAAATTAGGTCTTCATCTTACTGAAGGTATATCATCTTCTTCAGGTCCTTGGTGGTATGCTGCTGGAGCTTCAGTACAAGTCCTGCTTTTTGGTCAGCTTGCTGCTATGCTCAAACGAAACGCGTGAGTTTTCGTTCTTCGCCAAGCTCATCAAGCGATAACCCTGATCGAGCCTTCCACGTTCTATATGCCTATCAAAGCCCCTATGCTCGTACATTTATCGAAATCATCGGTTGTCGATGGAAACATCCAGTCGCCCACATAACCTTCCTCTTTTTCGGCCTCTTGTCCAACGTCATCGTCTCGACGATGCTGGTCCTCGGAGGGTCAGCTACCGTCACTGATCTGACGGGAATGAGCACCCTTGCGGCATGCTTTCTCATCCCACTGGGAGTCGCCGTATACGTTAGTGTCGGAGGAATGCGAGCCACCTTAATTGGTCAGTCCATCCTATTCGGTGAACTTCCTCCACACGTGGAGTACAACCTGATCTTCCTGAATTCTTGTCGCTTAACGTGCACCAGCCGATTACACCCACACCACGATTCTCTTCATCATCATCCTGCTGTTCGTTCTTACCACATATGCAACCTCGGACAAAATTGGTTCTCCCCGTCGGATGTACGAGCTACTACAAGAAGCTTCCGCTCGATCTCCCGTCTCGGGCAACGCAGGAGGATCATATCTCACCATGCGTTCGACTGGTGGCTTGATCTTTGGTATCCTCAACGTGAGTGTTTTTTTTTCTTATCTGTTGCTGTCGGGTCCGTTGTCACTGGAATCCCAGATTAATTTCTCGTCCATTTGCAGGTTTGCGGAAACTTTTCCACCGTCATGCGTAAGCCATTGACTTCTCACCTGAAGCCATATCCTCTGAGCTCAAGGAACCCTATCTCTCTGTTGTCTCTCTCAGTCGATCAAGCTTACTGGCAACGGGCCATCGCAAGTGAACCCCAAACGGCTGTCAAGGCATTCCTGTTGGGGGGTCTAGCATGGTTTGCCGTTCCTTTTGCCCTCGCAACGACACTTGGTCTGTCTGCTGTTGCTCTCGGTGTCGATCTTACACCCGCCCAGAGTCAGTCATCCCAGCGCTCAATTACCCGTTATGCTTGCATTGCTGAACGAGATATTCTCTCTCCGCGGTCGTATAGTCTCGGCAGGACTACCAGCACCCGCAGCTGCAGTCGCTCTTCTCGGGAAGGGGGGAGCAGGCGCGATGCTTCTGCTGCTTTTCTTGGCCGTCACGTCTGCTACGTCAGCCGAGCAGGTAAGCGATCAACTTCGATCTTGCTCCGTCAGCTCTTATCTGAGCTCTCGCTTCTTGTCTTCGACTCGCCTCCCAGATCGCTGTCTCGAGCGTCTTGACATACGACGTCTACGTCAAGTACATCAACCCCAATGCGAATGAACGGCAAATTCTTCGATCGTCACATATCTGCGTCGTAGCATTCTCTCTTTTCATGGGATTGATGGGAGTTATCTTTTACTACATCGGAATTTCCATGGGATACCTTTATGAGCGTACGTACCCTCCTCATATCAGAGCAACCATCTTTTCGTGAAGAGCCTGACCGTGCATCAACCTTGTTACGTACTCCTCAGTCATGGGATGTCTTATCGGATCAGGAGTCGCTCCAGCCGTTGCTGCCATCGTCTGGAACAGGGCCAACATGCTCGGTTGCTGTGCAGCTGCTTGGGGAGGTCTCTTTTCAGGCTTGACCGCTTGGCTCGTCGTCGCTGCGAAGCTCAACGATGGCGTTATCAGTATCGAAACCACTGGTCAAGGTGGGAGATGGCTTTTTGTCCTGCCCGTCATCTGTGAGGAACGTTCAAGCTGACGACCTGGTACTGTTCTGATTCGTGTATCGTTTGGGCTGACTTGGAACGCAAGACTACCCTATGGTGAGTCCAAGATGTCTGATTTGTTCGACTTCCTTCGTTATCCCTGATCGTTTCTGACGAACCTACAACATGATCCGCACATCAGCTCGCCGGCAACTTGACCTCTCTTGGGATGGGCGTCTTGATTACCGTCATCTGGACTCTCATTTCACCTGAAGATTTTGACTTTGACGCTACCCGAGCACTCAACTACCGAGCCAGCATCCCAACCATCCAAGATGAGAGCAACGAGGACCGTATCGAACCAGTGGCACAAGATCAACCAAGAGTCGAGCCCTCGGAAGAGGAAGAGGAGAAGAAAGGATCAGAAAAGATGGATCAGATGCCAGCAAGGTTGGACAAGATGGCGACGACGGTCGCTGTTAGGTCAATGGATGAAGGCTCAGAATTACCTGACATCGATTACGTCGGCGTGAGTACCAGAACAAATCTGCATGCATGTTTTCTCCCTCCCTCGCAAAATTTGACACTGAAAATTTTCATCGCTCGCCATCTTTAGCTTAACAAGGCTTGGCGTTTTGCCGCTTACGCTTCATGTACACTTGCTGCCATCTTCCTCCTCGTCAGTCTCCTCTTTCCTCGCTTTCTCTCTCACGTTTTCTGTCTTGACTCGGTCTTCAGTGTGGGGGGACACAAACTGATGCATCACATCCTTCATCTACCTCGAATCATTTCCTCTCTTAACACATCAGCTCATCCCGATCCCCCTCTTTGCCTCAAACAAAGTCTACAACCTACCTGCGTTCACCTTCTGGGTAGTTGTGTCCATGCTGTGGGCTTTCGTCGCTTCATTCATCGTCGTCATCTATCCTGTCTGGGAGAGCAGGGAGGCTTTAGGTAGCATCGTGAAGGGGATCTGGAGTGATCTGTCCAGAGGGAAGAAGTGAAGAGGATCAAGGTGGGGACTGCTGAGCTTAGGAGCAAGCAGACGTGGATATCCTTCCACTCAGGACAGTACAACAAGTCAAAGTAGAACTGCTGGTTTGGGTCTTAGGGTTTTGTGATCTAGGTTGTCAGGGATCGATAGGTTGTATCTCATGAATTTTCTCAATGTAGTTCTTGTCTATCGTACTGGCATCTCTCGAAGCTATAATTGAGAAAGAAACTTAAACGGGCGAGAGTAAGAGTCAGACTTGTCGATCAAAGTCTCGACGGCAAAAAGGAGCGTCCGAACGCTTAATCTGAGAAAGAGAGCAGCTTCAAAGGACTTTTGCGTCAATGTTTTGGTCGATTCTATACTTCTCCCACCATTGCCCTGCGTCTCCTCTCGTGATTTCAATGAGAACTTCACCACCCACTCCCTAGGCATCTTCTTCAGTGACATCCAGAGTCAATCATTCTACATGACCGATTACAGCTCAACATCCGGCCGTGGACTGCCTTAACTCCTCAACCTCCTCTCGAACCGCTCTTCCGCCATCTCAGCCAGATGGTTGATGTTCCCTCGGCTAGATTGATGCCATAAGCATGATGAATCGAACCAGTCCGAAGGTCTGCCTGTCTAGAGGCCAAAGTAGGTAAGAGTTTCCTTCTCATCTTGAATGCTGGTCACTGCTTTAGATCCTACTGTACGTCATCACTGACTGACTCTCGTTTCTTCAACGGCTACAAACTTTCGCCGTCAGATATAATCTATACTGCAGGATAGAGCGAGGACACCAGGGCACTCTCGTCAGCACATAGTTGAGGTAACATCGCTCTCGGTATCCTTTCGAGCCGTCTGGTAAGTCGCCTGGGCCGGTCGTGGTCCGATCCCTGGGCACTTAAACAGTCGTGGATATATGAGAAGCATATAACCAGGTTTGATATAAGGTGACCTTCGCAAGGCTCTGTTCAGAATTGGACCGCCTCATCAAGGTAGGGACGATGTGGGCCAAGATTCTGTTGTTGGAACCAGATGGGATTGAGCCGAGGACGATGATGCTGACGTTTGTGCAGCGCCAGTCGCTGCGTTTCATACGGGAAGAGAAGGGAGGAAGGGGAGGGGAGATTTGACGGACCCGCAGCAGGCACGGGAACCTGGAACTCTCATTTCGCCCCCCTTCCCCCAAATCGTTCGCCGCCCTTCCTCGACCTCGTTTTCGGTCATGATCGCCCCTTTCTCGACCATTACCCAGTTCCCATCTCCTCAAAACCATCATCCCTTACCAACCTCCCAGCTCGTCAAACCCCATCATGCGAGCCTTCCCGATCACGACCCCGACCCCGGCATTCTCTTCTCGCAGGCGTAACATCCTCTTCTCTATCTTCGTTTGCTTCGCCTTCCTCCAGGTCTTGAGCCTACATCGTGCCATCGAACCCTCCTTGTCGTCTCTATCGTCCCTGCCGAATCTGCCATCCCTTCCGAATCTGTCATCTCTATCGGACCTACCGTCTATATTCTCGTCTTTCAAATCGAGTGATCGAGACGATAGACATCCCATTTATGGACTCATGGAGCAAGGAGAAAGGAAGTCAGTGAATCTTGTCGTCCTTGGCAGCAAGAGGCATCTAGGTATCGCTCGTACTCAAGTGATCCTTCTGCGTGCCTTGAAATCGTTCCAGTTGGAACGAGGTTTACGACAGCCAGAGTACAACGTTTGAACAGGCAGTCAGCAACTATATCAAGGTATGATTGCTGTCGAGCTGACAACTTCACAGCCTACCCGGTGACGTACTTTGGTCTGTCTGACTCGGCATCGCCTCTCACCCGCTATTTTCATCCAGTCCCACGAACGCTTGCCGCCCGCCGGCTTTGACAAATGGTGGAATTACACTCGCCAACACAACTGTCATTTTACCGATGCACCCTACGACGCTCTTCGCCCCTCTCTGACTGCTTTCGCCGGTCTCGGCCCTACCTACATCCAAGAATCAGTTCGGAGGTACGCTAAGGCCAAGCCCAACGTCGATGCAGGTACTCGGGGATTCGAGGTTTGGGTCAAGGACGGAAAATGTGAGGGGAGAGGTCAGGAGAATTGGCCGCTTGAAATCGGTACTCGCAGGAGAAGTGGCTGGGAGTTTTGTAAAGCGAGTACCGTCTGATCTCTCATCGACTTTTACGAGCGTCCTCGAGGCTGACCTTCTTGGGTTGGTTGTTCTCGCCACAGGCCATCGAGGACATCCTCGAATTTCTCCCCGACATTCCGCCTTTCCTATACAGTACCGAGGGTCAGTACCTGCCATCGGTCTAGTATAGAATGTGAGCTGATACCCGAATGTCTCGCCCTCGCCCTCGCTTGCTGCATCCTCGTCGTTAGACACCGGTAAAATAACACTCTCTCACGAGGAGAAAATTGCCCTTTCTATGTCGGCACTTTCTCGAGAGTATTCGGGTACGTTTCATCGTGCCGTGACTGGTCTACAGACTAACTCGTGTCAGTGTCACTGAAGTCATCCATCTTCTGTTCCTTCGATAGACAATGGGTCCTATACACCTCCGTCCCCCTTCTACCCGGGCGATCTTCAATCACCATCACCTTCGGTCCAAGCTCCCATCGACCTGTACGAACACCGCAAGGAGACGCCATGTCTCGCTCTCGCCCAGTCATGTCCACCTGGCTCGCCAGCACGCGACTACTTCCTGGATCCGGAGACGAACAAAATTGCCTGGAAACCATCGAGCTCTGGCTACGCCCTCGATGCTGCATCTGGTGGCTTCGTCACAGACTGGGCTCGATCGATGGATTTCTGCCAAAACCCGGATCTGGTCAAGATCCAAGCTGAGTGCCTCCAGTCATACAAAGCTTCCAGGATCGGTAATTATATAGCCTCAATCTCTCCCTGGCTAGTGAATCTTTCGATTGCTGACGCGCCTAGGGTTCGTTGCGTGCAGTCAATGTTGGAACGGTGTTACCCTCTCCCGAAGTTCGTAGATCATGTTTGTACGGTTAGTTCATCAGCACCTTGCTGACGATATCTCCTCTTTGACCTGGTAGCGTATGCCTTGGTTCTCGCAGAGCAAACTGTCCGCTCAGGTATGTCGCTTTTGCAAGCCGACTTTCACAGGCGGATGGGGCTGACTGGGTGTATCTGGTCTGTTCTCATCGTGATTAGTCCGACTTCTTGGTCCCTCAATTATATGGATACGAGACCTTACGAGAGTGGAAAAATGTATCCTGGCAGGAAAAGGAACAGAAATTCGTGTACGCTGGCAAGCATCTTAACTCACTTTATGAACAATCTTGCTGATCTTTTCCTTCGGTTTCTTACCACTCTTGACCTCTGAGTAGCTGGCGAGGAACGTTGACTGGAATCTTTTATCCTGCAGACTCGGGTCTAGGTGGTCGATGGCAAGACAGTGAGTTGACTTTGATCCTCGTGACTCATCGACTCTAACATACGATTAACATCTCGGTCCTGCTGCCTCTCATCGCAGGTCAAAGAGTGAAGCTACACGAGTTCTGCACGAATCGGAACGGAACCCTGGAATATGTTTACCCGAATGGAACGCTTTTGGTGAACGGTTCGATGCCAAAGTCGGACTTCATCGATCAACATCTTGAGTGAGTGATTAGTCACCTTTGGTCTCTTACAGAATCTTCGATGTGATAGCTAACTTATTCGAACGAATTGTCAAGCTGTGGAATCGTGGGATTCGCCCGAGATGCGGATAGAGAACAGCTTAAGGATCAGGTCCATCTAGTCCCTCGAAGGGACGATTTTGGGATGTTCAAATATGTCGGAGACGTTGATGGTGAATTTCCGTCATACTCACCTACCAAGGTTGATCCACTCAAGCTGACTATGCCGTCTACTTTACAGGGTTTGGTTGGTCGGGTCGATTCCGTGATTTACTCCATTCAGGTAGTCTAGTCTTCAAAGCGACTGCGTACCCGTTCGTTTTTTTTATTTTTTCTCATTCAAATCAGGCAAACAACAAATCCCTTTGGGCTGTGAACTGAAGCTTACATCGTTCGGATGTTGATATCGTCACCCTGATCTCACACAGCGAGTGGTTCTCGTCGTTTCATATCCCGTACTACCATTTCGTCCCCATGCGGTGAGCAAGATTTTCAATCTCTTTCCATACTTACCTTCTTATCCAGCTGCTGATCTTCATACGCGTCACTCGTTAGGTACGACTCGAGCGACCTTGCGAATCTCCTGATGTTTTTCGACGCAAACGACGATGCAGCAGAGAGGATTGCAAAGCGAGGTCAGGATTTCGCTCGAACCCATTGGAGGAAGTGAGTTCCACTAATCTTCCATCCCCTTTACACATCGTGTCGGTCGGATAAGTGACTGACGATTGCTCTTGGGACGCTTAGGGAGGACAAAACCGCGTACCTGTATCGACTTTTGCTCGAGTACAAGCGTTTACATGAGCCGGAAGGAGAGGGTAATTACATGGGCTAAACCGAGGGGATTTTTTTTTCTGCACGGTTGGGTAGAGTGACGTCCTTGTCTCGCGTACCTGCTTTTCGCTTTCCTTCTTTTTTTTCTCTCAGGGATTTTGTAGACGTACTCTCTAGCATACTATTAGGCTGTTCTCGACACTAGATAAGACGCATTCTTTTTTTTTTTCCTCTTCTTCTTGTTCTTCTTCAATTGAGCGGACTGTCATTTACGCGTGTGCTTTGGCTGAAGCTACATCGAAGCTGCTCAATTGGATCGGATCTGCGAAGAAAAGAAGCCTCGAAAAACCGACTGAATCTTAGGACAATCTTAATCCTCCTAACAGACTCAACGTTATCTTCCCCTCCAGATGGACCATCTGATCGATGTTTCCTACGTGCTGCGTGTATCGTGCATCTGGTAGCTTGCAGCGGCCTGAAATGCATGAGGTCAAACCATTGAGAAGGAGATACAGTAAATTATGTTATTACGAAAAGGACGATCGCTTCTCTCCCAGCCCTTCTACCAATCTCTCTCTCTCCCCCCCCCTCCACTTCACACCTCCATCAGAGTCTACTTGCAAATTCCACATCCGCCGGTTGTTGAGTGTCAGGTATTGCATCTGATGAGACGATCTGTCGATCTTCACCTCCTTCCTGACTCTGCTTCAGGACGAAGCTCGCAATGTCCTCCGCGAGCTTGTTCATGACATCGACTGGCTCGTTGTGTATCTCGTGATAGGCATCAGGCACCAAGTTAAATTCGTTTCGCTGATGGTTGGAGGGAAGTTGCTCATGAAACTTTCTCGAGGCTGCCGAGTCGGTGATCTGGTCATCCGAGCCGTGAACGATGAGAAGCTGCAGCAAGGGATAAGGTTAGAGAGGTGACTGAGATGAGCTGAAGAGAGGTGCATCATAGAGACAGGATGGTGGACAACTTACAGGTAAGTTGATGGGCCACTGGGTTGCCATTTTGTCAGCAAGAAGCTTCTTTCCGTGGTTCAACATGGATCCGACTCCTCCCAGCTGTGTGGATTTCCACAGCAGAAGACAAGTCAGTACAAGATAGAATCCAAAGACCGGCCGAGAAGAGGGGCTGACGCTTCCGGATTGCGGACACAGAGGATCATTCTTGTTTGCTTCGACCTGAGCTGGATCTCTGGAAAGCTTGGAAAGATCGAGAGGAGTGGGGATGATCCGGTCGGCACTAAGCAGAAGAGAAGCAAACCCAAAGCCTGATGTAAGTCCTTCATCTCTCCCAAAGGTCTAGAGGGAGGCATGTCAATTACAAGAGAGTGGTGGCGTTGGCTAACGCTGAGCCGACAGCGACCTGAACATGCGTATGGGATCAACAGCTGGATCAGTCTCACGACGATAGAAGTGATGGGATATCGACAATCGGGGGTTTTCCATCAAGGCCGCCACCAGGAAACTCACAACAATCTTCGGTGCCGGATGGGTCTGGTGAATGAGGGGAGACGACGAGATGACGCCAGCGATGTAGTGTGTGATGTCGGGATTGAAGAACGGCGTTCCAAGAGCAAGAGCACCTCCCTGGTCAGAGGACATGGTCGAAGGGGCATCAATTGAGCCCGACACGTCAGCGTCATCGTCATTGGCTGTCGAGTCAACCTGATTCCTACCTATAGTCTCTATTCTTCGTGTTGATCGCTCACCATACTATGTCCATAAATCCAGATTTTTTTTCCGCCTCTGAGTCGGCTCTCCCTCTCGACCCAGAAAGCGATGTCCTCCTTCTGCTGATCATTGTTGGTTCTTCCCGGCTTGCTTCGTCTGATGCTAGGCTCGGAGAGGGTAGATGTAGTCTCAATCAACGATGGAGGCGAGGTGTGGCCAGTCTTGCCAAAGCCTCGTTGATCGAAGGCAAAGATGGTGGACTTTGTGAGGGTCGCGAGAAGGGAGAAGTAGGTGTCGTATCGAGCGACATGTTCGTTGAACCTGCGAATCATGGGTAACAGAATGAAGCGTATCAGGTTTGATGTCGAGAGAACGGGAGGCTAGCGACCCTCACCCGTGGATGAAGACGAAGGCCCTCTCTGCGTCTGGATTCGTCCAAGTCTGAGTAAAGAACGGCGTCGAGCGAGGACCCAGGATCCACTTTCTCTCGATCGAGATGTTGCGTAGGGCGGACATGGTGCTGTATCTGTGGGTAAGAAGAGGAGCCGGGTGTATGCGGGAGAACGGTGACCGGTGAATGTTGGATCTTGAACCGATTAAGCGAAATCACCGAGACTCTTAGACATTACCCTTTTTCCTCTTCAATATTCGTATTCCCCGCTCAATCAAATCAACCTTTTCGAATCATCCCCCTCTCTCTCAGCACGTTATCGACTTCTCGACTAAGCCGCCTCATTTCTGCGACAACAACGAACGCAACAGGAACGAGGTCGATAGCCAATTGGGTCAAGAACTTCTGCGGACGCTCCAGTTTAGCACGACGAGCGGTTTTCCCTACCTTTATCTGTCCCGACTTTTTCTTTTCCTTCTTGCATCCGCATGAATTGTTCGGCCACACATCTCAGCTGCTGCTCCTTCTCGATACCCTTGACTGTATGGCATGATGACAACGAGAAGAAAAGTGAATGAACCAAATCCACTTAGCTTTACTGACTTGCGTGCTCTTATCGATTCGGTAGACGGCGAAAGAAGCCCCCCAAGATGAAGACATATTAGAAGGAACACACAAAACTGTATACAAGCTCGTCAGAAAGCTACGACATCATCGAACCCAACCTGCTGTCTCTCGGCTTCGACAATCTTCGCTTGATAGGTGTTTCCTCCGCTTCGTCTGAATTAAGACAAACGAATCGAGGCGGAGCCTGGTTGAGGATGAACGTCTGAGATGATAGGGTAGGTGGCGACCAAGAGAGGGAGGGTGAGTGTATGAGGCCGGAATTTGCAGATGTGTCGGATGAGAATGAGGATGAATGAGTCATGATTGGTCGGAGCTGAATGGTAAGATATGGTGGTGACTTGAGTAAGGATACCTGTGCAATTTTTGATTGATATCTGATCAGTTGAGAACGGGGTCTCAAAGGACAAGAAGAGAGCAGACTCACCTCCAAATGCTCGATTGCATGAGTGGGATATGCCTTATCGATGCTCATCCTCTTCATCGTAGGACGTGGTGGGGACATCTCTTCGGCTTTGTAGCCGAGATGAATGAGCCCAGAGACGATGGAGAGACGAGCTGACTCCCTAGCGGCTTGACGCTCATCCTGATAGACCGAAGCGTATTCGAGACGAGTAAGAAGGTTATCGATAGCTAGTTGCGCTCTCCACATGCTGAATGGAACGATAACAATCGGTTGAAATCAGCATGGATCATGCGAGGGAAGGGATCACCAAAGTGCATGAAGAGAGAAGGACAAGGAATCCGATCAAAAGTTCCACTAACCATTCCCGTAAAATCCCTCTTCTCATCGTGTCGCGGCCCTCCGGTCCTCCCTCGATCTGACGTTGTAGGAAGTACTCCATCGAAGCATACGCTGCTGCCAGTCCGATATGTCGAGGGGAAACCCAGTCGGGAGTCAACTCGCAATCGTCGAGCTGCGTAGCGGAAGGAGTTGGACAAGAATCCCATCAGTACGATGCATTGGACACCTCTGGTAGCGCCAGATGATGATTGGAACTCACCTCTCTGTTCAGATCGCTCTCGAGAGAATGCGTGCCAAAGGCAGCTAAAAGAAGGATTTGAAGAAGGAGAGCAGGTGTGCAGGCCATTGTTTATCCTGTCGATAAGGTGTTCGGCAAGAGTCCGAGTTTGTCTCTAGTGGGTAGGATCAAGAGATGTGTATTCGCAAGAGTCCAGTTGGTGATAAGGGTGGCGACAGGAAGGGGGAACAGGTGGAAGTTGACGTTGATTGTGGCGAGTACGAAAAGCTCGACCCGAGAGGGAGAGGGAGGGGAGTCCGAATTGACCGCCCATGTCCCGGGTGCGGCGCGGAAGAGGAGAGGGGAGAGGAGATCTCGAGCTAAGCCAGCTTTGCCAGATCGTGGGAGAGGGAGAGCGGAGACAAGGGGAGGGGAAGAGGGGTCGGAGAGAAATACACGTTCTCTTTTTTCTGTTTCCGACGGGAATGAGAAAATCGATTTGTTCCTTTCCATGTCAACCTCGAAAAAGTTTCTGCATGTCAGCTTGTCAAGTCGCGCTCTCATGTAGTACAAACTCTTGATGTAGCACGCACTCTCGTCGTGAATCGCAAGTGCAGATAGAGCCCACTCAGGTACGCTTCACAGCAATCGGGGTTTTAGTGAGGGCGGAGAAACAGTAAACCGCTTTACGGGGTTTTTTTTTTCTTCCCTCTCGATTAGATTGGACTGGAACAGAAGGGCTCAGGCAGAATTGGCAACCTCATTTCTTACATCAATGTTTTATTCCCCTCTTAACTCAAGCTCTCCCCGGAACCACTCGAGGAGGGAACCGCGCCAGTTTTGAGGCGATTCCGACTCTGCCGAGCACTGTCCTGAAGGGAGATCGGCACATGAGATTACCCGTCCGAAGGCGTAGATCACACTTTGAGCACGTGCCTCAAGACCTCACCCTTCCAAGCCGAACCCGGGAGAACAGATACAAGTGGAGGAGCTTGCGCTTGTTGGACTCCCAGGGCCTGATCCCTCTCCATCAGTGCTAGTCAACGAGGCAGGGGACAGGATTGTCAGCAGTTTGCGCCCTATCCAGCAGACAGCGACCATATCAGAAAAGCTGGTAAGATTCCCCCAATGAGAGGAATCGAAGGTTAAAACAGAACTTGATGTCGCCCTGGTATGAGTGGTGATCTGATTGTTGAACCTAGTTTGGATGTTGAAACTTGCGAGTATGACGACGAGGAGGAAGACTCAAGGGCGTTGCTAGTGAGATGAGGGTCGCGAAGAGAAGAATGGTTTGTTCTTGCCTCGGTCTTGTCGCCGAGGCATCTTGTAACTCTCCTTTCGTCAGAGACAAGGAGCTTCCTCCCACCCTCTGCCGCTGCTATCACTCCTCGCTTAGTCTCCTCCTCCTCCCCTGATGAGCACATCCACTATGCCCGCTGGTTCCCTTCCACGCGTCTTTCTCGTAGGCGCAACCGGTCTCACAGGCAACAAGACCTTCACATCACTCTTAACCTGTCCTTCCATTGCGTCCTTGACGACCCTCACTCGACGGTCTCTTCCTGTCCCAGACGATTCAGTCTCTTCCGCCAACTTAACTCCAATGGCATCCATCACTCCATACCACAATGCGGTTCTCGACTTGACCTCACCTTCAACTTGGCCTTCACCTTTCCCGGTTCCAGATCAGGGCCGAGAGGACGCGATCAGTCCTAGGGTCTTCGTCAGTTGTCTTGGGACAACGAAAGCCGCTGCCGGCTCGATCGAGGCTCAAATTAAGGTTGATGTCGATATGAATTTGAACCTGGCGAAGGCAGCGAAAGAACAGGGTATCGAGACGGTACGACTTGTCTTCTTCTGTCCTACGCATACAGATACACAGCTGACCAGACTTTGCCTCTGATTAATCTTTGTAGTATATCCTGACCTCTACTGGACGCGCCGATGCGACTTCACGATTCCCCTATCTAGCGATGAAGGGTCGATTGGAAGATGCAATCATCCAACTTGGATTTAAGAGAACGATCATCCTGAGACCAGGCTTCCTTATTGGACCTCGAGAGCAGATCCGAATCGGCGAACAGATTGGGCAGAACTTGTTCAAAGGTTTAAGAATGATCGGTATGCCGGTTGGTGGAATGATGGTTGATGCTGATGTGTGAGTGACGTCCAGGAGTCTGACTTGTCCGCTCTTCAAGGTACCTCCCTGACGTTGGTCCATATGGTATCTTTCTAGTGTCGGAAAGTGCATCACCAATCTTATTACCTCGAACGATCACCAATCTGGCGTTCGGTTCGTCATACTTCTATTCTCTGTCTTCTTGGACTTTTTCGTCGATTTGGCTCTGGTATCTTAACACGCTGCACGTAACTGACAAATGCGTATTCCTCCTTGGAATCTTTCTCAGAATCCTTGACAACAACGAGATCATCGCACAGGCCAACATTGTTCGATCTTAGCTTCAAATCGTTCACTTCCTCCGTTATACCGGTTTCGACCAAAACCCTCTTCTTTCTTCGCTCTCACTTAATTACATCAAGTGTCATGGAGCGGTCACGCCTCGGATTCAAGATACCAGATGGACACGTTCTGGACAAGTCTCGAACTATCACCTTCACTCTCTCGTCGCCCTATCTCCGCTTCTTTCACGCCTCTACAGCTTTTCTTTCTATGGTGTTAAGATTCATGGCAATCTAGAGATCTTGTATTGTCTCAAACCCTGTCCAAGACTCAAGGGTAGAAAAGAAGAGAAACGACGCATACATTAAATTCCCTCCAACGACTCCATCATAAAATTCTACCGCCTTGAGATGCTTTCACTTCAAACTTGTCCAGGATCTCAAACTCATCCTCGTGATACACGTAGCCTGGCCCAATCTGAACCTCCAGATCACAATCCTCCTGCCAAGGACCAACTTCGTATCCTAAGAAGACGTGCATTCACGGCCTAAGACTGTCGACTCCCTCGAAGTTCCAGCAGAATGAATGATGATCCTCGACCCAACTTATCGCACAGCTCCTTCGCGAAGGATGTTTCGGAGATCCAGTGCGAACCCCCGTTTCCAATATTCGTATCTGGGTTCCTCACTTGTGAATAAATGATGGTCCTGTTGATGAGTAACTTCTCGAGTCTATCCCATCATCGTTGCCACAACGGTCGCCGATGTTACACTGTTGCGTTTTTTTTTTTTTTTATATATATATATATATATATATATATAGCAAATCATTCATCAAGCATCGAACACGATCTTGGAAAGACTCAAAGCACGAAAACACAACCCAGCGGAATCCCCTCTCCCATAATTCTAACCAATCCTTTCCGCCCAGTGTTCTCCCAAACCCAGATTCCATCCCATCTGGATCTCTCACGCCCTCTTTAGACATTCTCCTCTCCCTCGATGACCTGGGGCAAACCAGCGGCGCTAGGAGGGCAGCATTGAGAAGGTGCGCATTCAGCGCTAGGTGAACACCTGATCAGACAATCATCGATGTCTGAGGAAGATGCACCGTCGGTGAATGATCCTGAAGGAGGACCAAATTCGGGCTGTTCAGAGGAAGGGAAGGGAAAAAAAAAGAAGGAGGAAAGTTGATTGGTGAGAAAGACCAGACCGAAGGAGGAAAAAAAAAAAAAAAAAGGAAACAAACAGGAACCAAGGAGACTTACCTGGATAGTAGAAGAATGAATTCCATATTCATGCAAGACCTCTCTGATCTCTCCGACGACCTCCATGTAGTCCCCCGCGGTTCCTTCCTCATCTCCATCTTTCCTCAAGAACACGTGAACGCTCGCGACGATTTTGTTCTCGGACAATTGCCAGCAGTGAAGTTCGTGAACCGAGAGAACTCCCTTGACGTCCAAGATGGAAGAACGGAGATGATCGAGGTTGATTGATGATGGAACGGCTTGGAGGAGGATGAAGGAAGCTGATTTGACTAGTGGGAGCGCTGAAGAGAAGATGATGACGGTGATGATGAACGAGATCAATGGATCGGACTTTTTGATGTTTGCAACGATAAGAAAGCAAGAAGAGAAAGAAGTGAGTCATGTACGTCAGTATCAAGCAGAAAAAAAGAAAGAAAAAACAGAGGTGGAAACGATCACTCACGTAGAACCTCCATTGACCCTCACAAAGCCAGATGACCAATCCACTCGCGATGACACCAACGTTTCCAAGTGCATCACCCAAGACGTGTAGGAAGACACCTCGAAGGTTCATGTCGCCGTGACTGTGACCACCTCCTCCTCCACCATGAGAATGTCCCTTCTCGACCTTGCTGCCGTGTGAGTGTCCCTCGTGAGATTGGTGTTCGTCATCATGGTCGTCATCGTGAGCAGGAGAAGTTGAGGTGGATCCGTAGTTGGTGACAGCTGCATTGGAATGTGAGTGAGAATGTCCCTGTTCGACGTCATCCAATTTCTTCTTCTGAGCCTTGGATCTTTCCCTCTCTTCCGCCGAGTGGTTGTGTCCGGTCGAATTGTTGCTCAAACTTCTCGATTTTCCGTTCCCACCGGCAGAAGGACTTTTGCTCCTCTCATGATCGTGATGACCGTAGCCCATCTGTTCGGCTGTTCGGATGACGATGTCTCGAGTATGAGCGGGGTGACCATAGAGAGAGGAGACAGAGTCGGATCGATGGTGTCTTTCGGTGTTGTCGATGAGGGGAGTCGTGTCCGAGGAGGTCGACTTCTTGGCGCTGGAGGAGTTGATTCGAGGAGGGGAAGTGGGAGCTGCTGGAGCCCCATGAGAATGCGAGTGACCTCCTCCACCGTGAACATCTTATGAGAAGGGAAGAGACAAGAACGGTGACCAGGTGGACAGGAAGAGGTTAGCGAAGGAATGACAATCCTTGTGGGGAGAGGGTACGATGAACGAACCAGCAAAGAGGAAGAGTCCAACGATGTTGGAAGCGAGACCGAAGGAGCCAACGATGACGACGATGATTGGTGATGAAACCTCTACCAGACCAGAAGGGAATATCAAAAGAAGGGTCAGAGGCTGCATGACGTGACTCATCGTAAGTCTGGTTCGGGTTCGCCCGAAAACTTGAACGTAGCGGAGTACTTGAGAGGGTTTCCACTCCAGTGGGTTTCTTTATCGGGGAACCTCGAGAGCATTCGGTAGTACTTTAGGCAGGCACGAATACTCACCAGGGACGGTGAACAACCGTTGGATGCATTCGAGGAAGATACTGAAGCAGAGTGCTAGGAGGAAAACTCCGTTGATGAGGGCACCTAGGATCTCAGCTCTTTGCCATCCGTAAGAGTACTTGGAAGTGGAAGAGGCAGTGGCAAGCTTGATGGCGTAAAGAGCGACGATGAGAGAGATGACGTCGCTGGAGCAGGTCGGTGGGGAAGGTCGGAAACAAGGTTGAACAGCGTTAGAGAGAAGGGCTTAAATGATTTCAAAGATGATTCTGGATGCAGGCATATCGGAGAGCCACCGGATGACGATTGACAAGCATAGGGGCAACGAAGCGGAAATCTGGCTCACTTGAGCATGTGGAAGGAGTCTGCACGATGACGGGACATGTCAGTCAGGTCCATGTTGGTGTCGAGTCGTTGGATTAGAGGATGTACTCACCTGCAATGAGGGCAATGGATCCGACAGCATAACCTGTTGTACACGAGAGAGTGAGACATGATGTGGATGTGAGCAACACGAAAGAGGAATTCGACAGAATGTGGGACCAAGATGGGACACAGGCGCTTTATCGAGTAGATGGACAGGAGACTTGGGTAGACGAGACGAACCGAAAAGGATTTCGACGAAGAAAAAGATCTAGGAGGAGGAAAGAGATTTGTTGAGCGGGACTTGGTCATGAGGAGCAAAGAGCGAGGCTGATGGTGGATTAAAGTAAGTTGGAGGATCGGGAAAAGAGGTAGGCTACGTACGATATCGATAACGAGGAGAGCTATGATTCTTGACTCTTTGGAGAGAGCCATGTTTGATGAGTTTGTAGGGACTTGGGTAGGATGGTGGAGACGTCCGAACACCAGCAGGAATTCTGATCGAAACACTCATTCGGCCATTTCGGACGGACAACGGGAGGGCAACGCCTGCCCTCGCCTCGGTCACTCTCTCCAACTCGAGCATATCATCCTATAAACCGTCCCTGACATACATCACGCCCATTCTGCTTCCTCCTCAATCATCTCATCTTGCAACACGGGAGGCGACCTCTCATCTTCGCCAACCCTCTGCCTACCCGCTCTCTTTGACCTTGAGTCGAAGCAGGCGACTGAGTCCCGCTTCGTCCCGACTCAGATCGACTAGTGTTTGAAACAGTTGACGGTCGGTGACACTGATGAATATCGCTCAATCTGTTGAAAGGAACATAACTGGATGTACTTGCTGATTGATTCACCGACGGTTGTCTTGCTCGAGAGGGATCCACATATGTTCAAGGGAAGCTCACTATAGATCCAGAATGCTAAGATGCTGAGCGTGACTGGATGGATCGATGAGAGGGAGCGGCAGGTCCGTCAGGTGGAGATTGAGTTGGTCGAGCTCTCTGGGGCGCTGGCTTGGATCCAGATGAGGAGTTGCTAGTGAAGGAGTAAGATGCTTCAAGCTGGGAGTGAGATGCCGTCAGATTTGGGTAAGCTCAGAGATGGGTGGACGGGTCTCGTGTCGACGAGCGTGGGGTCGGCCAAGTGTAGAAGGGAAAGAGTATCATCTTGGATCAAACAAGTAAGGGTCAAAGGCAAGTTCGAGTCTCTGGCATGTGACCCAACGAGGAGTCCCCACTGTCGATGGAAGAGACCCGTCAAATGACCTTCTATCCCTCGAAGTGATCGTTGAGGATCACAAGGCGTGGAAGCTCTATCTTTCTCGGCACAGGTGCGTATCCCGCCAATGCCGCTCGATGGAAGTAATCGATAATATGATCAGTTGTACGCTTTCCGCCGCGAGGTGCCCTTTCGTGATCTATCAGTCGTTCGACAGACGATCTGATACGTGATTGATCGCTTGGGTCACTAGTTTGGTGGATATGGTGGTCAAACCTTGTTGGGTGTGAGAGGATCGACCTTGTGATAAACAGAACCGAGCAACGTTCGTATCAAACCGAAAAGAGGAGCTGTCATCTCACCACCAGATCTTACTCCCTACGCGGGGATATTGTTCCTGGCCCTTGATATTTTCGACGGTGTATCTTATGGAAAACAATAAATGGAAGTTCAACATGCTGTTCGGCTCGTGTCCGACTCCACGAAACCGAAAACTTCTCCCATCGATCCAGCATCTGCGTGTCAGATAGCCCAGCACCTGGGCGGAATTGTTCTCCTGGATAAATATCCCGGCGGAGACGCAAGAGAACCACTTCGTCGATACAAATAACCGAGAAACCGTCGGCCCGTACATTTCTCACTCGGAGACCGGAGCGAACCTCCGAACTGCACCCCTTGAAATGTTCACGGATTCCCGTTTTTCTTCTCATTCACCACCACGACCGTAAAACTGAGCTCTCTATCATCATGTCCAAGTACGAGACCCCCCTGATCGGATTTCAATACTCGAATCACACCGATTCATCCGTGTAAGCCTTTTTTTTTTTTGCTTCTCGGGTCTTTCTTTTCGCTTTCGACTTCTTGTGGAACCTCCTTGTCACATCGCTCTCGACTTATGATCCTGGTGTTGCCCCTTTTCTGATTAATAGCACCCTCAAGCAGCCTGAATCGACGCCTGGAGGAAGATGGACATATCGACTCGATATCATTTCGCCCACTGGCATGGTACGAGTAAGAGTTGGGCGAGATGGATCTGAAGGACAAATCAACAGTGCCTTGGTCCGAACATCCGATATGCCTTCGTATAGTGGATTCAGAGATATCAAGGTGAATCGAGCGTTCCGGGAAGAGTTGGGACTCGTCAAGGATCTTGTACCCGGAACCATCACCCACTGATCCTTCTTTCTCGATGCCCCTTTTGCTCATTTGTACCACCTGTAGATCGATGAAGGGACTTCCATCATCACAGCTACCTTGGATTCTTCCGTCAAACTCACTCTTTCCTTCAACCCATCTGTGCCCCCCACCTTGACCATCCTCGATGCCGCCGGTCGAGTTCTGCATCAAGATCTCCCCAACAAATCTTACGTCTTCGAGGGGACCCGAAAGGATCTCGCTCGAGATGTCAGTCAGAGGGATCGAGAGGGAGGTATCAACTGGTACACTCGAATGGGCATCAAGGATGTCTGCATGGGTCTGGGAGAGAAGGCTGCTCCTATCAACCTAAAAGGGAGACGTTGGGATATGGATGCCACCAACGCTGTGAGTCTATTACCTCCTTGTATCTTCGAAATCCGTTGTTTAGCAACAGCCGCTGATTCGTCGACGGCTTCATGTGTCTTTTGTCTCCCAGGCTCACTACGTTCGTTCTAATCTCGTCGTCTTTGTCGATTCGGGTGCTCTCAACTAAGCAGATTCTATATCCATCTCAAAAACAGGATGCCTATCGAACAGACCCACTCTACAAGCATCTTCCTTTCCTTCTCGTCCTGAAGAATCCTCTCTTTCCCGACGACATCACCCAGCAAACCAAGGACTCTTTCCCACTCGCCACCGGCGTCTTTACCCCTACTGTCTCATCGTGCGTCTGGGATCTTGGCTGTGCTACCAACGAGCCTCATGGCTATTACAAGAAGGTAGGTGATCGCCTCCGATGAGCTCTCGACGAGGAGGCGTATTAACTCTCTCTTTCCCTGCTGGTCCGGTTCTGCTCTGACAGTTCAATCAAAACGAGGGATCTCTGGACGCCTTCATCTCATGGGGTAAGAACGGTCAAGAAGTCAAGGATGGATGGAAGCTCATCCTCGAGGGTGGAGGAGGCGAAAAGACACTCGTTCCTCGATCGATGCTTGGGTAAGTTGAACGTCGATCGTCCTCAGCAGGGAGTTATCTGATGTCAGACCGATACTCTTGACTTGTATCTGTGTCCTTGTTCAATCAGATACCTCGCATCTACTCTCGGACAGGCCGAGTCGGAAAACCCCCCAGCCCAAGAACTTCTTGCCCAATTCCCTGCCAAATGCAAGGAACACTCGATTCCCTGTTCAGCCATGTGAGGAATTATTACTCTCTAATATCGCGTGAAAATCGTAGACTCATCCCAAATTTGCGCATCTTTTCACTTTCCAGGCATCTGTCCAGTGGGTACACGGTTGACCCCAAGACAGGATACCGAATGGTTCGTTACCTTCTGATCCGTGACAATATGTAAGTTTTGACTGATCTGCTAGATCTTCTTCCGCCGCAGGTATTCCAATGGAACGAGAAGAGGTACCCTGACTTTGAAGCTCTCATGAGGGGTTACCATGAGTCTGGCATCCGAGTGAGTCAATTAGGACGTCGCAATCCCTGCCCTAGATCAATTCTCACCTCAGCCTCTGATTTCACTAGGTCTGCGCCAATGTCAAACCCTACGTCTCCCATGCCCATCCTTCTCAACCCCATCTCGTCGCTTCCAAAGCTTTATTTGAGGACCCCGTCACTGGAGAATACAACAAGACCCAAGTTTGGAGTGGTCTCAAAGACTCGAACGACGTCGGTAGCTGGGTTGATTTGACCAGCAGTGCTGGTAGGGAGTGGTGGAAGGAGGGTGTCAGGTCTCTCGTCAACAGGGGTATCGACATGATCTGGAACGATGACAACGAGTAAGTGACTCCAGGTGATTAGTTGAGAGGGATTCTGTATCACCTCCTTACGTTCGGAATTCGTCCTCTTCTGCCCTTAATCAGATTCACTCTTCCCGACCCAAGCTTCCTCTGCGCCTGGGAGGTTCCTGATGATTTCACTCACCCTGGATCCAAAGGCAAGAAGCCTGTAGGTGTCGTCGGCAAGCTGACCGGGTGCGAGCTGATGGGTCAATACTCTAAGCAAGCCGTTGAGGAGACTCAAGCTGGAAGAAGACCATTCGTGAGCTCCAAATCGCTATGTTCACATGCAAAGATGCGGAAGCTGACGATCGGATCCATCTTCCCACCCATTCAGATCCTCACTCGATCGGCCAACGTCGGATCCCTCAGACACATTAGTTCATCTTGGTCCGGAGACAACTGGACCTCATGGAAGACCTTCCGAGGAAACGTTTCGATGGGTCTCAACGCTGGTCTTTCATTCCTTCACTCCTACGGTGACGATGTTGGTGGGTTCTCTGGGCCTCTTCCTTCGCCTGAACTCTTCACCCGATGGGTTCAATCGGCTTGCTACCGATCTAGATTCTGTAAGTTCTCTTCGCTCTCGTGCGTCATGACATCCTTGTTACGTGAAACTGACCAGGTATGTCCTTAAATCTATACAGGCATCCACTCGTTCAAACCTACGGCTGGGGACGACACCGGAAATGGTCAAGTCAACGAGCCCTGGATGGTGAGAAAACGACATCATCAACTTCTGTCGATTCGATGAGCTCACTTTCTATTCTCTTTGATGCAGTACCCCGAAACTCTTCCTTTCATCCGAGCCTCGATCGAGCGACGATACGAGTTGATTCCTTACCTCTACGCCCTCTCTTGGGAGGCTTCGACCTTGGGCAAAGGTGAGAATCATTGGCTCGTCGATCGCCTATCATATCGTGGCTGTACTGATCACTCACTCTCTCCCTTCATCGTCAGCCCCCATGGTTTGGTCCGGTTGGGGTCCTTTCGAGCGAGACCCTGGATGCTACGAGGAGAGCGTTCTAGATGGAGAGGAGTTCTGGGTCGGATGTGGAAAGATGCTCGTTGCAGGGAACTACTACCCCGGTCAGACTGAGAGAACAGTTCGTACTTATCCGTATCTATCTTCCTATGCGACAACAGGACCATATCTGACCTTGCTGTCTTCCATTTTATAGGTCTACCTCCCTTCGTCGAAGCTGTCAGGTGCCCCAGACGAGGTAAGCCAGAAAACCCAATTGGAAATTGTTGACCGACATTGAGACCAACTTTGCTTGTCCATTCCATCCAGGGCTACTACGACCTCAACACCCATCTCTTCCATCCCGCCGGCTCGACCGTCACTACCCCCACTCCTCTCTCGACTATCGCCGTATTCGTTCGGGCAGGAACCATCATTCCCATCGGCAAGCCTGTCGTCACCATAACTTCTTCCACCGGAATGCCTTCGACCACCGCCGACGGTACCGAAATCGTCATTCGATCCGACAAAAATGACGGCGTAGTCGAACTCGACGACTGGAGAGGTCTCGAGCTATTCCCTCCTCCCGCTTCAACCGAGGATTCCGCGCGAGAGTGGTCGTTCGAGTGGACCGAGGACGATGGAGAGTCGAGTCTCGATGGTCTCGCTATCTCTCGAGTCAAATGCGACATGTCCGCTGAATCGAAGGGAGAAGTTAAGGTTACCGCCAAGTGGGTCAAGAAAGACTTCCAGACGATTTGGAACGAAGTCTGGTGCGTCCTTCCAGCTGGAGATGACAGGAAGGTCGTTGGTACGGATGGTCAACAGGGACGACAGGAGACCGTCAGGGGTAGAAAAGGTTGGGTCATCAAGGTGGAGTAGATGATGACATTCAAACATGTCTTGGTATAGAAGGACGGGGAGCATTCGCTGAACCGTCGAGTGAGCGATACTTGGTTGTATGATATTTGCTTGACATTCATGATGCAAACCATACACATCCATGAAAGATAGAGTTAAAGAAGACGAAAGAGTCCGCCGGAGAAACTAGTCGGGTGTCAACGTTTTGCCCCGTTCACGACGGAACACGAAGTGTGGGATCAAGATATGGCAAACCAGATGGAAAATATTCCTGAGCCAGAAGATAACATCGGAAGAATATCAAAAAATGAGTCGAGTTATAGTGCCTTGAGCGGAGTCGAGCAAAGTGCTTGACTTCCATCCTCTTCACCCCTCGATCTCAACCCAATCACGCTCACAATGGTTGTAGCAGTCATCGGAGTAGGAACGCTAGGATTGATCGCCCTAAAGAACCTCATTGAAGACGGCGTCGAGGCTATCGGCTTCGAGAAGGAAGATACCGGTGCGCACTTACATCCATGCCATCAACTTCAGGCTCGACCGTCACTGAAAGCTACATCTCGTCCTCGTTGCAATTGGCCTCTCAGTCGGGGGGTTGTGGAACGTCAAGGATGATTCGGACTCCACTACCTGCCTATCGAGCACTCAGACCAACTTCAGCAAACAACGGCTTGCTTGCTCAGATTGGCCGTTCCCTCCAGGTCAGTAGATCCGTATTCGTCCTAGAATAAAGACTTTGGTCAGAACTTCAGCTTGTCGTTCGACTGGCTTTACTTGGACTACCGACCTCAGATGTGTTCTCCTGACTCTCCCCCTTTCCCCCTGATCTCTTCTTTCAGACACCCCAACCTTCCCTTACGCTCCCGACGTCAGCCAGTACTTCCAATCATACGCGGATCACTTTGATCTGAGGAAACACATCAAGTTCGGCACGACCGTTATGTCCATCGATTTTGCTCCATCGTCGTTACCCGCCGCTCTCGACAAGGATCGGCCATATGTCATCACGTACAAGCGAGATGGTAATGTGGAAGAGATGATAGTAGATAGGATCGCATTAACAACTGGCTTCAATCGATCACCAAACGTGCCCAAGGTCGAAGGGATCGAAAACTTCAAGGGAGAGGTGTTGCATTCGTCTCGTCTTCGAGGGTATGGTTCTATCCTCGTTCACTTGCCTCTATCGCGCCGATGATCATGCCACTCACCTTGCTTTGTTAACTTTTCGATCAAAAGAGGAGAGAGAATGACAGGAAAGAATGTACTCGTTGTCGGCTCAAGGGCTTCAGCTGCGGATGTATCGACAGCTCTCTGTCAAAACGATGCACATGTGTACCTTTCACATCGTAGAGGAGCTATGTTCGTGAGTCGCTTCAAATTTTGCGTCATCTGTCGAACTCGAGCTCAATCCTTGCATGAGGTTCACAGGTTCCACGGTACTGGCTGAGTCGACGTGCGTTCTTTCTAGACTTTCCCTACGAGTTCGAGTCACTTGCCCTCTATTGAATACACTTCCTTTCTTCGCACTAGCCTTTGACCATTATCTCACGAGAAGACTTGCTCTCATCGAAGCTTGGGTAGATCGAAACATTTACCCATTTGCCTCGCAAGCGGCTGCAAATCTCATGCTCAAATTCATGTATGCCCGTCTGCAATTCCTCTCTTCGCATCGGAAGTAAGCTGAGATCGACTCTATCATATTAATTCGCAGGGGGTGGACCACATTCGATGTCAAAAAGGAATGGTCTTTCAATTCTCCCAGCGTTGACAGTTGGTCTTCAGCTTTCTTTCTACCACGATCCGCAACTTAGGACTGATAATGTCGGCCGAATCCATCCCAGTATACTCTTCGGTACCGACTATCAGTGATGATCTCATCGATCTGCTCCACGCTGGAAAGATAGGTTGGTTTTCTCGACTATATTCCTTTCGATTCATCTATCCATCATCTACGCTTGCATCGACTCACAATCACAACTCATCCTCACTCCCCGTTGGTGTACACACATAGAGTCCGTTCCTTCGATCGACAAGATTAACCCCGATGGATCGATCACCCTCCACACCTTCCCATCCCAATCAACCCCACCCCTCACGCTCTCGAACATCGACGCGATTGTGTTCTGCACCGGTTATCTAGCATCAGACGAGCATCTTCCATTGTCAAGAGAAATCAAAGCCCACCTATGTCCACGAGACATCAAGGACTCGTTGAAGGTGCCAGAGAATGCATATGGTAAATCGGACGATCACCACTTCTTGTACGAGGGATTGATGCCACCGAGCTTACCAACGTTGGCTGTGATGGTCAATGGTCTTTCTGTGGTACGCATATCTCTCTACTCTGTCGCTCGTGCATACAAGAGCACGAACGTTAAAGGCCACGGATATCCTTTTTACGTCGCGTCTCGTTTCCTTCTACCAAGATTAGATTGGAGCACCTTTAGCATCAGATGCCGCGACGATGTTATTGGCTGCATTCTGGTCAGGTCATGAGCCTATCCCATCGGAGCAGGAGATGAGGAAGGGAGCGGAGAAAGATTTCGATTGGTTCAAAGCTTTGGCCAAAAAGTGAGTACATGTCCAGAAACCAAATCTATCCAGATCAAATCTTCAAAAGGTACCCTCCTTCTCTTTCTGACGTATCCACATTCTTTTCTTACTTTCAACGTGCACAGAACCGACACCCTGACATCTCGAACGACTCCCTTCTGGAGGTATTACGACTGGTCCGAACGAGCTGGTTGCGATCTTTCATACACAAACATCTGGTCCAGATCGTCGTGGTCTCTCTGGTGGAAGAATCCAAGACTTTACTATCTCATCATGGATGGAGTGGATACGGGAGCGATGTTGAGATTGAAGGGTAGAAAAGCTTGGAGTGGAGCCGAAGAGGCGATTTGGAGAGCGAATGGGTATGACAAGGGGTGGAATCGGAGTGACGTCAAGCAGGATTGAGTGGAGAGGAAGGAAGATAGATTCGTCGAGAGATCAAAGGGCTCATCAGTTGTGGAACGTTGAGCCGTATCAGCGTCTGCTTAGATGTCTCAAGGCTGTTTGTCTCTGCTCCAACCGCAACAATCGAAGATCATCATGGTCATCATCGATCGCTCAATTGAATGACGACTTTACCAACCATAGCTCCACTGAGCTGATACTCATAAGCCTCCTTTGCCTGATCAAACGTGAAAGTCTTGCCAATGATGGGATGCAGTTGAAAAGCCTGAATGGCAGAAACGAGTTGTTCGAACTGTTTCCTGCTTCCGACGACGAGACTCCGGAAAGTAGCTTGAGGATGAAAGGGTCGATTGCGGATAAGAAGATCGGTTCAGTCAAATAGCGGTTCGGCAAACGTAAAAGTAAGAGTCAAGATGAGAGAAAATCCAAACTATTTCTCACTTACCTCCTTTTGACAGGGCTAACATGCCGACATTTGGTGAAGCGCCTGATCTGGGTTTACTAAATCCAATGCTGTGGTATCGGGAGAGAATCTATCAGACTCTGTCTCCTGGCGTGCCTCGAACAGAGTATAGGTGCGAACCTAGTGACGGATCCTCCTCGCTTCAATGCAGAGAACGTCTTTTCGAGCGTCCCATCAGCTCCAATCTATGACATGGAGCCCAGATGAAATTCAGTTTGAATTATGCACTCATCTGAGATGAAAAAAAGAAGAAGAAAAAAAGATACATGACGAACCTCGATGATGTGATCCGCTCCGCCCGGAGCGAACTTGAGAACTTCTTGATCCCAATCTGGAGTCTCGACGTAGTTGACGAGCTTGAGTCTGTCGGACAGATCGGGTGCAAGATTTTCAAGGAATTTTTCAAGAACCTTGAGCTTATCCCAGGAGGAAGAAGTAGCGACGACGCGAGCTCCTGCAAGAATGGCGAGCTAGAGTGTAAGGGTGCAGATCGAGGAATCAGCCTAGTGATGAGAGAGTGGAATATTGATGTGGAGGATTCATACTGACTTGAGCACCGAAGCAACTGACACCTCCCGTGCCTTGGGCGACGAAGACTTGTCCAGGCAAGAGCCGGTTTGTACCCTGAGCGCCAAAGAATGCGTTCCTGAACAGCGAGGCAAGGCAAAGATCAGTCTTTGTTCAAGTAGAGCTCGGGTCGGGTAGAATCAAGCCCTCACCACACAGTGACAGCTGCACAGGGCAGGGTTGAAGCCTCCTCGTACGAGAGATGTTCGGGCATTCGAACGAGTCCCGCCTCAGGAAGGACCTTGTACTCGGTGAGCATACCATGACATCCTCCGCCCAGCGTCGTGTCCATATCCTCGTCCTCTGTCTCATCGATGAGAGAAAACCATCAACTGATGTTATCAAGGTACGAGAAATATGGCAAGCCTACCGAATTCTCCTGCACCGAGAGAAAGCGTAAATTGGGCCATCACTCGGTCACCTTGTCGCCACTTTGTCACACCGTCAGCAACACGGACGACTTGTCCGGCACCGTCGCTGCAAGGGACCAGCTAGATATGTAAGGCAGCGTCAGTGAATCATGAGATGGCACGGTAGGAGTTAGCATGAATTAGTCATTCCCGTCTTTTGATTGTCCTCAGAATGATATCGTCAACCATGACTCACGTCATCGATAGGCTTTGGTCTGTACTTGCCCTGGGCGATGAGTCCATCGCGGAAGTTGAGCGAGACCGCTCGAACGCGGACGAGGACGTCTCCCCGAGCGAGGGTGAGCTGTTCGAGCGGCAGATTCGACACGAGCTTGAGATCGTCAAAATTGGAAGGATTGGGGGAAAGTTGGTACTGTGAGTAGGTCGTCATGGTGAGTGATGGTGTCTTGTGAGACGGCGATGAGTCATGCTAAGATACTCCGTGTCAAGTGGAAGTGGAGCTCCCCAACAAACCCCAAAACCCCCTTGGGACTCAGTTCCAACTCGAAAGCCTCGTCGTCCTCCCGCCCATCATCATCACACAATTCTCACCCCTTGCTATAGAGCTTCCTTATATGCCATCGCTGACCTTATTGCTCTTGGCCTCCTTTCGGCAAACTGATCTTGGCTTGAGCCTTCATTGTGCCAAAATTAACGCACTGATCTCCTCTAATTTCCCTCTCGCTCGACCCTCTCAGGCAAGGATCGCTTCCCTTTAACAACCCTATCGCTGCGATAGCCTTCATGTCCATATTGGAATTGACCTAGGCTTATCGGGCCCTCACTGAGATCCTTCTGTCTACCACCACTCATACCATCACTCAACATCCAATCCTTCTCAAGACATGGCTTCATCTCCTCTTCCTCCCGCGCTCGCTTATGATCAATCATGGTCCCAATCCCCTCAGACTCACTCCCTCGAGTCGATCAAAACCGAATACTACGAGATGAAGACGACTCGGGACAATCTCATCTCAGTCGATGTCGAGGATTCGTGGACGCCTCCCCTGAAAAGGGATCTCAAAGGTATGTGGCCTTCATGTCAGCCATCTCAAACATCCATGCTGAGTCCTCGTCAAACAGGTCGGCACATCTCGATGATTGCAGTGGGAAGTGTGATCGGGACTGGGTTGTTCTTAAACACAGGGAATTTGTTGAAGGAGGGAGGGCCTTGTGGCCTGTTCCTTGGGTTCGGACTCATGAGCATCCTGACGTTCTCCGTCATGGTTGGACTTGGCGAGATGACGTCCTTCCTTCCCATATCTGGAGGTAAGTAGATCCCACTGGATGGTCATCTTCCCTCGTTTGCGGTCATTTAACGCTCTCTCTGTGACATGAAGGTCACCTTGCTCTAGCTCATCGATTTGTCTCGGCTGATTGGGCTTTTGCTCTCTCACTCAACTATACATACACGTATGAGACTGCTATTACATCTTCACAGTATCTGTCGCCCTCTTCTTACTGCTATATCGCTGTGTTTTGCCTCCTTCCAGCTGGACCGTCCTCATCGCGACAGAACTTTCCGCTTGTGCCGTCCTCTTTGAGTTCTGGGAGACAAACGTTCATCCCGCTGTCTGGGTGACGATGTGCGCGATTGTCGTCGTCCTCATCAACTTGTTGGGTTCTCGAGCTTACGGCGAGAGTACGTACCGTCAGGGTTCTGTGCCTTCTTCGCCGGACATCGACACTGATGATGGTTGAATCTTCTCTTCCCACAGCCGAATTCTACTTCTGTATCCTCAAGGTTGTTACCATCATCGCCTTGATTATCATCGGGGTTGTCATCAATCTCGGTGGCTCGCCACAAGGTAAGCTATTCCCAGAAGCCTTGGAATCTGGCCATGCAACTCATCAGCTCTTTGAACGTGGCTGTATAGGCTACATCGGTTTCAAGTACTGGGTTTCGCCAGGACCTTTTGTCAATTATCTCGACATCCCTGGCCCGCTGGGTCGCTTTCTCGGCGTTCACGCGTGTATGACTGCAGCTGCTTTCGCCTTCATCGGCTGTGAGATTGTCGCTATGGCAGCAGCAGAATCGTGAGTTTCGTATCTTGCCATCAATTTTTTCGTCCTCTCCAGGGATGTGACTGATGCAGTCTCTGATTTCCGGGCTACTTGTAGCGTCAACCCACGAAAGACGATCCCTCGTGCCATCAAGAGAGTCTGGGTTCGGATCATCCTGTTTTACGTGACCGGCTCATTCATCATCGGACTCAACCTCCCCTCCAATCATCCTCATCTGGGCCTCACCAACACTGGAGCTTCCTCCCCTTTTGGTACGTCGATCTCGTCGTTGAGATCCAAGCCGAAACTCACGCCTATTTATCCGAATGATCACCTAAGTTATCGCGATCAAGATGGCCGAAATTCGGGTGCTGCCCTCCATCATTAGTCAGTATCATGACCTCTCTCTCTCTCTCTTATCTCGAAAATTGCCAAGAAAAAGGCTGATCACGTCAGATCGACAGATGCATGCCTCATCTCTTCTGCATGGTCATGTGCATCTTCCAATCTCTGTATGGAGTATCAGTTCCAAACCATCTGTCCACTTGTCCAATCACTTCACTGAGCATCCTTCGGTTACTACGACCAACAGATACCAGCTCCCGAGCCATTTATGGTATCAGTCTTAATGGAGGTAGGACATCAGACTTCACTTGCGTATGCATTCCATGAACTCACCCTACTCCATGTCTTTCAATTTCCTGTACCAGATCTTCCAAAAGTATGCCGCTCGTTAGCATCCCGAACCGCTTCAGATAGCTTTCCTGACTTGATTGGTATCTCGCCAGATCTTTTCCAAGGTGACCATCCGAGGCCTCCCATGGGTCAGCGTTGTATTTTCCTCGTGTTTCTCTTTGCTCGCATACCTCGGAATTTCTCAGGGAACTGGCGAGGTGTTCCTCTGGCTTTCGAATATCACAACTGTATCCGGGCTTCTGAGTTGGCTAGCTGTAAGTCGAGCTCATACTCTTAATGTTGAATCGAGGCAGTACTAAACTAAACAACTGTCCTGCCAATTCACATAGATCTCTGTGACGTGAGAACCATAAGCGTCATCGCCCAACTTTTCATCCGTCATGAGACCTAACGAACTGGCCATTCTATTTGCTCAGCTACATTCGGTTCCGACGGGGCATGGAGGTTCAAGGTCACTTCACTCCGAACAGACATTCTATGAGGAGACTGTCCACGGCTCACGCTTGATTTGTATCGTCTATAGGGATCTCTCGGACTGTATTGCCATATAGATCCAAGTTTGCCAAAGCTGGTGCTTGGTTCGCTGTGGTCATCATCCCCATCAGTTAGTGATCATCGACCAAAGACGCGGATCTAACGTCTTATCGACAGCTATCGCTCACACGACGCCCTCTTTCGTTCAGTCGTCCTGTTCGCAGGCTGGCCGTCGATCCATACCTGGTCCCCAAGAGGTTTCTTCACGTCCTATGGTCCTGTAATTGTCTATCCACTTCTCGTCCTTGGCAAGAAATACATCACCAAATCCAAATTTGTGCGGGCCTCAGAGATGGTTGGTGACTCGAGCCTTCGTTCATTGTCAAGCCTGTCCGACTAAGCTGACGCAATCTTCACCGTAACAGGACTTTGAGACCGGTAAGGCTACCACAAATCGCTTAGCCTTGATCAGTCCGCTCATGTCTCTTATCTCTTCTTTCGATTCCGGCGTAGATTTGGATTGGATCGAGGCCGCAACATATGGTGAGTTATGGCTCCCTGAGCGACACAAGCCTCATATGTCTAGAGATGAAGGCTGATGGTTCAAGATCTTTCTTTGCCAATCGATCAGACGAACCCGTTCATCCAAAGTGGTGGGGACGAGCTTTGGCGTTCGTCTTTTGAAACGATTCCTTAGCCTATCTCTTTTCTCTTTCCTTTCTGGTACCTGCTAGATAAGTCTCGGGCGTGCTTGTCATAGTGTCAACTACGCTCGATCAACCTTCCTTTCCTTGTAAACCCCTCTCCTTCTTCTTGTATCCCTTGAAGGGAACGATCAGTTATCTTCCACATCGATCGACAGTTCATCGTATGATACCCGTTCCGATGAATCGATATGACATCCCACCGTTCTTCGACCTGCGTCACGCATGGTTGTCTTCCCGAGCTTGCCAAACGACCCCTTGACTATCGTCATTCTTCCACCTCTTGGAATGTCATCATCCGCTTCATCCTTTCTTCCCCCTTGAACCTTGAGCTTAAGCATCAACGATCAGGACGACGTGCGTGCGAAGTTGAAAGAGGAAGGATTCAGATAGGTGAGATATCATGAGATAAAAGGTCGTAAAGTACGTAAGATGACGATGAGGTGCGAACGAAACGAAACGAAATGAATGAAAGGACAGCGGAGAAGAGGTATGATCGGTTCGAAAGAATGTGGTAGCTTCCATGCCAACTCCCAACGGATGAACAAGAGGAACCAAACCCCATGCTACCCTAGAAGAATCGTCTCCATATGATAGCTTACAGCTTTTTAGACGACGCTTGTCACTGATTTCTTCAACTCGTAAAGCATCCACTTTTGTTTGATTACGAAAGCGAGTAGGGAGAGAAGGGGGGGGGGGGGATCAAAGTGAAGATCCAAGTCAGTAAAAATCGACTCTCATCAGTTTGATCGAGTTTTTTCTTTTCTTTTTCGAATTATACACTTACGTCAGCCCAAATCCATGAGTTAGGTATAGGACTTGGATGAATATGATCCAGGAATTCAGTGTTGTTGATGACCATCGATGCCCATGGGGAAAGATTGACGGCCTGAGAATCGAGTTGATTCGGTATGGTCGAAGACGAAACGACTTCGGAAGTAGCTTGTTGGATCTGAGTGGTTCTTTTGTCTGTTCGTTGTGTTTTGTCAGAATGGGGGGGGGGGGGGGGGATAAGATCAGTACGGTTGCGTCTGGGAAAGAGAGTTTTCGATAGAGTGATTGATGACTGACGATCGAAAACCCAAGGATAGTGATACCATTGTGGGGTCTGATGGATAGGATGAACGTGAATCCTCGAGACTAGGGTATCATGTCGCAATGACATTGGTGGCGGTGGATGATGAGGATGGCGAGGGGTATTTGAATCAGGATGAGGAATATGCTCAGAAGGTAAGAACGATTTAGCAACAGGTGGGAAAGCGATTTGAAGTTCGTCGATGAGGTTAGACAACCGTGTTTTGAACCAATCGATCCGAGATGAAGAGAGTGGTTGAGAGCAAAGTTCAGAAGCTCGGGATTCGATATCGTCGGGAGTGTGAGGGAGATGAGGGTTGACTGAGAGATATCGTTCGACTGAGATGGCGTCTTGAGACTGAACGAGTGAAAATCAAAGAAACAGATGGTGCTTTCTCAGTTTGGTTCGGATTCCTGACTAAGCTTCACCGTCGAGACGTGAAGACATACCCGGAACATCTTGAGTGAGGTAGATTAGACAGGATTCATAAGCCAATATTCTCCCCTTTGTAACAGCGACAGTCCGGAACGTATGACTACTCACTCCAAGATCCCAAGCACCCACACCGAGTTCGACAAGGTCGACTTGTCTTCGACCACGTAGCTCCAAAAGGGGAAGGAGTAGTGAACGTATCCTATCTTCGGCCTTCAATGGAGGGTTAAAGTGTTCCGACTCAAGCGGCTGCATGGCGTATCGGAAAGAAGTAAAGGTCAGCCTTTGATTTGGGGAGTCGTGTATTCAGCATAACACGAGAAAAAACTTACCCAGAAAGCGTTCTGTCCAAACGCATCATCTTTCGCCTTTTGACCCCAAGTCCCTTCATTCTCCCTCTTAGACATAGAGGACGTTCCATCTTGTACTTCTTCCCGACCCATTGGAACATATTCCTCCGGACCAGGTGTCGTGATCCCATCATCTCCTGCAAAGAGAAACACATTCTGAATTTCGAAATCGAATTCTTCGATTCGACAAGTCCATGGTCTAGCTGGCTTAGATCCGAATGGTTTCCCATCTCTATACTCTTTGGAGATCTGATCCTCGATGTCGGTGAGGGATTGAGGATAGAATGTCGAGCCCGGGTAGTGAACAGTGACGAAATCATCCGGCTCGCCCTTAGGCCATGGTGCTGGGTTGAGGGTTGAGTGCGAGGAAAGGAATTGACAAAAGTGAAGGAGATCTAATTTCGTCCGGGTATTTTAGAAATGTAAGTCAGGTTCAGGGTAAGTCCAGACGACGAAAGCTGCGGGTTTGAGAGATGAGAAACGCACGGTACCGATCGATGCTATCTCCGAGCAGAACGACCTATCATCATCGTATCCAGGAAGCGATGAGCAACGTGGAAACCTGATCTAGCGAGAGATGTCACGCTCACCGTTCGATTTCTTAGCCAATCCAAATCGTCTTGCACTTTCGGTTCATCCGTCCCCCTAAATGCCCTTCCTTCGTGATATGCTTTCCTCACCATGGACTCCCCACCTCTCATCTTCAGCATCAACTGTTCCATCAATCGAGGGTTCCTCCCTCTTGATCCTGGGTCATGATGTGATTTTGTCCAACCCAACGGAGTGGACCACCAGGATCGTCTTTGCTTCTTCTCTCCCGCTTGTCCCATGATCCAGTCCGTAGCGAACGGATTCTCCTTATCATATATCAGTTGACCATCTTCGACTTGAAAGGGGTGCGAGGAGGCTGAATGATGAGGCGGTAGACTTGGGAAGAGGAGAGAGCTAAGGCAAAGGAAAGTGAGGAAAAAGGTGATGATGATGCTGACGAGTCGACGTTTTCGCCGGATGAAAGACAGAGTGGATTGTTTGGTTGATGAAGAGATTGGGGGTGAGTAGGCGAGTCTATCGAGTGATATCTTGATAGACATGGTTGAGGAGGGTGGGGGGGAAGGATTGAGAGGACAGGGGAGGGGGCCAAACAAATGGTCTTGGCGCCTCGAAAGAAATCAGGACGCTCGCTGAACTTTGAGGCTAGGGCAGTCTCGATATGTTCAGTTTCCACCACTTTGTTCTCGCCGAGATCATCAAGCCAGATGTCTCTTCAATTTCTCATCCATCGTCTCAACGAGCTCACGAGCTCCAGCTGATCAAAATGATCGTGTCGTCAGTTCTCACGCTCTTCAGCCCATCACAAGTATGCTTCGTATAGTCATAAACATCTCCTAATATAGTCCAGCTATAGACTGCATCAACAGAGCGACGAGACGCAGATCGTCAGTTGTCTGTCACCTGGCCTCACCAAGGTAGATCATCAGATGACAGCGGCGCCAAAGGAATATCCGAAACTCACGACATGATTGCCACGATCCGAACTTCATGCTTCCCAGGAGTATGGCTTGCTTCGATGACTTCGCACGTCAACGTATAGTTCCCTGGTTCCAGATCAGCCCTCACTGTCGTCCTTCTGTGAGCATCACAGAAATCAAGGAATAAAGTGAGACGTTTTGTGAGTGTTTCTTGCACATGTAAATCAGAACTAAGAATTTGAACTTACTGTACGGTGTTGAACTCATACCGCCAGTAGCCATCGATCCGAACCTTCTTCGTGGAATCATCGTTGACCCAGCATTCGGCCTGCCCGAGGCCAAAGGTTGCAGAGCGGAGGTAGGAGATATCGACCCGACCGATGCCGCTTGTGAACGGGAAGCTGATGCGAGAGCCGACGGTCGAGGAGATCAGATAGTTCTGAAGAGTCAGAGAGAACATGAAGGGAAAAAAAAGTGGTCAGAATCGTCAGTATCAGTCAGGTAGAGTAGGGCAGTCGCGATGGAGTCTCGTGGAGGAAGACGCACTTTGCCTGGTTTGGACGACCATGCGCTCCTGATAGACGGTGATTGACGAGTCCAAGTCAAAGTGCAATCGATCAGCTCAGTTCAGCTCAGTTGAGGGCAAGAGCAGAGCTCAGCAACCAGACGTAAACAACCCGGAGGCGTACCATCCATCCGAGCCAGCAGGGACTGTCAGCTGGCGATCTCCGGCCCCGGTCGTCGAGTGGCAGGTAGGGTGGGCCTTGGCGGCGACCTTCTCAGGCTGCCAAGGCTCCGTCAGAAGCATCTTTGGAGAAGGAAGGGGGAAGGAAGGGGGGAAAGAAGGGGTAAAGTAGGGCGGAAAGAAGGGGGGAAGGAAGGAAAAGGTAGAGTAAGACTGAGTAAGCTGACGGCTGAGTCCAGCCTTGTACAAGACGCCTTGAACAAGATACCCCAGACATGTCCCTCACCGGTGTCAGTGCAACACTCTCGCCCGAGCCCAGCACCTCCCAGTCGACCCGGCTCGGCTCAGCCCGAGAAGAGGCTTCGAGTCTGTCCATCTCGCAGACCTGGTGGTCGGTGTAGGCTACCATGAGCTCGCCCATCATCCTGTGACCCTTGGCGCTCATCTGTGCAGGAAGAATGGACGGACAGACGAACGGACAGACGAACGGACAGACGAACGGACAGACGAACGGACAGACGAACGGACAGACGAACGGACAGACGAACGGACAGACGAACGAGCAAACAAAGGACAAGATCGATGAGCTGTCGGACACGAGTGCACGCTACGGACGCGAGTGGAGCTCACGTGTCGGTAGTCAGGCGAGACATGGTCGTTGCTCAGCGCGAACCACTCGTTGGCTGACGCTGGCTCTCTCATGAGGCTTGGCAGGACGGCGGTTCGGATCGAGACTGTGGGGACATCGTAGTAGGTGGCTATCGGAATTTGACTAATCAAACATGCAACGAGCAAGTCAAGTCGTCAGGAGAAGTGTCCATAGCCAAGTCGGGAACGAGACGATAGGATCGGACGGAATGGTACGTACAGATCTCCTCCGCCGGCCAACGCTTCGAACATAAGAGCGAATACTCTGGAGCAAGGAATTTACACTGGATCAGTGATGTTTGTCATCCAAGCATTGGATCTGATGAGACGTACTCAAGGTTGAGGATGGCAGGTTCTTTGGGGAGTTCAAGAAGAGATCGCAGCAGCACTTCGTAGGTATTCTGAACTGGCACAGATCTCTGATCGTTGATGGCTAAACGAGAGAGGGAATGAGATGGGAGCTGTCAGCTTCATACAATTGGAAGGAGGAGGACGTTGACGCACCCAATTCGATGATGATGAGATCCGAATCTTCTGCTGGTATGTGCTCATCTGAAGATATCGTCGTATTTCAGTGAGCTGAGAGGGTCAGTATCGAATGCTGAACGGAACCGATATTGAAACATACTGAAGCAGAATCTGGAGAGCGAGCACGAGGATTAGATAAGGCCGGTCCTTCGAAAGGCTTGAGACCGACTCACTGCATGTAACCAGAGGTCGTCCCACCAACCGCACCGTTTACCAGCTTATGGTCTGGATGAGGATACACCGACTTGATGTATTCTAGAAAAACGTTGTACCTATTGGCTCGAACGAGACCGATGGTTTGGGTCGCTTGAGCTACAACGAGTGATGGGCGCGTTACGATTGAAACGACCCACATACATGAGGTCTTCACTTTTCCCCCCGAATTTGAGTCCCTGGCCGGTCGATACCGATCCACCAACGACACTGATTGTGACAGCTTCACCTCGACGCAGTTTGTTGAGGAATCGACGAAACCTCGCGTTTGTCCCGGAATGCAACACCGAACGACGCAGAGAATCCTCCCTGAACAACGAAGCGACCACCGACGTCCCACATCAGAACGATTGCATCGAGCTTAGTTGTCGAGGAAAGAGGGCACTCACCCTATTGAATTACAAAGTGGTTCGCCAAAGCCCGAGCAAGGTTGGCAGGAGAGTCCGGGCTTGGTGATCGGTGATTGGGAAACGAGATGATCGAATGTCGATGTTGAGAGAGATGTATAAGGCTGCAACAGCTCTGGGGAGCTATATAGAAGGAACGTGAGGAAAACTAGGGTACATGCTACAACTTTGCTGTTGTGTTGACAGGAGTCGGGTGTAGAAAGACAAGGAGAGAAAGGACGAGATCGAAGCAGATCGAGAAGGAGCGATTGAAGTGAGGTCAGTCGAGATGAACTCGAGAAAACAGGATAGACCGGGCTGCCCGAGCTGATTTCACGAACATGAGTGCAGGGGACATATTGGGGTTTGCTGTGGTTGGCAACACAGGATCGTACTACGATCTAATGAAGAATGGTGAGATAAAATGCTGGAAAGAGCGGAGCTCCGAAAACTTGAATTAAGCTCTTCTTTCAAGTTCTCTTTGAGACCCCCGTCTGGAAAGATATCCAGCCAGATGCCTTTGATCACCGGCCTACATAGTCTCACGAACAGATCGTCTCCACATCGTGTTTAAGTGTGAAGTGTGAGAGGAGAAGAGAGAGAGAGAGAGGGGGAAAGGGAGAGAAAGGGAGAGCGAAAGGGTTGACCCTGGATCGGAAGGCCGGACATTTTGGGAACGATCCCGATTATCGGAATCGGAAGTCGGAAAGAAGGTTTGGTTTGGAACCCAGAGAAGAATTTAAAGTTTGTTGAGCTTGTTCTCGTACCCAAGGAACAGTCGCGAGCAATGACGGCAAATGGAAAAATTCGCCTAGCCTTCACCTTTTGAGCTTTCTCAGACTTGACGCCGTCGCCCTGGCGTTTTGGACTTTGGAAGAGTACCGGCCGTATGTCCTCGTTGAGCAAAAACGTCTGTAAGCTGCGTCCTACTTGGGATGGACTCGGTGGAGAGAAGGCTAGCTGGAATCTGCCTATTATTATCGTTACATCTACGAGAAAGAGTCGTTGTTCGACGTGGATACTAGCTTCGCAGACGTCCATAAAGAAGGTAGCGTCTCAGGCTGATCTGGAGGGAAAGAGAAATCTTGACGCATTCGTTTCTAAGCATAAACAACAGAGAATCGGCTGGGTCGGGTAGTGCACTAAGCTCATTTCGACGAAGGTGTGTCATCAAGATGATCAAATTCGACTGACTCCCTCTAGATCCACACAGCCTTCGTTCCACGATTCACTATGGCAGAAAGAGAGTATATGATCTCAAAAGCCTCTTTACAGCCGGACAGAGAGAAGTGGTGAATCCCAGGCGGCTCATGGATTAAGGTGGAATCCATGCAGAAGCATGTTAGCGCATATTACAAGTCTTTGAAACAAGTTTCCAAGAGTCGAATGGAGAAGAGGCCAGGCCATTCTCGATACCGTTGCGATACCTTCGATCTTGCCTCACTCTTCGAGATTGACAGGCGATGCAGTCCTTCAGCTCATCATCTCAAGAGACCGTGAGCTCCGACTCGCTCAATTCACGATCGTCTTTGTCTGTTTCGTACAGTCATAGATATTGCCTGCTATAGTCCCGCTATAGACTGGATCGAGGCGACGAGAAGGGATCGAGCCAAATGTCATCAGTTGCCTGTTGTGGTTTCCGTGACCGGCGTGGATTGCATCAGGTGACGACCAGGGCGGTATTGAATATTCGCAACTTACGACATGATTGCCACGATCCGAACTTCATGCTTCCCAGGAGTATGACTTGCTTCGATGACTTCGCACGTCAACGTATAGTTCCCTGATTCTAAGTCAGACCTGATCGTCGTCCTCCTGTGAATATCGCGGGTAGAACAGAAAAGGCAAAAGAAGGAGAAGGTGTCACCTCGAATGAGCATTTTCTGCAGATGCGTTCGAGATGGGTGCGCGTAGACTCACTGTACGGTGTTGAACTCATACCGCCAGTAGCCATCGATCCGAACCTTCTTCGCGGAATCATCGTTGACCCAGCATTCGGCCTGCCCGAGGCCAAAGGTTGCAGAGCGGAGGTAGGAGATATCGACCCGACCGATGCCGCTGGTGAACGGGAAGCTGATACGAGAGCCGACGGTCGAGGAGATCAGATAGTTCTGGGGCGTTGGAAAGAGCGGGAAGGAAGAATGATCAGCATCGTCGGGATCGTCAAAGCCCTCAGTGTCGATCAGATCAGGTGGGCTGAACACGAAGGACGGCTGCAACGAGAGTATAGGAAGGGGGACGTACTTTGCCTGGTTTGGACGACCATGCGCTCCTGATGGATTGTAGTTGACGAGCTGGAGTCAGATCGCGAACTCAGCCTGACAAGTACACACGAACATCGACTGGACGTACCATCCATCCGAGCCAGCAGGGACTGTCAGCTGGCGATCTCCGGCCCCGGTCGTCGAGTGGCAGGTAGGGTGGGCCTTGGCGGCGACCTTCTCAGGCTGCCAAGGCTCCGTCAGAAGCATCTTTGGAGAAGGAAGGGGGAAGAAAGGGGGAAGGAAGGGGGAAAGAAGGGGGAAGAAAGAAAAAGGTAGAGGAAGAAAAAGGTAGAGTAAGCTGCCGGCTGAGACCAGCTCCGGACAAGACGTCCCAAACAAGACGTCCCAAACAAGACGTCCCGGACAAGACGCCTTGGACATGTCCCTCACCGGTGTCAGAGCAACACTCTCGCCCGAGCCCAGCACCTCCCAGTCGACCCGGCTCGGCTCAGCCCGAGAAGAGGCTTCGAGTCTGTCCATCTCGCAGACCTGGTGGTCGGTGTAGGCTATCATCAGCTCGCCCATCATCCTGTGACCCTTGGCGCCCATCTGCGCAGAGAGAATGGACGGACGGATGGACGAATGGACGAATGGACGGACGGATGGACGAATGGACGAATGGACGGACGGATGGACGAATGGACGAATGGACGGATGGACGGATGGACGGACGGACGAACGAACGAATGGACAGACGAACGAGCAAACAAAGGACAAGATCGATGAGCTATCGGGTGGGTGCATGGCAATGATCCGAGTAGAGCTCACGTGTCGGTAGTCAGGCGAGACATGGTCGTTGCTCAGCGCGAACCACTCGTTGGCTGATGCCGGCTCTCTCATGAGGCTTGGCAGGACGGCGGTTCGGATCGAGACTGTGGGGACATCGTAGTAGGTGGCTATCGGGACTTGCCTGATTGAGTAAGGCAGAATAAGATAGCGAAAGGGTTGGGACAAGTAAGCATATCAAGTTCAAACCGATGGACCACGCATTGAGGCAAAGAGTACTTACATATCTCCCCCATTAGCCAGTGCTTCGAATGAGAGAGCAAAAACTCTGTGATAAAAGTTGCCGACCAAGTAAGCGGTGTTGATTGTAAGGAATCAAGTCTAACGGGACGTACTCTAGGTTGAGGACGGCAGGTTCTTTAGGGAGTTCGAGAAGGGAGCGCAGCAGCACTTCGTAAGTGTTCTGAGCTGGCACGATTCTCTGATCATTAACACCTGAGTGGCGGAGGGAACGACTGGGGCTGTCAGCTAGAGGCGACAGGGAGGTCAGAGAATCTGTTTCTACGGACCCAGTTCAACTATGATGAGGTCCGACTCGTCTGCTGGAACGTGTTGATCTAAAGGTTCGACGTCTTTTAGCTGGCTGATAGAGGGATGGTCTGCGTTGTGCAGAAACAGTGAGGGAAACATACTAAAGCAGAACCTGGAAAGTGATGCAACGAGGGTCAGGTCAAGTCGATTTCGTCTGGGAGGTTTGAATTTAAACTCACTGCATGTAAGCAGAGGTCGTCCCACCAACCGCACCGTTTACCAGCTTATGGTCTGGATGAGGATACACCGACTTGATGTATTCTAGAAAGACGTTGTACCTGATGGTGCGGCCGAGAGTGGAGACGGATTTTGTGGCTTCAGACGAAAGGCGGCCTAATTAGGATCCGTCCAACTTTCGTCCGAGAGACGTACATAATGCCTGAATCTTGTTTGCTCTGAGACAGTCCCTGACCAGTCGATACTGATCCACCAATGACGCTGATTGTGACTGGTTCTCCCGAACGTAGTTTACTGAGGAACCGACGAAAGCGAGCGTTCGTCCCCGAATACGGCACGGATCGACGTAAGGCATCTTTCCTGAGAGATGGTGTGATCAGCCACGTTCCTATCATAGGGGTTGTATGAGGTTGGATTGAGAAGGTCGAGGGAAAAGTAGAGCACTTACCCTATCGAACTGCAAACGCGCTCACCAAATCCTGAGCAAGGTTCACAGGAGAGCTCGTGCTTAACAACCGGCGATTGGGCAGCAGGGCAATCGAATGAGGACATTGATAGAGCTGAACGAGGTCGTATGGATTCTGGGAGACCATAGAAGAGCAACGCGAGGAAGACGAGGATACATGCTATAACTTTGCTATTCGGGTGACGAGGGACACGTGTCGAGAGAGAGGGGCAGGGCGAGAAAGACAGAGATCAAGAAGGGGCGGTGGGAGCAAGGTCAATCGGGTTCGACTGTCGCAGTGTGTTGAGTTGCGTCGGTTCACGAACGTGATGGCAGGAGACATGCTGGGCATTGAGGTTGAAGACAAGGATGACACTTCTGTGCCTGGAGAGGAGGAGGAGATAGGAGATCGGGGGAGGCGGAGCTCCAAAAACGTCGATTGATATTTATAATTACATCTCGCTCGGCGAATTCCCCTAATCGGAAGGAGAATTCGTCAGACATCTGCTCTTGATGCGGATGCAGCAACTGAAGACGATGTATACGTTGCAATTCATGTCTACCTTTTGGACGTGTATGAAAGCTAGAAAAGGTGGAAGGCTAAAAACAGCGAAAACGCACGATCGGTTTGGAAATGTCCGGACAACAAGCTCAGAATCGTCATCTTGGCATCCCTCCGTTTCTAGTGCGATGGTGCGAAGCTAACGCGGTGGGAACCCAATAATGGGCTAATGGCCGAACGCCAGAAGCGCACTTCCATTTCCAGCTCTGGTCGCAAATTAGTAGATTCAACCTTCCAGTGACGGGCTGCATGCGCACACAACGTATCTCGCCGTGTATGCAAAAGCTCGAGTAAATCCAAGGTTTGGATTGTGAGCTCATCGAAGAGAGTCCAGATTCAGCTTTCTCAGACTGGATGAGCGTTTGCGCAGATACTGATCTCGTCTCTGACTGCCCTACCTTTCTGACGTACGTATTACAGCCAACTTCCTCTGATGACATGTCCTTTAGACCCATACGAAGTTGTTCTCCAGACCTACAGCAAGCGATCCCGTTGTCGTTGGATTCAAATGTCCGGAAAAGTGCTGAGTGGTAAGAGTTGGTCAATTGAAAACTGCCGTTTCTCCTCCTTGAGGCGATCAAGTACGCCTCGACCTGACCCAACTTTTTATGTGATCATTCCAGTGATGCCACCAAGACTACTAGCCTTATTTTCAGACTCTTTCACTTGCTTGTTGTGACGCGACTTCATATCCGTGTTCTCTCTTCCCTCACCTTGTCTGCCTTTCATCATTTGATCTCGAACTGATCAGGACATGTAAGGGGCTAGAAAGAAGTTTCGTTGATAGGACGGGTGTTCGCATCGAAGATGATTTGGAAGAAAGAAAGACAAGCAAAAAAAAAAAAAAAAAAAAAAAAAAAAAACCCTCTTGACAAACCTCATTTGCGCTCGATAAATATTACGTCCCTTCCTATTGCTCGAATTCAAAGTTGACAAGGTGCTAGGGGAGGCGAGGAGTACAGAAGAGATCGACCAATATGCAATTTAATCGGCGCGTCGGATGTAGGGAGTCGCGTCCATTGTCGCTCAACCCAAACTTCACCCTTTCGTCCACCTGCCATCACATCACTTCTCAAATCTATCACCCTTGGCACCTCATCATGCCTCCAAAGAAAGGCCCTCCTTCATCCTCAGAAGGAAAACAGTCCACCCTGCTTTCCTTCTTCTCAAAGACACCCGGTCCTCCTTCCTCCTCACCGTCTCAGCCTCGTCGTCTCGGGCCGACTACTTCTGGGTCGTCCTCGAAGATCGTTCCCACTAAAAACAAGGCTCCATCTCCCTCTTCATCCGTCGATAGCGCACCACCCGCAAAGAAGGCGAAGACGACTAACGCAACGAACGGGGTTCCCGCTGCTGCTCGCTCACTCAAGACTGTCGGAGAGGAAGAAGAGGAATCTAGCACAGTGCATGATGAAGCGATGGATGTCAAGATGGAGATGGACCGGGAGATCGATGAGGATGATGACTTACCTGTGTCATCTGTGAGTGAACGTCTCGCATATATGGCTGCTTTCGACTGGACGATTGGAGGCAGCTCGACATATGACAGTGCTTACTCTCGATTTTCAATGGAACGGAATGGAATCCCAGTCGCGGAACAAGCGAAGAGCAGCGATCATCGAATCATCTGATGAGGACGATGAGGTCAAGTCGAAGATTGTTCGGGGTAGGAAGCCTCCAGGTGCGTGGGATATCAGTGTTTATGATCGACGCTGGATGCTGATCTGGTATGTCAAATCGATTACACAGCAAAGAAGAAACAAGGTGCCTCCGAAGACGAGTACGAGTTCGAAGGGGACGATGATGTGTTTGGTATGTTGAAGCTCTCGTTACTCAGTTTGCTTCCTGCACCGGAATCTCTTTTCACTCTCAACGATGTTGTATTGACGAACCTTTCTGCATCTAGCTGCTGCTGCTGCTGAATTTGATGACGCTATCGAGCTGTCTGAGGAGGAAGACGACGAGCCAAAGGTCAAATCAAAGCCAAAACCAAAGGTGCGTAATATTCTCATCGCCGATGCGTGTTGCCACAGGTTTGTCTGACAATGATGATATCGATGATCTTCAGACTCCAGCTCGACCCTCAGCTCGACCTCTCCCCTCATCGACGCCCTCAGCCCTTCGGAAATCGGCGTCGGCTTCAGCCGGCTCAAATAGTTTCCTCACTCAAGCTGAAGTCCGGAGACAGCAAGAGAAGGAAACCAAAAAGCTGAATGAAGATTGCTTTGATTTCCTCAAAGACATCAAAGACGTGAGTCTCAGACTTAGGTCTGTGTCCCAGCTTCTGCCTGCTAACTAACCTTTGGTGTGCTACAACGATGCAGATCGAAGGTCACTCTCCCGGTACGTCGGATTTCTGAGCGTCATCACTTCATGTATATTCTTCACGCTGACACATGCCCCGATTGCGAGAGTAGATCATCCCGAATACGATCCCCGCACACTGTACATTCCTCGATCGGCCTGGGGAAAATTCACGCCTTTCGAGACACAGGTCAGTCCATACTCTTGATCGCGGTCGCGATTCATCATTGGCGCATGGCTCAATCAGGTTGCCGACTTCGTCATATCAGTTCTGGGAGATCAAGCAAACTCATTTCGACGTGAGTGTATCTTCCTAAACATCCATCTACATCGGAGGCGGTTACGCTAACTGCGTTCTCTACCACCGGCCATTCAGACTGTGCTCTTCTGTGCGTATTCTTACGATCCCTGATCTGTTTGCTGCTTACTCAAACGTGAATCGCTTTGTCTAGTCCAAAAGGGCAAGTTCTTCGAGCTATATGAAAACGATGCCGTATGTGACGCCTTCCCAGTAGTTTTGCATCCAGTTCTTACCCAGTGCGCTGATTTCAAACATGTTTACTCTGCCAAAGGAGCGGGGACATTTGGAGTTTGGTCTCAAACTGACCGACCGAGTCAAAATGAAGATGGCAAGTTCGACTCGATCAGGCCCAAGATGGGGCGATAGCTAATCTTTTTGCTTTCATCCTGATCTTCCTCAGGTCGGAGTCCCCGAGCAGCAATTTGAGATTTGGTTAGTCTTACCATTTTATTCGTATCTCTTCAGCTCGTCGGATCTAAGATTCTTTGATCGTGTAGGGCTGCCAAATTCCTCGCTGCTGGATACAAGGTCGGCCGGTGAGGAGCACATCCACCCTTTTCATGGATTACCACGCATGTGCTTAGCTGATATACTGTTGGAATCTAGAGTTGAGCAAGCAGAAACTGCCCTTGGGTGAGTCCTTTCCTGTGTCATTAAATCCGAGCGAATCACGTCTGATCCGCCCCATATCTTAGCGCTGAGATGCGTCAGAAATCTGCCAAGGCAGACGGCAAAAAGGCACCCGCGGGCAAGGAGATCGTGCGACGAGAGCTCAAGCACGTCCTCACCAACGGTACCATCTCGGACGCAGCGTACCTCGCTGGTGACGACGCTAGCCAATGTATATGTATCAAGGTCGGACTGCACCTCTCTGGTCGAACTTTGCGACTGATGTCAAGACTGACGAAACCAAAATCCTACACTGGTACAGGAGGATTCTTCATCGACCACCCAACCATCCTCTTTTGGCATCACCATCCTTGACGCCGCCACTGGCGCATTCTCTCTATCCTCTTTCGTCGACGATGTCTGCAGGACCAAACTCGAAACAATGTTCAGACAGCTTCGACCCAAGGAGCTTATATACGAAAAGGTCAGTCTTTGTCGGCCTATCAAAGTTGCACCCGGACTCAAGTTGATGCCGAATCACATGTTATCACTCATTCCTTGTATCTCAGGGAAATCTTACTGCTCAGACGCTTCGTATCCTTCGTAGCGTCCTGCCTACCTCGGCCGTTTGGACGGCACTCAAACCCGACACCGAGTTCCTTTCATCAGAGCAAACCCTTGAGCTACTCACAAACTTCTTCCCGCCTGTAGAGGATGAAGGTGACGAAGAAGACACCATCCCGTCTGTGATCCGAAAAGAGAGTAAGAAGCCGCTTGTCATGTCGTCCCTTGGGGGGCTCCTATCGTGGGTCTAATCATCCACGTTCGTTCAGCTCGAATGGACTCTTTGAACTGACGGATGATTTTGATCGCTACCGTAAATAGGTACCTGAAACAGCTCAACCTTGACCAAGAGCTTCTGAGTCAGAGAAACTTTGATGTCTATGACCCAGTCAGGCCAGGTCAGAATCTCGTCCTAGATGGACAGACCCTCGCCCATATTGAGGTTGGTCAGAATGTCCCTCTTCGTTGATCATTTGTTCGCCAATATGTTTGGTCCGTGTTGTGCATCTGCATCTGATAACATCCGTCATCTTTCCCTAGGTGCTCGTCAATGACGAGGGAGGCGACGAAGGTACTCTGCTCAAACTCCTCCAGAGATGCGTCACCCCATTCGGCAAGCGACTCTTTCGTATCTGGCTATGTCTACCTCTACGTCAGCCTGCAGCAATCAATCAACGGTGAGCACTTGCTCTCTTCATGTAAGTCCTAAAAACTGGTGTGCTCACGTGAAACTCCTTGTGCTAGACTCGACGCGGTTCAAGAGATCATGAACCATGGTTCTTTCCAGACGGACTTCAAGAAGAAGATTGCCGAAAGTGAGTGAGGTTATGTTATGTATGCGATAACACCTGCTGGATCCATGACAGGATAGCTGATCGGATAGGTTCTTGATCACGTCGCCCTCTTGCAGAGCTACCCGATCTCGAACGACTGATTAGTCGGATCCACGCTGGATCTTGCAAGCTAAGCGACTTCATCAAAGTCCTCGACGTACGTATGCTTTAGAGCCTCATCTGTAATCGCAATTTTGGTCTGCTTATCCTTTCTGATAACAAACTTCCCATATCAGGCTTTTGATCGAGTTCAAGAAGGATTTCAGCATCTAGAGTCGATTGCCGAAGGCTTCGAATCGACAAGCGTACTCAAGCTTCTCCAGGCGGCTCCGGACCTTGGGCCTGCGCTCGAACAAGTTAGATCTCTCTACACGTATGTACACTGACAATCAACTGTGCTTGCTTTCTGGTGTTGGTGTCTGATTGGTCCCTTTTCACGTTGCATGCTCAGATATGACCGAGAAGAAAGTGAGTCACATACACGACGATGGCGGTCCTTAAGTTCATGCTGACCTGTTGCGATCTCGTACACAGACACCGTCCTGCCCGTATCTGGGGCTGATGAGGCATACGAAGAGATCACCGAGGAGATCGAAAGTATCGAGAGTCAGCTCGAAGATCTTCGAGCCGGTTATCAGGATGAGCTTGTAAGTCGATCGGTGATCATGACAATCAGAACCATCACTGACCTCTCGACGATCGCGTTGTCTACTCACCCTGGAGCAGAAAACCTCCGTCACCTACTGGTCGTCTGCGCAAGGCCAGAAGGACATTTTCCAGATTGCACGTGAGCCTACCATTCACCAGATCGGCACGTGTATGCACATGGGATACCAACGTTGAATTTATCACGATCGTCACTTTGAATCACACAGTCAAGCCTGGAGTCAAAGTCCCCAAATCGTGGACCAAGACTGGTGGGACCAAGGTAGATAGAACACCTTTGTACCCGACATCGCTCAATCGTTGACGTTCCTTCATCCTGTTCTCCTCAGGCTCAAAATCGATACACCACGCCTGAAACGGCTCCTGTCGTTCGATCCATCCAAGAGGCTCGTGAGACTCGAAATCAAGTCATTAAGGTGGGTGGCGCGAAAACCATTGCTCTGATAGTCGTTCTTTTGCTTGACGCTTCACACCTGCTGGTTCCAACAGGGATTCGAGAAGCGTGTATACCTAGAGTTCGACTCTCAACGCACCACCTGGCTCCGAGCCGTCAAGACAATTGCCGAGATTGATTGCCTCTCATCCCTAGCCACGGCATCGAATGAGATGGATGAACCCAAGTGTCGACCCGAGTTCATCGACAGCGATCAGGATGGAGAGGCAGAGGGAGATGGAGAGGCGTTTATCGACTTCAAGGATCTCAGGCACCCTGCAATGTCTCTCAGGACCGACTTCATCCCGAACGATATTCAGATGGGTGGTGGAGAGGCAAGAACTGTTTTGTTGACGGGTCCCAATATGGTCAGTCGCTTCCGCGGCTCTTGATCGGTACGACCATCAAACACTGACAAGACCATGCTGGTTCCAAACACAGGCGGGAAAGAGTACACTGCTTCGATCGACAGCAGCAGGCGTCATCTATGCCCAACTTGGGATGATGGTGCCTGCCAAATCTGCTAGGTGCGTAGTGGCACCTATCTTTCCCTTGTGAATTGGGCCGAGCCATTTTAACGCGCTCGTCGCCCCCCGCAGACTCTCGCCCATTAACATGATCTCCGTTCGAATGGGTGCAAGCGACACCATGGCGTCCTCGACATTCAAGGTTGAGCTTGACGAATGGTTAGTCTTCCTGTCATCATGCCATGCTTGTTGTCGACCGTGTTCTCCAGATTTTGATCATCGGGCATGTGTTCCGTGAACATGCATCTCTTAGTTCGAGGATCTTGCGAGAAGCAGGTCCGCGTTCGCTAGTGTTTATGGACGAGCTTGGCCGTGGAACGAGTTCGTGGGATGGATGTGCCATCGCTGGGGTCAGTCGCCTATTTACTCTCTCACCCTGAACATGTGGTCGCTGAGACCACCCCATGAATCTTTTACACAATCAGGCTGTACTTCATCACGTCGCGACTCACACCTTGCCCCTGACCTTTTTCGCTGTGAGTTTAAGAGACGTTTTGTCGCGCTTTCCAGTATCCTGCTTGCCCATCAGGCCGGAGCCCATTTATTCCCCTGCGAATCTGACATATTAACATGCTCCACCTTCACTCACCTACAGACCCACTATGGTACCCTCGCTACCGAGTACGCGTATCACCCTAACATCGTGAACAAGCACATGTCTGCTCAAGTCGATGCGGAGAAGCGAGAAGTCGTGTTCTTGTACAAGCTCGTTGATGGTATCGCCGAATCGAGTTACGGAACCCGTACGTTTCTACATTCGATCTGCCCTTGCCTGGTCATTCTCACACTTGTCAAGCTTGATTACTGATTACTGGAACTCACCTGTCACCTACCCAAACAGATGTCGCTCAACTCGCAGGTGTCCCTCTACCTATTGTCGAAAGAGCCGACGCCATCTCGACGCTCTTTAAAGCCGAGATGGATGAGAAACTAGCAAGCAAACAAAAATCGGCCTTGCCTCTCGTAGCTCTCGCTGATTTCTCGTATCTGGTCAAGCTGGGATTGGGGTCGGAGAGTATGCCAAGGGGTGGACATCATTCGTTGAGGTTACTCAGGGAAGGTGTGGAAAAGTATGAGCGACAGGATGCGAAGGCGATGAGCTCGTAAAGCTCAGACGACACTTGTCGAGATTGCTGAGACTTTTCATGAGGATGGAAAGTGTAGTTTGATGGGGAAGAGATAATGTTTATGACCTTTCACGACGATCTTGACTTGCTACATCAGACGGGAAAGCTGAAGCTGAAGAAAGACGCATGAAATTCTGGGTAAGGACGGACTACGACGATAAGGACTTGGATTAGATATGGGAGTAGATGATCCGAGATGGGCTGGTGTGCGACGTGATAAGGATCTACTGTGGATTTAAGAGGGAGCGAGCTGAGGGAAGGAGTTCAAGAAACAAGACAGTCGCAAAGCGAGTAGCGGTAGAGGATGGACAAGACGGCGCCAAAAACGCTACTTAGTGCTTGTTAGGGAGGTTTGGTGCAACGGCTCCCATCACGACGACGTTATCTTGACCTCCAGACGGAGTCAAGGAGAGGATGTAAGAGCTGTCGAACGCTCCTGCCGACCAAGCAGCGAATCCAGCGATCTGATCAGGGACGGAAGCGACGTAAGCGAGCTCTCTCTTGAACTTTGAGATACAGTCGGCGTTGTTTGCCACGCCAGTCTCGGACAGAACCGCTGGTAGAGAGAGTTTGAAACAGGAGGGTAGAAAGTTGGAAGCTTGGTCGTTGGTGAGATGAGACGACAAGACCTCGAAGCGGACCTTGCATGTTCACGGATTTGAGGTAAGTAGTCAGCTGCCCAAGGAGAGCGACGTTATCCGTAGTGCAAGAGTATTGAGTACCACTGATGGATAGATCATAGGACGAGAACAAGTGAGTGACAGGTGGGTTGGATGGGCTTTGTGTCGGAGGACTGATTGACTGACCTGCCGTCCGAGTCCAGATATGCGTGCACGTCGAAGGCGAGATTATTCTTGGGATCTTTGATACCTCGAAGAAGTGCTGGTCCGCTGGTGGAGATGAGTTCCTGGACATGAGACCATCTAATTTGAGTCGGGAATGAGCGTGGAGACGACAAGCCAAATTCAGCATAGTCCTGCGACAGAAAGTCATGAAGCAGAAGAACTGACTGATTTCCGGTGATCAGGATCGTGCCGACAGCTCCGGCATTTCGAATTGCAGTCACAGCCGCTTGAGAACTCGCTGCCCAAGCGTCGATGCTGGGAAGGTCGTCTGCAAGCGATAGAGCAGTCAGATAAGCACAGCAGACGCATCTGATAGTACTCAGAGGAGAAGAAGTAGAGACTTACGGGGTTCGTTGCAAAGTCCATAGATGACGCGGGACTGGCCAGCGTACTTTTTGGCGAGGATAGACCAGACCGAGGCAAATTGAGCGTTTGAGGGACCTCCTTGACCGATAATCTGGCCATTGACCCGGGCATAATTGTGAAGATCAAGGATCACGTATGTGTTGGGTGAAGCGGAGAGAGCGGCTTGGACGTAAGTGTCGATCTTTGCGCTGCAAAGTTGGGAGATCAGAACATCATCAGTGAGTAAACTGTCAGACCAGAAAGAAAGAGTGGGTCACTACAGAAACGAAGCATCGGCCGATCCTCCAATCTGAGGAGTAAGGTACTGCCCTGGAGGAGAGTCCAATGACATCAGGACTTGGATCCTGTGGAATACGGGGGTCAGGGAACAGAGAACCCACACCCGAAAGGGATCCTGAATAGATTGGCACCCAGCCTGTAAGAGCGACGGAGATATATCAAGAATGGTTTAGTTGTGTTGATCGAGTGGAACGAGGACCCGGAAGGGGAGCAAACAACGGAAGGGGTCCGACGTTGAGAAATGGGCGATTTGATCGATCGGCGGAGCGATGTATGTACCGCTTCCTCCATTGGTGTCCATCCCAAAGTCGAGACCCTTCCGATAGAGATGCGAGCGGATGTGAGCATCAGAAGAAGTAACTTGTGCAGGCAGACAGAGACTTACAGCCAGGTTGACACCGCCAAGCTTCGGGAGGGCGGCTGAGGCCACCGTGGTCGCGGCCAGACCGAGAATGTGCTTTGTCAGGATCATCTGATGTAGACGAGTATGCCAGGACGGATGAGGCAGACGACAGGAAAGCGTGGAGAGAAGACGAGAAAGAGGAAGTGAAAGGAAAGGAAGGTAACGGATGGAAGGAGCTAGCAGACTCTTTTTCAGGGCTCATTTGAGGGTCAAGACTGGACTGAGACAGGGTGTTCATCATTCGCAACGTTCGGGTGGACTCTCCGCAAGGCCGAACGGTCAGGGGCGATGAAAAAGGGGTGTGAGAGGAGTTGCTCGAACGAGGGTAGTTCGGTGTCAGTTCGGTGGCTGTATTGAGACGCAGAAGTATATGGAGATCCATGCGTGCGCATGATCTGACTGAGTCTGAGTGAGCGGATGAGGGAGGAGTGGTTCATGAGATGCAAAGGGGCGATGAGGGTTATCGGCCAGGAGAGGAATTCCAAAAGCGAGGGGACTTGACCTTCGCGGCATCATCCAAACATCGACAGTCCCGATGGCACCCCTCTCCATCTCAGATCTCGTAGCCAAGCAGAAGGCTGAGAAGGAGCAAGCTTCAAAGGTGCGTTCTACCCTCAGTCTGGCATGCTCGTCTACGCGCTGACGATACGACCTTGGACCATCCCTTCTTCCTCGCTTCATCTTCGGCCACCCTTAGCCAAAGTTCCTCACCAAAGCCCAACGAGCCGCGATCGCTCTCGAGAAGCGTCAACAAGAGATAGATGGTCAGAAAGAACAAGCCGAGCGAGCCAAGCGGGAGAGGGAAGTGCTAGAACGCAAGGCCGATGACGAACGGCGCAAGGCGAGCGCCGAACAGTACGGCCGAAACGGCTACGGTCACGGTCAGGGAAACGGTGTCAACCTGAGGGGTGGATACAACGGTGGAGGTGGAGGTAGGAATGGATACGATCGAAGTGAGTGCTACGACACGTCTTTGGTTCGTACGCTCGTGGCAGTCGAGCTGACGACAACGTGTCTGTCTTGCTTAGATGATCGTCATGGTAACGGCAACAACCATCACAATCATGCTGGTCCTTCCAACATGGATCCACCGACGTCCCATCGATCCAACCAGCCCCCACCTTCTGGCCCACGGTCCCACGCCCCCCTTCCAACCGGACCTCGATCCGCACCAACACTCCCACCCACCTCTTCCGCTTCATCCGGCTCTGCAGCCTCGTACACCCCATCTTCTTCATCCTTTATCCCCGAAACTATCTCGACCGAACCAGAACTTGATCTCGCTTCCATCAAGGCTCGTTACCTCGGGATCAACGACCCAAACAAGAAGCGAAAAGCTCGAAAGATCAGCGACAAGAAGTTTGTCTTTGACTGGGATGGAGATGAGGATACGGCTGCGTCAGCAGTCGCTCTCTCTAACTCAAGCGGAGGCAGGACAGGTGTCATGTTGGGTGGGTCGATGGGCGGAATGGCAGACAGTGGTCGAGGAAGGGAGGTCGCCTCTGGCAAGCCGGATCAGTAGGTTATATTTTTCTCGCATAACTTTGTTGACGTCTGGTCAAGTCTCACCCACACTCACGGCGATTATTTTCCAGGTATGCCGATGCTCTCGAACGACGTGCTGCGACTCGGTCAGGTGCCGATGAACGACATTGGACTGAGAAGCCTTTGTCTGAGATGAAGGATCGAGATTGGAGAATCTTCCGAGAGGATTTCAGCATCGCTGCACGAGGCAAGTGGTCATATAGTATCGCGACTTGACACGGTAGAGTCGTTGCTGACCGTGCTGCTTATCTGTCCAATACCATCCAGGTGGAGCCATTCCCTTCCCAATGCGATCGTGGGAAGAATCAATCATCCCTCCGAGAATCCTCGATGTCATCAAAACCATCGGGTACGACAAACCGAGTGCCATTCAACGTCAAGCTATCCCGATTGGACTTCAAACGAGGGATTTGATTGGTATTGCTGAGACCGGTAAGCCTTCAGATATCTTGATCGGTCTCGTTGTCTCCGAAAGGCTCACCCCTGACTGACCCTTATCGATGACTGAACTGCAGGGTCCGGAAAGACCGCTGCTTTTGTCATTCCCATGCTCACCTACATCGGCAAACTTCCTCCGCTTAGCGATGTCAACCGACACCAAGGACCTTACGCCCTCATCCTCGCTCCGACTCGAGAGCTTGCTCAACAGATCGAGTCCGAGACCCGAAAGTTTGCTGCTCCGATGGGTTACACCTGTGTCTCAATCGTCGGAGGTCGATCGGTCGACGAGCAACAATACAACCTTCGAGACGGTGCTGAGATCATCATCGCTACGCCCGGTCGACTGAAGGATGTCATCGATCGACACGTTCTGGTCCTCTCTCAGTGCTCATACGTTGTCATGGACGAAGCGGATAGGATGGTCGACCTCGGATTTGAAGAGGAGTTGACGTACATTCTTGAGGCTCTCCCGGCCGAGAACGCGAAGCCAGAAGGAATTCAAGTCGACATCTCGACAGAGGAGAAGGAAGATGGGCTGGCATGGAGGGTAACCACTCTATTCTCGGCAACTATGCCTCCAGCTGTCGAGCGTCTGACGAAGAAGTACTTGAGAAAACCCGCGATCGTCACTATTGGTGTGGCAGGACAGGTGAGATTGATCCATCGCGATGTATCATTGCGACTTGGTCCAGCTGGCTGAATGTTTCTCTCAATGATAGGCTGTCGATACCGTCGAACAACGGGTCGAATTCGTCGCAGGAGACGAAAAAAAGAAGTTTGTTCCTATCTCAATGATAATTGATACGCGTTTGATGGGATCACTGCTGATAGCTCGCCTCAATCGCTCCTCTTCGTCAGGCAAAGGATGATACAAATCCTTCATTCGATTGGCCTACCACCGCCTATGATCATCTTCTGCAACCAAAAGAAGACGGCCGACATGGTCTGTCGAGATGTTCAGCGAGCAGGCGTTAGTCTATCTTCAACTTTTTCCGTCGATCTCTGAGCTCATGGACGAATCTGACCTCGGAACGCTCGATTCCGCAATCTGATAGCTTTCAGCGACCACACTTCACTCGGGCAAGAATCAAGAACAACGAGAGGCCGCCTTGCAAAGTTTGCGAGATGGTCATCACGATATCTTGGTCGCTACCGATTTGGTGGGTTCAACGCTTAGTCTCATTGTTTGCATCAACCTACCCTTTCCCATCGATCCTGACTATCTTCCGTTGTGATCTCTGCTCAGGCTGGTCGAGGTATCGATGTTCCGGACGTCTCCCTCGTCATCAATTGGCAGATGGCCACGACCATCGAAGCATACGTTCATCGAATTGGTAAGCAATGACTTTCGGCTGGTTCGTCAGTCCTCATCCCGAAGCTCACGAGTTGTCAATTAATCTTTAGGTCGAACGGGTCGAGCGGGAAAGACCGGTGTTGCCATCACATTCCTCGGGCACGAGGATGAAGAAGTCCTGTCCGTCTTGATTCTTCTGTGTCCGAGCCTAGTGCCCTTGTACCAGATCACTCATCACACGCGTTGCTTTCTTTGCCCACAGGTACGATCTCAAGAACGAGATCAACAAGTCCGAACGAAGCAAGCTCGATCCTGAGTTGGCCAGGCATCCAGCGGCTCAACAGAGGATCGTCGCCGCTGACAAGTACAAGAGGAAGCGTGAGGGTGGAGAAGAGTGAACGTTCATGCTGCAGCAAGATTCGATGCCATTCACGTGTCGACCTCATCACTGACAAACAACCACCGTCACTGATCTCGTGTCAGCTGTTCTCACTGATTTGCTGTACATCTTCGACCTCGCATGCACGTGCGACTTTGCTTTTCAATTGACGCCATACAGACGCGAGGGAACGATGTAGGTCCAGCCTCAAGATAAATGATATCTTGTATCACACCTTCACCTTTTTCCCTCCAGCATTGCCAATGACTTTAGGAAATGTAACCCCAAAAACTTGTCTCTCCGCCTTTCCAACATACTTGTCGTATAGCTCCCTGACACTCTCCTCTCCAGCGGCATCGCAACAGTCGTCGATCATCTTGTTGGTCGAGGGAGACGAAGGGTTCTGTCTCTCGGTGACCTTCTTGTTGGATCGACTGGAGGAAGAGCCGGAAGAATTTCGGAAGGTGAAAAGAGTCGTGGTAGGTGGAGCGGATCGTGTCGAACGAGTGTTGACGTTGTTGGAGTTTGCGTCAGTGATGGATTGGTCAACGGGGAAAGTGGTTCGTCTTCGGTGTTTGGAAGAGGTAAGTCTGTCCCAGGCAGACCTCGATGGAATTTTTGATGACGTATAGGAGGGGGATAAAGGAGGTGTGCAAGGAGGGTCGAAGGAACTTGGATGAGCGAATGTGTAGTAAGGAGCTGAGGACGGGATACCGTAGTATGTACTGTGTAAATGGATCGAGAGCGTCAAAGGGGTTGAGCGATCAGAAAGGGTCCGAGAACGAGAAATTCAGGGGGGCGGGGAGGGCAAAGAGGAAGGATAACCAAACTCACGCAAGTTTGAGTGCACTTCCTCTTCTAGGTAGATCTCCGTTACAATTCAAAGCAGTGGTGTCTGGAGCTGGCCAGTCTTGGAAGAACATTAAAGATGAGGGAGGAGTGGAAGAATCGCTGGTCGAGAAACCAGAGGCGTCTCGTTTGCAGGGGGAAGTGCTCATAGTTTTGTCGAAGAGGGAAGTGAGGGTTTATTTAACAGATGGGTGTCGTGATGAAGGACTGTGTGGGTTGGTGGGGATATGATACAAGGGAAAATGACGCACATGCGAACGACGACCCCGTGGTGACCTTTACATTTTTTTCCGAGATCATTGGCCGACACGATCTCCGATGTATCGGCCACGCCGGGCAGAAGATCATCAAAGGCAAAGGAACAGGCACAAAACAGTTTGATGCTCGTCAACCGTCTTCTCCCGATGCCTGATTAAGGTCTTGCGCTCCTGCCGCTCCTGCCAAGTACTCGTATCTTGGGTAGCGATTCGTCGACCTGATGATAGCACGATACATGTACAACCCGCATGACGCGAGCTGATTCTGCTGCTCGATCGGACTGATCGACGTCACAGAGGCGAGGCGAACGTCGGCACAAGTCGGAAAGGATGGCAAAGGGAACCGTCGTCCTAGTCCTCTCTCTCTCGAAACAACGTCGTGCCTAGAATCAACCTGAGCCCGCGCCCCGAAGCGAGGAGACGGGAATGTGAAAATTTCGGCGCCATTGTAAGTGAGGCAATGCTGCATTGTTCAGCCAGATCACGAGGTCCCGCTTTTGCGTGGCCTCTCAGAGTGAGATTCCAGTACGTCAGACAAAGTCAAGTTCGTGCGGCTCTTCATCTTCCTCGAGATGCGACGCGAAGAACTTTTCATACGATCGATCGTATGCGAGCAAGCTTCCACTATGGAAAGAGACCGCAAGAGACGCACAAAAAAACCACGCAGCCCGAGAAAATGAAGGGTCTATAAGAAACAGAATAGGCGAAACAGAACAAAAGGGAGATGGGAGGCGATGCGACACTCGTGACAGACGTAACAGATGGGATGCGATGTGGATGAGAGATGTGTGATGGAAGACGATCCGTCTTTAGATGGAAGGTCCCCGGTGAAGGGTGGCCATTCCAGGCTTCTCTTCGGTTGGGGTTTGGTTCTCAACGAACTCTCCCTTGCCGAATCGGTCACCGTTCTTGGACTCGGCCTTGTGCTCCTCGCTGTAGGCACCGTCGATAGTGGTTCGGTACGAAGGCCACGAGCGGGTGGGGACCTGGAGAAGATAAGTTATACGGGAAGAGGGAAGAGGGTCAGTCGATGTATCATGCAGATCGTCATGTGTTGAATCAGGAAGATTTAGCTTACCTTGAGCTCGAGCATCTGTTAAAAATAACAATGGAACGAAAAGAGGATTTTGAGGAACAGATATCGACGAGTCAGTAAGTAGTCACATTGAGAAGCCCATCATGTGTTGCGTAGGACGAAAGATGGAGGATGGTCGAGAATACACACCATGTTGATCTCCTCGAGTCGCTGATGAATACGAATCATGGGAGAGAGGAGATAAGAGGTGAGCGTTCGAACGACAAGGCAGGCACTCAAGCGATGTGAAGACGACTTACCCTTCCGAAGGTCTCGGGAATGCAGTAGAAGATAAAAGCAGCTCCAATGGCGGCACCACCAGCCTAGAAGGAAATCAGGTAGGCAGACGATCAATATGAGGCGAGGAATGGCAATAAGTAGGCACTGGCACATCGAGAAAGGACATACGTAGATAAAGCAGGTCATGGGTCCCAAACCAGCAGCGTCGTCGTTGTAGAGGTAGGGAAGAGTAAAGGTGACGGCCCAGGCAGCAATCCAGAATCCGGCAGCTAGTTGCAGTAGAAGGTAGAAGATAGAGAAGAAAGTGTGTCAGCGAGACTGGGTCTTAAAACTAGAAAGGAAGATTGACTGGACTGACTGGCAACACCCCTGAGGTGGGATCGAACCAGTAGAATTGAAGCAATGAGATGTGTAACGTCAGAGATGAGACATTGTGGTAAGGTACACGCAGAACACGTAAATGAAGCCAACATACATGATCTTGGATCGGTTTCGTCCAGTGGCCAATTCGGTAGCGACACACCAAGCGAGACCACCCCAAGCCAAGTTGAAGACGAAAACGAAGATGCTGCATGTGAATGGATACGAGTAGATGAAAGGTCAGCCGTCGATCGCTCTCACACATGCGAATGCAGAGAAAGTGAAACTGACCAAATCATGGCAGCAATCTGGGAATGAATGATACGAGGAAATTGGTAGATGAAAGTCCATCAGTCAAGGGATACAAAGGTCAAAAGGTGAGGTCAAGAACGTACACCAGCGTTGACTGCAGGGGTATCATCATTCGAGACAATTCCGAGAGCACCAGCGACAAGCATGAGGACCTGCAGATCCGAAGCAGGAGTAGGGAGTGAGTCAGGGGTCAGATTGCGTAGGCTAAAAGTAGAGAGACAAGATCGACGCACAAACATCCCAATAGCGGAATAGATAAGAAGAGGCCGTCGAGGGTATCTGTTCACGAGGAGGAAACTGAACATGACTCCAACGACCTCAATGACGGTAACAACCATGGCTGATATGGTCGAAGAATGGATCGGAAGTCAGTCACTGAATCTCAGAGCAGATGACTGGATCGTTCAAGAGGCCTCAACTGATGGTGAAAGGCTCGCCGACTTTGATGCTGGCGAAGAAGACTGTGGCGTAGGAGAAGACGAATTGAACACTGTGGGATCGAAAGTGGAAGCGGAGTATGAATCAGCATATATCATGATCACCATTCTTCCAAAGGCAAAACAACCTAGACTCACCCGTTGATCTGCTGGCAAACGAGAACTCCGAAAGCTCCGATCAACTTCCTCCTCTCAATGGGGTTGGTGAATATGTCAGCCCATCGAGACTCTCCAGTGGACTCAGCAGCCTCAGCAGCCTTGGCGTCGAGGTGGACAGAGAGTTCGGCTTCAGCGTTGTAACCGGGATCATCAGCATGGACCCGGTTAAGGGCGTTGACAGCTTCCTCGTTTCGACCCTATATTTTGAGGGGGTGGTGAGAGAAGGTCCGATGTCAGCCATCGATGGGGATGTACCAGTCGATAAGAATGGAAGCGAACCTTGGAGATGAGCCATCGTGGAGACTCGGGGACAAAGAACATAGAAATGGTGATCATCTGCCACACATCGAGTCCATTTCATTAGGTGAGTGGAAGTCAGGTCATCTTCGTTAGATGCAAGATGATTGGATACCGATGATGACTCACAGCGCAGAGAACGATGTTGAACAGGATTGGGAACCTCCAGCTGAAGCTGGAAGTGTAGTCCTTTGTACCCTTTGATGGTGAGATTGGACGAGATGAGAGTCAGGTGATGCAGCATGTACTCGAAGGAAGAGCAAGCGAAGTCAGACTTACTTGAGCTGTGAAAGAAAAGGTGGCCGATAAGGAAAACGTTGATCAGCATCGAATCATCAGCAACTAGCAGTGTCTTACTTACCCAAACCAGCACCAAGAACTTGACCGACTGCAGGTTGACAAGGCGAAAATTAGCTTGGAACGGCACCATGACTCAAAAGCATGACAGAAGAACCTTGTACTTACTAGCTAGCAGCAACTGCCATGAACTGACCAAGGTTCCTCGGATGGCGACAGGAGAGATCTCCGAGAGGTAAAGGGTGACACACTGCAAAGTGGATCCCGAGTGAGCGCTGATTAAGGCTAAAAGAGGTAGGACATTGTGGGGACAAGAGACGTACGTTCGAGACGATACCGACACCGGCACCAAGAATCAGTCGACCGACAACGACCAGGGGCTTGGATCCAGTGACGAGGACTTGGAGAACAGCTCCGACAGTAACGAGGAAAGAGGCAGCTTGCATCGAACCCTTTCGTCCGAACCTGTCACCGATCAAACCAGCCGAGAGCGATCCAATAACCTCTCCGACTTGGACAATCGAGGCGTACCTGAGGGGTAGAAACGACCATGGGTCAGGTCACTGGAAGAAGCTTCGGCTGCGCTTTGGTCGCGTGGACGTATTCTCCAGCATTCGGAGCTCGGGCACTCACAAACTCTGGTCTCCCGCAGAGATGTTGTAGCCAGTGTCGGTGGATGGATCAGGGAATCCCCAAGCAGACAGGAAGGTCCTCATCGCAAGGATACCAGTGAAGTAGGTTCCCTAGAACCAGCGGTAGCAACAAGATCGAGAGCCAAGACCCGTGTGTCAGTTTGATATTGGGGATAATGCCAATGCTTTGATCCTAGAAGAGGTAGAGACACACATCATATCCGTACAGCAGCGCTCCCCTGTAGATTTTGAGATTCAGATAAATTCAAAGGTCAGTCTGATCACAACACAGGGGCGAAAGAGGACGCTGAAGGAAGGGGCTAACAAGACGAATGCCGAGCAGAAGTAGATCGCACGGCGGTTTTGTTTCGAGAATAGATTGTCCGAACCAGACATATTGGGAAGACGGTTGAGAAGGAGAGAAGTCGAAGGATAGTGATCAGGAAAAAGGAGTTTGCTGAGGTCGGAATCCGGCGCGATGAGGATGGAGAGAAGTGGGGTTGGTGTTGGGGTTAAGAAGAAGAGAGTGGAGATCTTTGAGGTCCCAGATTTTCTTCTGTGTGAGCTGGAGAACCGTGGGGGGGATTATGGGGCACCGATCGACATTGAGTTTCCTTGGGTCTTCCAAGAGGAACAGGAGAGTTTAGAGAAGTAGCCGGCGGCTGCAACCAGGTTCTTTTGACCCTTCTCCTCTCTTCCCCCCTAGTTCGCGCAAGTCATCCAGAATCTTGTGAACATGGAATGAAGCCGTCCTTGACGACCTGCTCGGTAAGGACCAGCTGCGATGGACATAGACGAGAAGAGAAGAGAAGAGTCGACAAGAGGCGGGACCTGACTCAGTCTTCCGCCAAGATCTTGGGACCGCCTCAGATTCGAGGAAGCTGGGAACTTCAAGGTGGACCAACTACCGCTTACGAATCTTATCGCGTTTGCAAATTGCGGCAAGCATCGGCAGATGAAAATCGTGGGGTTTCAGTCAAACCAAGTGAATCTTGCGTATCTTGACGTTTCACCATTGGTCGATCCGCCGAGCGAAGGAGGTGAAAGGGATGAATGACAGTCCGGCCCGAGTCTGTAGATGTAGACACCACCCGTATCGACTATGTTGTCAAAATAGGACCCGCGTCTTGATAGTAGTAGTACGGATCATCGCCAGAACGGGAGGTCGGGTAAAGGACGCGGTTCAAACTCAAGGAAAGATCCGCGTACCTTCTGCTGATTCGATCGGCTACCCTTCGCATGTACTACAGAGTCTAATGTTGAGAACATTTCCCTGTAACCTCGCTCCTTACATCTCCTTCACAGAAGCCGACAGCAAAACCGACATCAAACTGCTGATTGTTGGAGGCATACCGGTCCGCGTGTATGATGGGTAGATAAACGACAGAAAAAAGAATTTGCGACACAATACACTCGCGACAAAGACAAACATAATTCATCGATGGGAATTGGTATAAATCTTTGAGAAAAGTGCTCATAAAAACAAACAATACAAGGTTGATAGATCTGTACGCAACAAGCAGGAAGAAGAGAGAACTCCAAGGTTTGCGAGAACATGCTAGGTATAACGAGCTGGATGATGAAACTATATTAGATGGATCGTGATTCAAGCGTGAGGATATCAGGAGATCTAGTCGAAGATGGATAGTAAGGTTTTCTCGGTGGATGTTGGTGGACCATCGTTCTAACTTGGAAACGAGGAGCATGATGTGGTCGTCGATCCTGGTTCGTAATCGGCAAATTTAAGCGGGTCGCTTGGCGCAAAGGCAGAAGAAATGGATGTTGGGTGGGATGGAAACGTCAGGCTCTAGTCAAAGGTGGCAGTTTGAGTGGAAGAGTCGACGCTGGCAGCGTGAGGGGAGACAGACGGATCGTCGAGCTTGGAGTACAGTAGGTCGAATGGGCGGTCTTCAGGGTCGACGGATAGCAAGTCGCCCTCGCTGAGGAGGTGAGGCCATTGATGACTAGGCGCGTCAGGGGCCGAGCTTCGGATGTATCGTTGAGGTTTGAAGGAGGTGAGAGGGGTAATGATTGACGGTCGTGATGGAGCTGGGGGTCTGCTCATCTGGTGTTGGACTTGAGGCACGATGGCACTCAGCTTCGAGCGAAGAAGATCTGGCGCCTTGCCTGCCGTCGGGTGAAGACGATCGTCTGACATCGACCCACGGGCTGATGATGACTGTGAGAGCGTGGAAGAAGTTGTCGGTCTTGATGATTCTGACGAAGACCGAACGCCTCCAAATGACTGATTACGCTGCATCGAGATTTGACGAGGTTGCACAAATTTGCCGGTATGTTGTGAAGAAGTGGGAGGGGAAGTAAAAGAAGACATGATCGCAGGAGCGGTCGAGGGCACGATCGAGCGTCCAGCGTACTCGTCCAAGAGGCCGGCTGAAGACAAGGCTCGAGGCCCGATGCGAGAAACGGTAAGGATAGAGATGGAAAGGGCGTCGGATGACAGAGAGGCTGGAGAAGCTCTTGGTGAACTGGCGAGAGAACAAGAGCCGCGTGAGAAGGAAGAAGAGTCGCTTTGATCCGGGGCGAGAGAAGAGTCGGAGGTATTGATAGTTATTGGCGAATGAGGGGTACTTCGAGTTCGTCGCATGATTTTGTTTGACGTGGGGCCGAGTATGGGTGGGATCAACCGACCAGCAAGCGCCCGACGTTCTTTCATCTGGAAACGTGAAGCATATCATCGTATGAAGTTGCATTAGTGGACGGCTTGCACGCCCGGTAACTACGTTAAGTTGAACGGACAACTGACATTCTTGATCCATTTGTCGCTCGCTTTGAAACCCTTCCCCCCGTTACCAGCATGGAACTCCTTCGCTCGAGCCTTGATTTCAGCGTCTGTTACCGTCTTTCCCCATCGGTAACTCTCATCGAGCCATGTGTTAACACGATCCTCCGTGTCTTTGAACAGCATCTCTTTCCCCTGGGTGGCGCCGTGGTTCGTACACGTATTGTCGCCGAATGGAAGATCGAGAATCTCGTTCCTTCGTTTGAGCGTCTTGGAGACGGTCGATCGGTTGACACTGTACGAGAGGTGATCAATTAGTGGGGTGTAGCGTGATTAATTTGAGCGAGAGAAGAAAGACCAAGTAAGGTATGCGAAAAGCGGACGCCACTCACTCGAACAGAGTTGCGACCTGCTCCTGGGTGAGGTTCGGCTGGTCCATGCTGAGATGAATCAACTCGAGCTTCTGTTCTTTGGTCAGCGTTGTCCTCGGTTTGTTTCCGCTTTTGGTTCTGGGTCGATCGTCCGATGGGCGAGAAGTCACCACCCTGGCACTTGAAGTCGTTGCGATTTGGGTTGGACTCGGCAGAGGGCCATCCAACGGAGCCGGAATCGAGGGCGAGTCTTGGCTTTGTGGACTGGTATGCTGCTCATGCTGGGAGGGATCGTTTGGTTGATGAGAGATTGGAGTGTAGCTGACGGGACCGTCAGGCGAGGTCTGAATTGAGGGTTCGAGGAACGAGGTGGGTATGGTGAGATCGGAAGGGTCGACTGAGAGAAAGTTCGATGGAGGCAACGGTTCGGAAGGCATATAGTTGAAAGACGTGTAAGGGTCATCGAAGGGGTCGAAGGGGATGTTGACATGATGTCTCGTGAAATAAGAGGAAGATGGATGCGAAGTGATATTGTTGTGCGAGACGTGCTCAGTTGAGTCCATGGATGAGTCCGGAGCGTCCTGGTAAGAGGAAGCCTGCGGGAAAGGTTCGGGTCGATTGCCAGGGGGAAGTGATTGTAAGATTGAGCTGGCCACGAAACTGGAGGGTTCGAGAGGACCCGGTAGATGTTGGAAATGATGGGACAGTTGAGGCGTTTGAGGTTGTGGATACAGTGAGTGCGAAGACGTCGAATAGGATGAAGGTTGAAAGGCTAACGGGGGCTCCCAGGGGCTACAGCCATCCGGACCTCCTCCGACCATTTCGACGTTCGAGCTGCCCCTCTGCACGTGGTTCAAAGACTGCTGAAGAAAATACGAACCATCCGAAGCAGGCAAGTGCGACGTGATGGACCCCTGCGAATGAGGACCTGGATAAAACCCGTTTGAATGAAGTTCATCTGTCGAGAAAGGGTAGTTTGGGGCTTGGCACTGGTGAGATAGATGGATATTGCTGAGATGATTTGGATACTGATGACGAGGAGGAGGATAGTCTTGCTCAAGCCGTGTAGGATCATGATGTTCGAGATGACTTGGTGGAGGGTTGCCCCAAAAATGGACGCCTTGGGGACCCTGGTTCCTCCCCTGATGGTCTATAGACGGATCTTGTCGGAAGTGCTCCGAGGAGGCAGATGCCAAGGGTGACGACTGAGACGCGAAAGCGGTGAAGGGGTCGAACGTTGGATTTGGCGTCGGTTGAGGTGGGTTGGAAGATGCTGGGAGACGTGTTGGGTTGATATCCCCCAGCGGTTGACGCGTTTGGGAAGGCGATCCGGTAGGTGCAGAGATTGCACTTGCGGTGGGTACATCGTATGCGATACTGAACTGAGGAGAGAATGACATGACGGGAGCGAAGGCTTTGATCGAACGACACGATGCAGAAAACGAAGGTAATGAAGAGTCTCCGCGGCTACTCGACGGGTTGGAATAGATTTGAGGTGGCACTCGAGATCAGGTACGATGAAGCTCCGCTTGCAGCTGGTATCCGCCGAGTCAGAGCGTTTGTACGAGAGGCCAGAGACTCTTGCAGTGAAGACAGATGGAGGGTACTCTCTAAGGAAAGGTTCGGTTTTTCTCGTCGATTTTCTTCTCTGTGTGGTACTTGGTTCCGCACCTATGATCATTGGACCAATGGAGAATCAGCTCCGCTTGCTTACATCGATTCTGACACGACTTTTCTCCGCCTCGCCTTCTAAGGTCGGCAGGATCGTCACAGACCTCGTTTGATCCCGGAGTTAGGACCACAACGCACACACGAGCTTCGAAAGGGATTTCGGTCCGCTTACCAGGGGTATATAGAGGCTCTCGCTGGGCAGTTAGTTCCTGTGTCAAAGGGAGAGCCTTCTGGGATGGGAGGAAAGAGGAGGGGGGAGGAGAAAAGGAGATTTCCCCTGGGTTCGAACACGATCTAGACAGTCGATCACCCTGTTAAAAGGGAAGGCGGTTCCGGACGTCCCCCGGACAGAAGTTCCGGAGAACATCTTCCAGTCTTGAGGGGGACCTTCCCCTTCCCGGCTGTCTTGTATCTCCCCTCCCTCCCAAGGGTTCACTGAATAAGACAGACGCATACTTGTACGAGTTCCTATATGGAACCCTGTTCGAGAAGTTCGGCAAGCTCTCGGCATCAACCAGTCATCTCTTCCTTCGACGAGTTTTGGACCCCCTCGGACGATTCCTGTTGGCGGGGAGGGGAGGGGGGGGGAAGAAGGAGCTTCTGCCGTAAATGAACTCTCACTCATGAGTCGTCGTCCCGTCTTTAACCGCCTCGCAATCTCTCGCGCATCTATCGCCTTCAGCTTCTTCAACGAGGCATCTCACAAGCGATCGAAGTCTCGTCAGCCGTTGACCCTTTGGAGATGAGCTACGAATGAAGAGAATGTGGATGATACTTCTATCGACGTTCGGATCTTTCTTTCCCACCCCGGAACTTTGATCGACCCTTCTCCAGTTCCACCCCGCCGGAGATATCCAACATTTGTCCGTCTCAAGCGTCCAGACTTCCTTCTCTGAAGCACAGACCAAGCAGACCAAGCAGACCAAACACAAGAGGTTTTTTGCTCGGAAGAGCCTACTAGTGTACATTCTTCTCAACCAGACGGTCAGGCGCCGTGAGCCACGGAATCGGATCCACAGTAACAGGCATTTCAGAATCTCGTCTGACATTTTGTTGAATGGGGATGTATGAAGAAGTGATGTTGGAGAGACGATTGAAGTTTACTTCCACGCACTTCGAGATTCAAGGGTTCACAGGGGGCGATCGTTCACCCGGTCATTCATCAGACGGGAGGACAAGAAACTTCCTAATGAAAAAGCTCCACATGAGATCTAGGAACCCGAAACGAAAAAGAAAGGAAGAAGAAAGAAAGGTGGGTCGTGAAGTGGACAAACCGAACCAGAGGAAGAAAAACGAAAATAACAAAGCAGACTTGAAAACCTCATCCCGCTCTCCCCTCCCAGACAGCATCTAAGGAAACACTAGACAGAGTGTCGCCTTGGCTCTCCCTCTCATTCGGAATTGTTACGAGATGATGAGGGGTTTGCGAGCCTCTTTTCCTTCACCTCCTTGAGATCCTCCTCTCATCCTCCACCACTGTGATCACCTCCGTCCGCTACCGACCGACTGGATCGCAAAGACCGCCTAATCTCCCAAGAAGCTGTTTTTGTCGGACAAAATGGTGATGAATTGTAAGAACACAGACGGGGAGGGGGTAGACGTGATCAGCAAACCGGTTTGGTTTCCAACGATATCGCTCACTCGAACGATTTCTGCGTTGACAACAGAAGCAGAGAGAGAGAACATACAAGTAGTGGTTCTTCGACTTCTGTTCCTTGTCCTTGAGCGAGTCCATCTTGTTGATTCGAGGTCTGCACGAACAAGTCGAGGAGTAATCAGCGTTTGTTTCGCCCAGAACCCACAAGCAGAGAGGGAAAGCGAACCTGAAGTTGGTAGGATCACGTCGGAAAGTAACTTCGAGCGAAGCCAGGAACTTGTTCATTCCCTTGAGGAGGGTCTCGGGCCTGTTTTTTTTTTGGAAGAGTGTTCGATCAGATCAGTTACTTGATTCGTTTTGCTCTCAAACTCAAGAGGAAAGGATAGAGAGGCGCAAAACAATGGGCAAGACGAAGGAACTCACTCTCCAGCGGTAGCCTCAACGGAGGGTTGACCTTCGTAGACGATGACTCGATCGGCCAAGTCTATTTGAACGCAAGGAGATGATAAGGAGAGACAAGACAAAGCGACACGCGATGGAATTGTTGGAGGATCAATTTCTCATGTTCAAAGCGACATTCAGATTCAATCAAGAGGTGTTGATACACGTACAGGTTGACATGATGAAATCGTGCTCGACGATGAAAGCAGTCTTCTTGGCGTGAAGGATGAATCGCTTAATGACCTTGGCAGCAATGATACGCTGCTCAGAGTCGAGGTAAGCTGTGGGGTTTGACCAAGAGGAAGAAAGGAAAATGAGGGAGAAAGAGAGGAAATGACCAAGACAAAGACCAGTCAGAATGGCATTGCCAAGGAAAGAAGACAATCGATCTCGAAACCGCACCTGAAGGCTCGTCGATCAGGTAGATCTCAGCTGGTGCACCAAGGCAGAGACAGATAGCAACTCGTTGAAGCTCTCCTCCAGAGAGGGTCTTGACGTCTTGATCGATGATCTGCTCAATTTGCATTGGCTTGATGACGTCCGACTGGAACTGGGGAAGCATGCTGTTTGTAGTACAACGGAGACGAGTGGGATGATGAACATGAGGGGATGATGTGTCAGCAAGACAAGACATCCTGAGTATTTTGGTAAGAGTAGAGAGTAGAATGAACGCACAAAGCTCCCTTGATTCGCTTGATCATGAGCATTCGAACGGTTCCCTCGAACTTTCTGTTAATGACAGGGAGTTATAAATCAAAACGTCAGTCACCGAAACGATCTCAAAAGTACGACGACGGTTGACTCACGGCGACAACATCTGAGGCTTCATCGAAACCTTCAGCTTCTGCTCCTGAGCCTCATCATCTGGGATCTCTTTTCCAGCCAACAGCTTGACAAGCGTCGTCTTTCCGGTTCCGTTCTCACCCAACATGACAATGATTTCCGAATCGGTGAACTTTCCAGCATTGACGTGAAGCTTGAATCCACCGTTACCCATGGTCTTGGTCATGGCTGGGTACGAGAACTTTCGGGTCTTGGAGTAGTTGATGTCATCGGCCGTCTCGGCGATCTTGAAGGTCAGGGACTCGTCTCGGAATCGAAGGTTCTCCGTAGGAATCATACCGTCGAGGAAGATGTTGATACCTGGAACCGAGATAAATGTCGGTGGGGTCTCAGCTTAATGTCCAAAGTGGGAAGTATGGAATAGCGGCTGTGCCGACGAAACACGGAGAGGAGAGGGAAAGAAGAAGACCGTGACACGAACCCTCTCGGACCGAGAAAGGCATGGTGACGACACCATAAGCAGAAGGCTTTCCGTAGAGAACGCAGATGTAGTCGGACAGGTAGTCGAGGACGGACAAATCGTGCTCGACGGCAATGACGTAGGTGGTAGGGGTGAGGACGGATCGAATAACTCTGGCGGCGTTGAGACGTTGCTTGACGTCGAGGTACGATGATGGCTCGTCGAACATGTAGCTGAGGAGACAAGCATGTGTACGTCAGGGGTGGTTAGTTGTAAGGTGCTTGGACGTAGATATGGGCAAGATGTAAACAGGGAAGAAGAGCGAGGGGGGTAGGATGATAGTCGGCAGTTTGATCGACGACAGTGAACTCACACGTCAGCAGCTTGAACCGTCGAGAGAGCAATAGCAAATCTTTGAAGCTCTCCTCCACTAAGCTTGGTAACACTTCGATCGAGAACCTCTTCGAGGTCAAGATTTTTAACGAGGAAATCCATGTTGTCGAGCTCCTTCTTTCCGTTCAACATTTCCGAAACGGTTCGCTCTCCCTTGATGGCTCGAGGGATATGGTCGACGTATTGAGGCTTGATGAGTGCCTTGAGATTGTCCTCAAGGACTTTGGTGAAGTAGTTTTGGAGTTCGGATCCTCGGAAGTACTTGAGGATATCGGCCCAATCAGGAGGATCCTAATCGAGGAAGGTCCCAACGCGTGGTCAGTCTCTCTAGCCCGTCCTCTGACTCTCTCAAGTTGGAACTCACATCGTATCGACCAAGATTTGGTTTGAGCTTTCCCGCTAGAACCTTGAGAGCCGTACTCTTTCCGATACCGTTGGTACCGACCAAACCGAGAACCTGACCTGGCCGAGGGGTCGGCAGTCGGTGGAGCTTGAACGAGTTGGCAGTGTAACGGTGAGTGACCTGAGTCTCGAGGTTGGTGGGAAGGTTAATGATGGTGATGGCTTCGAACGGGCACCTGAGTAGGCGAAGAGATGGGAAGGTGGCAGAGCGAAGAGAAAGGAAAGTAGCAGAGAGAGAAATCAGTCCCCTACTCCAGTCTTGAGAGGAAATGGTCGTTCATGTTCTGCTGCTGGACTCACTTGCGCGAACAGATACCACAACCGATACAGAGATCCTCCGAGATGAACGCGATCTTGTCCTTTGATCCAACTTCGATACAGAGCTTGCCCATCTTGACGACCGGACACGACCTTGATTTGGAAAGGAATGACGACGGATTCGGAAACGAAGGCCAGCGATCAGCTTCACGCTTGCTTGTCAGGTCGAAGGGCATGGACACGAGCACGTATATGATAGATGACAGGGATAGCGAGATGAGTGGAGAGAAAGGGAGAAGAGTCAGACTTACTTCTTACACTCCTGACGACACTTTTTGGGCTTGCATCGATCCGGTTGGACGAGCGCGATCCTGGTGAGCTTGTCGGCCATGATGGACTTTGACAGGGAAGAGTCAAGGGGTGTCAATGGGTTGAAAGTGCAGAGTTGAGATGAGAAGGTGGGAGACCAACGGAGAGGAAGGAGTTAGGAGAGGGGTGGATGGGAACACAAAGGCGGAAGACTTGAATTTCGCCTGAGCCCAAGGGGAAGAACGTCAGTCTTTGCTCTTCGACCCCCTCACCACCAAGAATCCTCACCCTCAACTCGCCTTGTCGAGGTGAAAACTGAGCCATCAGTATCAGGTCCAACCGAGCACAGGGTATATAAAATCAGAGCGCTTTTATACGCGCGTCTGGGTACAGAGCAATGGGAAACGTAAACGAAATCCGACAATCAAACCCGCAAGTGAGGGTTGCAGAGAGCTAGGTTATACCAGGAGAATGAACGATTAATATCCAAGAGGGAGATATAAATGAGGGAAGGATAAGGAAGGGAAAAAGGGGAAGATAGATGGGGTGGATACGAAGAGGGAGAACAAAAAATGATCGACTAAATGAACCCTGCATCTCTCAAGTTTGTTCGGATGACCGTGTCGGAGACGGCATCGATGACGACTTTGAGTTGGTTGGTGTCGACTGTTGAAAGGAGGGAGATAGGAAGGGGTGAATGATCAAGGGGGTTTTCAGGTCAGCTTCTCGAACGAGTTTATCGAAGTTTTCAGTGAAGAACTTGGGCAACACTAACTGGCAGAAGTGTAATGAGTGTAGATTTTTTGTTCCGGGTTGTGCGAGAGATGAGTGAAGAGTTCAGTGAGGTACTTGAGACCTTCGCCGTAGGTGTTGGCTCCTCGGCTGAAATCGAGGAGGAAGGCCAGTAAAGTAGAGTAGAGGGAGACAGGAGATTTGGGCCATCAGTAGAATGCCAAAAAGATCCAAGGGCGAGTTCCAGAGCAACAGAGAGAGAGACTGAAGGGCAGAAATGGACTCACTATTCTGGTAGATAATTGCTGATTAACGATCCGCTGTCGATTTTCTCTTGGAATCGATCAATCTTATTCATGAACAAGATCTGTAGAAGAGAAAGGATTCACAAATCCAGATGATCCGAGCGAGTCAGTGAAACAGTCAGACGACTGACCGAAAGAGAGAGAACAAGAAGTAGAGCCACCATTGAAGATTTAACAAACCACCTAGAGTTACATATGGAATCATACAGGGTGATAGCTTCTTGGATCCTTGAAACGTTTTCGTCCTCGTAAAGTTTCTGATCGTATTCCGAGATGGCGACAAGGAAGATGACAGCGGTGACGTTCTCGAAGCAGCTAAACGAGATGTTCCGATGTCAAGAAGGTTCTCGGTCAGATGTCGGACGGAAAGACAACCTCTGGAGCCAGCCAAGGAAAAAGATGGATGGCCTTACTGGATCCACTTTTTTCGCTCCGAACGTTGACCTCCGACGTCGAATAGACGAAAGTTGACGCCTTTGATCTTGAAAGCCTGTTTAGCGAGAACGATGAAGGGATGGTGGAAGATCGATGACGATGATGAGCGGAAGGGAGTCAGGTGGGTATTACGGGAGTGGGAAGCGGAAACCACTGACTGTCTCTGTAATACCGGTTGTCTTGACTCGAGAACGAAGGATGTCTTGGTCCGTTGGCATGTAGGAAGGTGAGGAGATAGCGTTTATCCGTTCAAAGTAACTGTATGGGGAAGGGGGACAATTCGTGATGAAATGATTAGCCAAGGAGCGAAAGGATGGAGGATGGAGGATGCATGGGATGGACGAAAGCAAGGACGAGACGAGAACACAACACTTACTATGACGACGAATCGTTAAGCTGTATTTGGTGTGACCGAGAGAATGCTTGCTGGATACCATCATCGGTCCAGAGACTGCTGACGGCTTCGGCAAGGTTGACAGGAAGTACGTCACTATCGATCTGGACGGGAGCAGTGAGGATAGCTTGAGCGTGACGGATATTGGATTTGGAACCGAGGTCGATCTCGAGTGGATCCAATGCTTCGATGAGCACTCTGAGAGATGGATGAACAAATGGATGCCGGAGTAGATGGAGAAGAGATGACGATGATGAGCTTTCGTCAGGAGACCAATAAAACAAGGTGGAGGAAGTTGATCGAACTTCATCGACTGGACGGTGTTAGAGAAGATTATCTGATGGTAAAGAACGAGAGCATTCGTCAGTCGGAGATAATAGATGTACATCAAAGGAAGGGGAGGAAAGGGGAGGGGCAAAAGGACGGACCTCTCGATACAACGCACGGTCCGACGCCTCACAAATCTGACCAGCATGGATGAGTTTCATCTGCTTGAGAACTGTCGACTTGCCAGATTCTCCTGCCCCGAGAAGGAGCATCTGAGCGAGAGAAAGAAAGAGTCGGTTGGAATGAGCCTCCATCAGGCAGCGAGACATCAAAGGCGAGAGAGGGGTTTGACGGCTCACTTTGACATCTGATGCTGCTGCTGAGGCATCCTTCTTCAACCGTCTGTCGATCTCTTGGTTACCTGAAGGTGGGAGCGAGAAAGAGGATAAGGATCAGCTAGGTTCGCCGAAGGGGGGCGGGGACGAAGATGATGAACGACTTACGAGCGGTAGCTGCACTATCATCCTCGATTCCCTTGCTAGGAGCACAACCCATAGCTTGTGAAGGTGGTGTGTTAGACTAGGGGGTTGGTGAAGCTAAAGGAAGGACGATTGGCTGAATTGAGAGAGAGAAGACAAAGGAGAGGGCGAGAGGTGGTTGAGAGAGGTTCGAGAAGGACGAAAGGCCAACGTGGAGACGTTCTCAGCCCGAGATGTGGATCGATTGATTGAAGGGCGGAGAGGATCGAGCGTTGGGTATGAAAGGGTTCGTGTGTGGTCAAAGGGGGACCACATTCTCTCCTTGTTCTGGCCTGAGGATCTCGATAGATGTCACGACATGGTATCGAATATCCACCAATCTTGATTCCTGGATCTGGTCGTGGTATGGAGCTCGATAGTGACATGAGGGATCTGGTGGATGTCCCATGTCATCCACAAAAGCAAGAGCTGAAGCGCAGCACCAGTCGACGCTCACCGCCATTTTCGATCCGGCTTTCCTCTCAGCATCCTTCACAGCCTCCGGTCCGGTCGATACCATGTGGGTGCTGAATCGAAGAAACTCATCCTGCTCTTGCCCAAGTCTCGATCGTTAGTTGGCTCAGGCAGTACGTTCGACAATCCTTCTCAGTACCTATAAAAACTCAATGAACCCAGATTCAGTCAAGCTTCTGCCTCCAGCTTGGCCAGGTGAAGATCTCGGCCACAGGTTTGCTTACTTTATGGGTGTCGCAATAGACCAAGGATCTGATCACGACGTTCTGCCTGGTTCAAACCAGTGGGAGAAGGATGCAAGCTCCACCTCGTTCTTCCCATTGTAATCATGCCCATGCTGATCATCGACAACTTGACCTATTCAGGAGGTGTTGCGGTGTGCCTGATTGTATGCGGGAAGAACGTAGCGTGGTAGGACGATGCGTATTGCTCCCTGGTCAGCTCGATCTGATGTGTTGAAGATGTAAGTGACTCAATCTTTCCTGGCTATCGCAAGGTGGATTGGCAGGTGGTATACATGAGAGATCTAATGTTCGCTACACGTCCGACCTGGTGCTGATACGATCAATGAGCGGTACCTAGGCTGAAAATATTTCCTGTGACAACGAGAGTATGTTGATATATCTCCCTGAGTGGGATTGATGACGATCTTGAGCCCTTCGGTTTGAAGCGGCGCCTCTTCCCCTCACAACCTCTTCTATCTAGGTGCCAAACCTACTTAGCACTCAGCATTCGCCTAACCTTCTACACCAGGCGTGATTACCCCAACCATAGCATATACCCAGTCGCTCCACCGAATCATCCTCATAGAGGGTTATCCCGATGCCGTCCCGTCAGCCTCACCCTTCTAGCATCACCCTTCCTCCTCCTCCTCCTTCTTCCTCCTCTCAACTCTTGTCCCCTCGCGACAGCAACACTTCTGCCATCGATGATTCACTCTCTCCAGATCACTCCCCGCTCAAGCAGAACAGGCTCAATCCAGTCAGCAGGAGTGCCAGACCTGGCAGGATCTCGTTCTCGAGCAACATGGATTATCCCTCGAGAGGGAGACGACCCTCTGCAGCTTCCTCCAACCGATTCTCTCGTCGTGTCTCCATTGGTACAGCTGGAGGAGGAGATGATATCGACGAATCAGAGTTCAAGCCCGTCGTGCCTAGTCTCTTCTCAAAAGGCCTCATCAGAAAGGAGCCGGACGCAACCCCCCTTCCTATCCTTCCCATGTTCGTCTTCCCTCGTATTCTAGATCGACCAGCAATTCCGCTCTGACCCCGTGTACTTCTTCCATTCGCTCAGGATCGTTCTGGGTATCGCCATGATGGTGAGCGTCGGCTCGTGTTTGTGTTCTCCCCGCAGCTGCTAAACTCGGCCCTTTCCGCCCGGTTCCTTCTTTTCTCTCTTCCAAGGGCGAATGGCTTTCTGCCAATGTGTCGGCACCCTTTATCCTCGCCATGGTCAAGTCTTTTGGTGTCGAGAAGCATAGCGTCGGAGGTTTGTGGCTACCTGCTGACCCTCTTCTGCGATCGCGCCTGTATGTGCTTATCGCTTTATGATCGTCTGCTTGCTGTCCTTGTGCGAGTATAGTCTGGACTGGAAACCTCGTCGCCTCCTTCTTTGCTACCCAATTCTTCACCTCTCTTCTCTGGAGTACTGTCGCTGACAAGCACGGTCGTCGAGCTGTCCTCTTTGTTACCCTCCTCGGAAACGCGCTCAGTTCGTTTCCTCCTACTTCTCGTCTGCTTTCATGATGACGTATAGCCAATCGACCACTTCTGCCTCGTCTCTATCATATAGCCGTCATTCTCTTTGGAACAGCCAGATCTTTACCCGAGGCCATCGCCATCCGTCTCGCTCAGGGTATCTTCAACGGTGCTGTCGGTGTCACTCGAGGCGGTATCAGGGGCATCACGGACTCTACCAACGAAGCAAAGGCATATGCCCTTCTTGGCTTGTGAGTCTTGCAGGGAAAAGCAGAGTTACATCAACGACGACTTACTGATGCTCGCATGTATTGTCGCACCTCTCAGTGTTTGGGGTTTCGGTGGAGTTGTCGGTCCTGTTCTTGGAGGTCTGGCTGAGAGTCCTGTCAGTGCCGTGTTCACATTTCCCTCGACTTTACGCTCTTACGATAGTCACTGACTCTGGCGTCATCCCTTTCTCTTGTACCTTTCCTACTCTAATCCCTCAGGCCAAGAACTACCCAGACAGCTACGTCGGACAGATCGAGCTCTTCAAGACATTCCCATACCTCTTCCCCTGTTTGCTCGCTTCTATCCTTCTCTTCCTCGGCGCCTTCCTCTCACTCTTTCTAGACGAGAATGGTCATTCTCGCTCCCCCGCTATCGCTCTCACAATCGAGAAGGATGACACCGGTCTTCCAATTTCCTCATCCAATGCCCAACTTCAGCAGGACGGACAATCATCCCTCCTTCGTCACAAACGCTCTTCGACATTTGGAAAGAGAATTGGCAACAGGATCTCAGGTCTCTTCGCTGGTCGCGTCATCGGCGATGATGGGCCAACCTCGAGAAGCTCCTTCGGATCCACTCACGCTCTCGCCACTGGTGTCGAGTCCGTGAGGAGTCCTGGTGAGGCTTCGGTCCGAACGGAGAGGAGTCGAAGGACTGCAGGTCAAGCGTCCTTGGTCTATGGACACGGCAGGAAGAGTTTCTCGTCCAACTACAACCGACGGGGCTCGAACGCGACGGCTCAGATGGCACGCGGAGAGGGAGGCGGATTAGAGCCTGAAGTGGAGGAAGAGATCTTCGGACATGGTAGAATAGCTACGGCGTTCGAGAACTTGTTGCTAGCAAACGAGTCGTTGGGAGGAAACCAGCTTGGCGATCTTTGGGTTGCTCAAGGTTGGTCATCTCTTTGGACTGGCATCCGCCCTGTAGAGGACTCTGTCGCTGATATCCTCTCTCATCTACCATACCTATTCAGCTCTTGCCCAAGAGGAATCCGTCTTTGAATCTGATGACGAGGAGATTGAGCTCGACGATGGCGAGATCTCCGAGTCTGGTACTGAATCCGGCGACGATTCAGCCGCTCCTACTCCTAGTCCCTCATCTCCTCTCAATCCCAAGTACCGCTCCAGAGGAACTTCGAACGCTTCCGCTGCTGCTGCTGGTCATCTCGCTCCACCCGGCACCTCTTCTCGACGGTTCTCTCGTAACCAACTCGGCTTTGGATCTCCTCAAGAACAACAAGCCGGACAATACAGACACATCTCGGGTGCTCGTAACGTTTCTGCTTCTGGCACGGCTGCTCTTGCTTATCGAAGAGCGTCCAACATGTCGACTCGACCCATCTCGCTCTTTGCTCACACCGGACTCCAATCACCTACCCTCGATCTTCTCTCACCAAAAGGGGCGGGTACTGGAGAGCAGGATCCGTTCAACTTCACATCGGTGGCTCAACCGACTGGAGTCAGCGGTGGATTAGGTCCAATCACGGAGGGTCAAATCGCTGCGACTGGTGCTAGCCCTGGCGTCGTGGAAGCGGGCGGAGTTAAGCCTTCTTCGCCGATCTGGAAGCTACCTCTCTTTTTGATCTTCCAGGTGAGAGATAATTGAGCGGACGACTCAAAAATCCGTGGAACTGTTCGGACCGCTGACGATGACAATTGCTTCGCCTCTCGACAGTACTTCCTATTAGCTATTCATGATACGAGTAACGGACAACTCTTCCTTTCCTTCCTCAACACGTATGTTTATCGTCTGCATCTATCGCACGCCCTCGTCAAACAATCGAGCTGACAGTTGGTCTGTGTTCCGATTGGCTCCCGAATGATGTCAGCGAGTACGGAGGAGGTGGTCTCGGTCTCAACCCAGGCCATTTCTCGGGTCTCGTAGCTATCATGTGTCTTTTCCAGATGTTCTGTACGCTAAAATCTTTGTGACGTCATGCCCGCTCACCTTCGTCGGACCATTGCTTACGCTCCTCTGCCCCCGAAACTTTCATAACTCAGATCAATTTGTTTTGTATCCTAGATTGGGACCTCCTCTTGGTCCCTTCAGCCACATTCAAATGGTTAGCGTTCCTTTTCCAACGGCTGCATGTATATGACATGCCGCGGCCGGTTCATAACGCTGACCATCGGGACCATGTTTTGGTTGGTTGGATCAGTTCCGTTTGGGTGTGATGTTATTTGTTCCAGCCTACCTCACGACCCCTTGGCTGCGAGCATTTGCATCGCCTGGGGAAGACGGGTCTCCCTTCCTCATGACGTTACTCACGGCGAACATGGCGTGCAGGTACGCGGGAGGAACGTTGACATAGTAGGTATATTCTCCTTCGTCGAGTCTTCATCTTCAGTTGACTCATCAGCTGCGCCTCTCCCTTCCCTTAGCACCGCCATCATGGTGAGTCTAGACTATCCAGCTTCCTCTCTGATCTCTGAGCCTGAGAAGTTTATGTTTCTCCTCGCGATTTGCTGCCCGTCGTTTCCTTATCGCTCTTTAGACTGACTCACACCGATGACGTGGTTTCTTCTAGGTTCTCGTCAATGCCATGAGTCCACCCGAAGTGGTAAGCCTCATCTTAGGCACCTTTTCATCTTTCACAAATCTGGCTTGGCAGGCTTACACGTCACACGTCGTCTATGATCTCAGATCAACCTGTCGAATGGTCTAGCTCAATCTTGTGTCTCTCTCGGTCAGTGTTGTCATCTTATTCCGCCGTCTCGTCGTGCACGATTCGTCTCCTCGCCGTACCCTTGCCCAGCCCGGCCCTTCCCGGGCAAGCCGGGCTGCAGACGTGCTTGGGACCAAGGTCTCTTTAGTCGAGACCAGCCAAGAGAGATGAGTGAAGGTCGGATGCTCTTGACCTCGTCCTTGGTCTCCGGCACAAGGCGGTCCGGAATTCCGATGGTGGGCTCGAGTTTCGATCGAGATTAGCATCGAGTTCCTCGATCAGACTTATCGTCCTCATTTGTGTCTTTCACTGTTTCTCAAGTACCGACCGGCCTCGGACGCTACTTTCCTCTTCTGGAAAACATGGAAAAATGGCCGGTCGACTGACGTAATCCTTTTCTGCGACCCACGCTCTGCTCGCGACCTCAACTCTTGCGGCGCCTCCCTCGCGTCCTCCTATTTCGTGATGGCAGCAAGAGTCTGTGGTCCTATTCTGGGAGGCTTCCTTTGGGTAAATAAGCTCCTCGATGTCACTCCTCTGTCAATCTTCGCATCCTGTTCTGACTCACCCTCGTTCGCAATACGATGTAAATCCCCGACTCATTCACTCCAAACTCTTTCCCTCGATTCCTCCCTCTATTTAGACCGAATCCGTCACGCCCGATCCTAGCTCGCACGCTTTCGGATTCAACGTCGTCGCCGTCATAGCCTCTGCTGCTTTGCTCTCTTCCTTCCTTCTCCGTTGAGGGAAGGAGAGTAAAAGCATTGGTTGGACGAAGATCCTCGTGCCTGTTCTGTTCCCCTTTTCAATGTTTCTCTTTCTATCTACCTCCTGTTAATGTTCACTCATCTCCTCTGACCTCCTGCCCGTTTGATCGTGACACACATCTCGGTTTTCCTTCTCTTCCTACTTTTCCTTTTTCCATTTCTGTTCCCTACGTAATCTTCACCCCTTATTTGACGACGACGACGATGACTCTGCTCGAGCCTCGCTCTCTGTCCGTTCTCATGAAGCTCTAATAACTGGATAGCTATTTTCTCTCCTCTTTCCTCCGATGATTTCGAGCTTCTGATCAATTTTTGCTCGTCTTGACTGATCGTGAGGACTGATGTTATCCTGTGCACAGTATGAGGACGCTCTAACACGACCCCAAGATGAATTCTTTCACATATTAGAGTTCTTCGTTCGTGCGTGCGGAAGGACCCTCTTTATCCGCTTCGGAGCGAGCGCTGATAAGTCCGATCGAGTGTACGAGAATCTGACGCAATCCGACGGACAAAGCTCAAGAGCACCTATCCTATACACGCAGCAAGGAGACATCTTGAAGCTTCAAGTTTATCGAGCGGACAAGACGAAACGTGACGAGAGACGAGCCGCAAGAACGTGAAAGCGGGTGTGGTGTGAGTGAAGACGGACGTCACGGGGTTTTTTGTTATGCCTGAATGGAGGAGGAGGAACTCTGAATGTGGGCATGTGTGGGCGAAAGACGAGGGAGTCTCAGAGAAACAGTTCCGAATGACCGGGTAAGCTGGATTGATCACACACGGAGCGATAGAGGCGAAAAGGGAAGGGTGCTCGAGGGAAAAGGGTCTCTTGTTGTCTTCCAAGGAAGCTTTTCCTGCTCTGTTTTTTTTTTCGATCACAGAGCCTCCTCGCCTCGGCTTGGTGTTTTCCGAGCGGTGCAAATGGAGAAGAACAGAAGGAAGCAGGAGGATGAATCATCGCTGCGAGTCGGGATTTTTCGATCCGAAGCTGTCGGACGAGCGAGGAAAAATAGACGAAGGAGAGGAGAACGAATTGGGTAGGAAAATCTGATGCAAGTGTTGTCGTTTCATTATTTGGGAGATGATATAGACGAGCATGCGAGATGGATCGGAGGACCAAAACGAGAGGATTTGTCCGGGTGATGAAGGAAAGGGGAAGCCCGGCCAGATTTTCTCCCGCGTTCGCCGGGGAAGAAAGCGAAACCCCAGGAGAGAGAACGGGGGTGCGTGGGGAGGGGAGGGGGACTGCGTGTCACTGTTCGAATTCTCAGCGATCTCAACTTCTACCTCTTCTCCCCCACCGGATCGATCCCCCCTCTCACATCCTACCACTTCTACACACAGTCCTTTCCTCCACTCTCACGACAACCGTCATCCGCCATCCCCTACGCTTTCCCCGCGACCTCACCCTGCTCGGCGAAACTCAGATTTCGCGCACGCGCATCCTCCCTTTCCTATCATTCTCTCTCTACACGAACCTCCTCTCATCTACACGCCTCCGACCTCACCACCAATCCTTACAGATCCAACCTTGTCCTCCAAGAAATGTCATCCCCCACCTTCACCACAAGAACCCCACCAGCGCCAGCGCCAGCACCTCCTCCACCTCCGACTTCTTCCTCGTCGACGTCAGCTCCTTCCGATCGGTTCTATGGTCATGAAAAAGTCAGCACGACTGCTGCTCGCTACGTGAGTCGCCATGTCTTTGTCTTGACCATCCAGTACCACCACGTCCTCCCCATCATCCCTTCAAGCCCACGTTTGCTCGGGCTGCTTGGGCCCAAGGAGGACAAGGCGCCTCTCTCTTCTCAACTGACGGACTTTTTTCTCCTTTCCGGATCCTGGCTTTGTTCTCCCTTTGATCCTCCTTCCCTCCCCTCCAAACAAACCCGGCTCTTGCGCCTCATCAGATAACTCATCTCTTCTCATGCCCAAATCTTCCAGCCCCATCAAAGAGTTCGGATACGTTTCGTCCGGCGCTAGCTCACTTCATCGCCTATTCTCTCTATCGAACTCAACTTCCTCCTCAAGTTACCACTGCCGCCCTCCTTCTCCTCCGCCGCCTTAAGGCGCGATACCCGGCTGCCCGAGGGTCCTCAGGCCACCGGCTGTTTATCGCTGCCTTTATGAGTGAGAAAACAATCTCTCGCCCTCTTTCAAGGAAAGCTTAAAGATGTGTGCTTCACAGAGCTCACCCATCGGGCGCATTACCGCTTTCACCATCCATTCTCACAGTGGCTAGCAAAGTGATTTGTGATGATACCTACTCCAATGCCTCATGGGCCATCGTCGGTCAAGGTCTCTTCTCGCTAAAGGAGATCAACCAGATGGAGCGCGAAATGTTGGGGTATCTCGCCTGGATGGTCAACGTTTCCAATGAGGAAATCGTTGCTCTGGATGTACGCGTTGCTCTCCTTTGTGACCTGTCCATCTCGCAGCAACTCACCCGACTTATCTGTCTTCATCCTCGTAGCACACTCTTCGCACCCGATTCTCTCAGGCTGCAGCGAACGACGTCGCCGTTGCTCTAGCAAATACTGCCGCCGCCAACAACCATGCTTACCACGCCACTTCCACCCATCATCCTCTCAATGTCGTCAACCCTTCAGAAGCTTACCCATCACCTCCATGCTCACCTCATCCATCGCCGCCTCCTTCGCATGCCATCTCCAAGCACGCCTCCTCTTCATCAACCTCACACCACCCTCACTTCCACCCAGCCTCGCAATACATGCACCGCACCGAGTCTCCACCTCATGGATCCAACCCAGCATCAATACATGCCTACGTCCAGAACATGGTCATCCCTCCCTACAACCCCAGCGCCTACCACTCTCGTTCATCGACAGCGACGCCCTCAGCTACGTCCTCGGTGACTTCGTCCCCATCTTTTCACGAGACTGCGACGCCCCCGAACGGCGTCGTGGTCCCATCTGATCACACGAACGTCAAGCCGCCAGTGTGGGACGGAAGTGACGGAACCCACCGATTTGTAACACCTTCGTATCCGATGGAATCGGGCGGGTCGTCGTCGTCGTAGCGGCAGGAATCGTTTGATCCTTGATTCGTCCCCTGCATCCCCATCATCATATCCTTGCCTTTACCGTTATTTCGCCCATCTTTGCGCTTAGCTCAATCAAACCCTCGTTGATCGATCTCGACATGACCACCATCATCATCAAAAGGAGATCTGTCCTCCAACTGCCCAACAACCTTCACCTCTCTGCCTTTGCCTCTGCCTCTTTTCCTTGCTCTCTTTTTCGCTCTCCTCACTTTGTTCCGACGCATGCATCAATCATTATCATTCTGTCTTTCCATCCAAAAACGTGTATCGCACTGTATGATCCCCCCTCCTACCCGTCCAACCATTCCAACCCATTCTTCGCATTCCATCTTGTTCCCTTGCTGTTCTTCTTGGAATCTTTCTCGCGCCCGTTTCCCTTTGTCTCCCCTCTCGGAGCTTCCCAATTACTGTCTCGATCTGTGCCGTTGCTGCTTGAAATCTACACTACTCTCTCTTTCGTTGCTCTCGTTCCCCTTGCTTTACCACCTAGATCTGGTTTGTGTTTAGCATTGCTTTTTTTTTTCTCGGGAGCTAGTATGGAGCACTTTCTTCTCTTCCTGTTGTGGAACGGAAAGACAAGGGCGTGGTTGAGTTTGAGTAGGTGGATTGATGAGGGCCAAGGAAACGACTCGGGAGAATGGCTGACCGCATTTCGGTCAAGGGTCTTCGGCCTTATCCCTCACCAGCCTGGCAACCTCAGACTCGAATCACAACCGTCAATTCCCTGGCCGTCCAGCATGCCTGGACCGATGCACATATCCATGCCAAACCCCAATCCGGCGAATGCAGATCAGGCTCATTTCTCCCAATCCCTCTCCTCTGGCCTCAGGAGCCCTTCCTCTCCTAGGGGGGCCTCTTTCCTTCCTTCGTTTAGTACGTCTATCTCAAGACCGCACCCTTGACCCTACACCATCCAGCCCCTCTTCTCTGCTAGCATCCTTGCCTCAACTGTCGCGATGTGTGACTTGACTCACCTGAATCACCCAATCCATCTTCAGTGAGGCGGCCCAGATCGAGGACACTTGACCAGCAAACCATTGCATCGCAACAAAGCCCCACAGCTCCTGCTTCCTTCTTTGACCAAGAGCATACAACGTCGTGAGTCCTACATTGAACCTGCTCAACCTCTTTGTTGCTGGCTTAATCATCTTTTGGTACCTGGTTCCCTTTCTGACGACTCCCCTCCTATTTCCTCCTCTCTCTTCCCTACTTCCTGTCCTTGCACATACAAAGTCAATCGACCGGCCCAGCAACTCCACCACCAGCCAACAGGCGCCGTACCACAACTCCAAATCAACCGACGACTCTTCAAGAACAGAGCGTAAACACATCATCTTCATCCCTCCAGCCGATCCCGGCCGGACCGCCATCCCCTTCCAGAGACCATAGTACTCAAGACCCCGTCGCCGCATTCGGCAATAGGCTCCTTCGTCGGATCAGTAACCAAGGCAATTCTCCTGCTACGACTGGAAATCCCGTCGTCGCGCCGACAGGTGGTTCATCTCATAGGAGCACAAGTACGCCTCCCTACAGAGGGACTGCGCAAGCGTCACCGAGCGCTCTTCCTACCGAAGCTGCTTCCGCCCTCGCTCGTATGTCTCGTCCATGCAGACTTCTCGGTATCCTCCCAAGAGAAAAATCCAACTGACGCTCATCTCATCAATTCTCAGCATCAGCAACCTTGACCTCAATCAGTGGCAGCTCCGACCATCATCTTCCAGTCTCATCCTCACCCGCTGCTCGAGCCCCTGCGCTCAGTACAGTCCCTTCCTCATCCTCTCCAATCACAGAGATCGAATCATCCCTTGCAGCACCCCCTCCTCCTCGCCCAACACATCGACTTAGGCTGGTCCCTCTCCTCAATTCATCCACTTCTCTCCCATTCGATCCTATCCTCCGAGATGTTCGCGAATCAGCCGGTCCACCTGAACCAAACACCTCTTCCATTCACGATGAGACGCCAGGCGTCTATCCGCTCAAGATTGGTCGATTCAGTGACAAGCAAGGTGGTCAGGATGGAACGCCGAGAGGAGGAGCGTTGACGAGTACAAAGATTGCTTTCAAGAGTAAAGTCGTCAGTCGATGTCATGCTGAGATTTGGGTCGTTGCAGGCGGTAACGTGAGTCTCTGCATCCTTATCCATCGTCTGGCATCATCAAGTCTTGGCAACACCCTTCACAACCATCGATCCATGCGACTGGCTCACACGCGATACTCTGTCTTTTGTCAATCCTCTCGACGGTGTCTAGTTCTTCATTAGGGATACCAAATCCTCTTCTGGGACTTTCCTCAACCATCTTCGACTCTCTCCACCAAGTCAGGAATCCAAACCATTCGCCATCAAGGATGGTGACGTCATCCAGCTCGGAGTCGATTATCAGGTTCGTCGTAGAAGATTCCATCCTGGTTGCTCCGAACGAGCTGAGGGCTCTTCCACTCTGAGGGCGGGCGACTGATGAGTCTAATTCTTTTTCTCTTTAATCCACGTGTCCTGATTGTGGGGTTCTGATCGACAGGGAGGGACGGAAGAGATCTATCGATCCATCAAGATGCGAGTCGAAGTTGGTAGAGCATGGCAAGCGGGTGCTAATAACTTCAAGTGAGAGGGCCTCATTGCATTTCACGCTCGATCCAACTCGGCACGGAAGATGTGTCTGTTGCTTACCATCTTTTCTTTCTTTCTTCGACTTGCATCGCGTGAATCGAACCCACTCGAATCCGATCAACACTTCTCGATCCAGCACCAACGCACTGAAACAACTCAACGCACTGGGTGGCGGTGAGAATGCTGGAGGTGACACTGGTTCTCTAACGGCTGGGAAGGATAAAGGAAAGAAGACGGTGAAAGCCAGCGTTACTGATTGCTGCATCTGTAAGTTTTTCTTGGCCAGCCTTGGGGCCTCATGAGAGCGCGAAGAAAGAGTTGGCAGAGTTAGAAGCTGACCGTTATCGCCCATCCGTAAGGCCTATTCTCCGTCACTATCTGCCAGAGCTTGTTCATTGCGTGAGTCGATCAATCATTTCCTCTTGCTTACTCAGTTTGGTGACTGACATTTCGAATTTGGTTGATGTTGCTCAGTCCATGCTCCCATGTCGTGAGTTTCATCGCAGCATAGCTTGCTCAGATTGCTACTTTCTAGACTGCCTCCTTCTGACGCGTCATTCTCTGACGTTTTCGCTCTCCTTTCGCAACTCGTCGCCCTTTCTGTCTTCGTCGCTGCACGATCTGACCCTCTTTAGTTCCACTACAAATGCATTCGACCCCTTCTCTCCCTTCACCATCCTGGTTTCTCGTGCCCACTCTGTCGATCGTTTGCCGATCTCGAAGCAGACGTCGAAACCGAGGATGCTTGGGAAGTCGCCTCTGCCAGAAGGGATTCGTTAATCTCGAGAAAGGGTAGTATGAAGAGCGTCAAGGCAGCATTTGAGTTGGGGTTGGGAACGGCATTGATTGCTGGCGTAGAAGGTGGACCGGAGAGTGGAAGCGATGATGAACGAGAGGGAGGAAGAGGGAACCAGGAGGAAGAGGCATCGGCGATGGATCATCAACAGCAAAGGGAAGGAGATGATGTGGTTGCTGAATCAAGTACTTTCCTTCCGGGTCAAAGGATGCTTCACAACGCAACGGCCATGAATCGGGTCGAGACGGAGCGGCCAGATACAGCTGTAGGAGGAGGAGGAGGGGGAGGAGGCTCAACCTGGTCGACGACTTCACCCTTTACGTTGGGAGCGACGACAACGGCAGAAGAAGAAGAGGCCACCCCAGTCGTTCAACAACCTGGAACCTTTATCGAGACCACTGCCAATCCCTCATCGCCATCGACCAATCCTCTCCTACCTTCAAACACCCCCACACCTTCCCCTCTGGGCGTTAACAATCCATTCTTCACAGCTACCAATGTCACCGGTAACCAAGGTCCCCCAACGATGATGACGAGCGCTTTACTACCCATGGAAGAAAACCCTGACGGAGAGATGATCACGATGGATGGGCCGTCATCCCAAGCGACACCATCATCATCAGCAGCAGCAGCGACAACCCTTGATCCTACCTCATCTTCAGATCATCCCGAAGCTCTTCCCTCTTCCAGCTTAGCATCACCAGGACTTTCCTCGTCCATAGCAGTCGATGGATCATCACCATCTTCATTTCAACCACAGCAACAATTGCAGCATGATCCGACATCGATGACGAAGGGAGATCAACGTCAACTTGTGGATCAACTAGCCAACACGTCAGTTGGTGATGAAGGTCGTTGAGAAGACGGGGCGGTAGGAGTGGAGGAAAGACCGATCCGGATTTTGAGAAGAAAGAATAGGAGGTGATCTTACCTTGCCATCAACCCCTTTTTTTCAACGCCTTCCCTCCTTGATCTGTCTCTCTAGCGCTTGTTTTTTTTTTTTTTTTTTTTTTTCCTCCTTCAACTGCCTTCTTACTCAGTTTCCTCCGTTTCCTCTTCGCCTGGAATCTGTATAACCTCTCACGTTATCGTCGCACGCTGTATGCTTTTTCTTCCCTTGCTTCGATGATTCCTGTTTTCTTGCTGTACCCAGAGTGGGGTTTTTCTTTCCTTTATAGACATGAGGAAGAAAAACTTATCGCAAGAGTAAATTGAACGACAAAGGCAATGTGCGTGAAGCCGAATCCCATCGTGTCAATCGTACAGAGAAACCAAAAAAGAACGCTTATCTCCTCTTCGGTTCTCCACCTCGTTCCATCTCCACCTCTTCTAATGTCGTCGGAGAAGTAAGAACAACTCCCCCCCCCCCTCCCCCTTCAAATCATCGCTGGGTGTCAATCGCCCGTCTCTAATCATCCTCCTCTGGCTCCTGACCTCGAGTATCGGCAGAGTAAGCATAAGTATCCTTGACGGCCATCTCCTCAAAGTGCTCGAGCAACTCGTCGACTCCGATATCTGGGAAGTCCTCCTCCTCTGATGAACCTCCATCTTCTTCGGCGGCGGCGGTGACGACGGCCTGATGATCCTGCTCATCCTCATCCTCGTCCATGGCGAAAGCGGCTTTCTTCCTTTGCTGTCGTCTCGATTTACCACCTGATAGACCCGAACCTGGCGTCGAACCATTCCCACCATCGACCTCACCCATCGAAGCGTCCTCTCCATCGAGACCGTTGGCAGCAGCGTTGGCAGCAGCGGTGGCTGCCTTGTAAAGGTTAATACTGCTTCGAAGTTCGGGATCTTCCTCGAGTTCTCGAAGGAACATCTCGTAATCCTTCTCAACTTTTTGTTGATCGAGACCACCTCTTCTACCCAAAGCACCTCGACCGAGAACTTTATCGGCTCCAGTCGAGGGAACGTCTTCAGCTTCGATGGCGATGGATTTGAGTTTCCAGTTTCGAGTTCGATTCTTCTTCCTTCGATTGGGGTAAGTCTTCTTGACCAAGATGACGTCGGGGATTCGAGAAGGTTCGAGTGATTCGAAAGCTTCATTGTTGAAGTTGGCTCGAGAGAGCATGTAACCGAGGACGGTATCTCCAGGTTGAAGGAGAGCACCTAGATGAGTTCGAGTGTGATAAGTTCCATCACCTCCACCTTCGTTGGAAGCTTCATGTTGAGTGTTGGTAGAGTTGGCGAAAGTGACTTGAGCGTCGGCCAAAACGTATTTCCCACGAGTTGGACCGGAAGGTTCGATATCGAGGACTAGGAATTCGATGAGATCGGAAACGTTGGCCAGAGCTGGGAAAGGATCTCGCCAGTAGACGGTTGATGGAAGATCGACGGTGTGAAGGGTAGTTGGATCGATGAGGTGAAGGGAGTTGGAAACTCGGAGACAGACGGTGAGGGAGCTGTGAGGGTTAGAGAACTGGTGTCAGCCTGGGGTAACATCTGAATGGAAAGTGCAAAATCTTTTGGAGGAACGTACTTGATGTTACTGAGAGAACGAGCTTGCTTCTGAGGTACACAAACCAAGTCGTCCTTACAGACAGGTGCGATCTCGATCGAGTAAGTGAACTTGTACGATGACGTTCCAGAATGAGTATCGGTTGAGAGCAGTTGCTCGGATGCCTTGGTCCTTTGAAAGATGAACAGAAAGAACCAGATGAGCGATTGAGATACGATCGACTTGGTTTGATAGCCTTTCTTTTTGATGTTGAGAAAGGAGACTCACTTGACTGGGGTAACGGCAGCCAAGAACTCGCACATCTTGATGGCGTGACTTCTCTGGGTGTAGAAGAAATCGAGACCATCCTTCGCTTCCTTGATCGAGACCTGAGATGGGGATGAGACGAGGAAGAAATAAAAATCAACGTCGCCTTGACCGCAAGGAAGGAGAGAAAGAAAGATGTGACGAACGGTGTCCTTGTGGGCATTGTGTCTAAGAATGAGTTGCTCGAGGAAGAGGAAAGTCCTCTTGTGGTTGACTTTTTGTCGAACTTGAACGGAAGCCTTCCACATGTTCTTTGCTGCGAGTCGAGTGCAATCTGGACATTGACCGTGAGAGACGATGTATTCGACCTCGAAGATTTGTTGCAGGATGGTGTTGGTGAAGACCTGAGAGATTGAGGGAGATGCAGACAGACAAGGATGAGCGATAAGGGTTGTATGGTAAGGAGAGGGAGAGAGCGTACCTCTTTTTGGATTGAGAGCTTGACTCGGATTCTCTTACTATGAGGTTCGGTCCAGACAAACGAAGCATCTATCAGTCGAACCTTCGCCAGACCCTGATTGCGTTTTCAAACGAGAGCGAAGCGAGGGGAGGAAGCACGGAAAGGGAAACGACGTCAGCGACTGTCCGAACAACTTTTTAGGGCGAGGTGAAAGCGACGATGAAATTCCGTGGGAGATGACGAGTGATACCGACCTTGAGTTTACGTAGACAAATTGAGAGGAGTTCTCTTGATTCCAGCTCACAACCGACCCAAGATTGAGGAGGTGAGAGGTATCGAGAGCAGTTTCGACAGAAGTTGATTGAGGATTGTTTCGGGATTCCCTCAGTGATGTCGACGCTGTTTCACGAGGACCGATAGAGTAAGACTTGATCTTAGGAAATTGATGATCACTTGGGTCGGTGAGGGTACGAACGTATTACGCAAGCAGGCGATACAGAGGTTGGCTTAGGAAGGGAAACAGGGATGAGTGGCGAACGTCAGCATCAGAACGATCCCTGTCTCAAGGCGCAGCTAGCTTCAACTTACCAGAATTAGGCTCGATGGGAGTTCCTGTTGGTCGTGACGACGAGCAAGCAGACACATGGGACAACAGAGAGATCGTGGACGAGAATAACGGAAGAAGCAAGGAAGCAAGTGTTGGGTCGGTCAGCTCTGGAGCTCGATTGTAGCTCTGTACGATGCGTTTTGCACGATGAAGACTTACCGCAATCGGCACAGAGAACGTAATGGGGAACGACTGCTGGTGTGTAATCCATAGCTGAAGGAGGGAAGGGAGGAGGGAGAAGGAGGGGGGAGGGGGGGAGGGAGGGCCGGGTGGAGGTGAATTGAACGAAATTCGAAGTTGGATTCCTTTCTTTTCTTTTCCTTTTTCACCCAATCTTTTTCCTCTTCTGCCTTCATCCTTTCTCTGCCCAACGGCCTCTCGAATTTTCGTCTCATATCAATTTCAGTTCAAGGTCAGATGAATGAGCGTTGAGATAGTACAAATGTGAACGAAGGATGACACGACAAGTTAGGCAAAGCGGTCGCGACGTGAAGTCGCAGAAGAAACAAATCTAGAGAACAAGTCAGAACTCGGGAGCTTGAAGGAGATCTCGAAGAGGATCAACGCTTGAGATGGTCAAACCGAGGAAGAAGAAAAGGCAAAGAGTGTAGATCCAGCCAGGGACGAAGATCGTTAAGAAACAAAATAAAGGGAGTAGAGGGAGAAGACTTTCTTGGTCAGAACCTTCATCATGCCCATTTAGCGAGGAGTGACATGAGAGCCATTCCAAGTGCCATGCATGTGACGGCATAGAGGACCTTTCCATCGGAAGCCTTTCAAGAGCGGAAGAGCCGAACGAATCAGTCTCACGCTCCTCAGGAATCAAGTACGTGTCAATCGGACTCACCTGCTGCATGGATGGTGAGAAGAGGAACTCATGCGCCAAAAGTTCAATTAATCCTGCGTACAGCAAAAGACCAGCAGAGATGGAGTCCAATACACCACTAGCGATGAGTGCGCCTGGTGAATTGGGTTGGTAAGAATGTCGAACGCCGAGACCGATCGCCATACCTGCGTTACAAAAAAAAAAACAGTATAGGAAATTGAAGAAGATAAATGCTGTCAGTAAAGCAAACCTCTGAGGGACCAACCGAAGGAAACAAAGAAGAAGAAAAATGAACTGACCGATGGGAGTCACGACAGCGTAAATAGCGGCGGCAACGTAAGGGATCCAGGATTTTGATTTAGGCAGGGGAAGGAAAGCCAGACGAGTTCCAAGACCGAGACCCTCAAACATTTGATGGAAGATCTTACGTTTAGGAGGAGAAAAGCTGGACGTCAGTTCGTTCTAGTTCTCTTCTATCCTCGATTTGGAGAGCACTAGACGTACGATGACGACGAAAAGAATGGTCTAGGGACGAGGCAAAACGATGTGAAGGTAGGGAGGAAAGGAAGAAAGACTTAGTTGAGAGTAGCAAACGATAGAAGGAATAGGGTTTGAGAGATTCGACTCACGAACTGTTCGTCAACGGCGAGTGTGCTGGAGAAAAGCCAATCAAGCCATCGAAGATCAGAGTCAGAGGTGATGGCAAATCGCAAAACAGAACAAAAAATCGATCTACTCACAGACCGATGAAAAGCGAGTGGAAGATGATAGCACCCTCGAGTGAAGCGACACCCTTAGAGGAAGACAAGCAAGCAGTCCAAGGATGCCAAGATCAGGCTCGATATCTTGACTCGATCTCGACGTGCATCCAAGCTCGACGACTTACAAGGATCTGAGCGATCGCATCACCCTTATTCATATCATCTCCATAATCGAGACTTTCCAATCTCTCGAGCGAAAGTTTATTGGTGGCCACCGCTTTCGCTGCTGCTCTCTTTTCAGCCGTGATCTCGTCCTGATCAGTAGAAGCGGATGGCGGGATTGTCTGAGCTGGGGCGACGATGGTCTCGGGTCCATGAGCGCCATGACTGTGATCGTGTCCTTCAAGGTTGTGACCTGGTGAAGGAAAGGGTCAGCATCGTCTTTGTGGTGATAGACATGACAGAAATTGATATAGACTGACCGTGATTGTCATAGCCGGAGTATCCAGCTGCCTTCAATCTCGCGGTACCCCATCTGGATGAACGTTGGCAACGAACCGAGAACGAGGAGTCAGTCAAGAAAGTCGAGTATAGCAATTCGGGCATTCGGATAGGGAAAGACAACGAACCGATGAGCAAAGAGCTCGACCACGAAGAGGATGTAGATCGAGAGAAGGGCGATAGCTGGTGCGTAAGGCTATCGAACCACGATGTATGTTTAACAGATAAATCAACGTGTCAGGGTCACAAGATACATGACGAAGCGGGGACGAGATGATAGCAAGTGTCGAAAAACTAACGTATTCCGACCAAGCCTCAGGCAGACACGATGAGCCGAGCGACTCGTACGCCGGCGTCAAAAGATGAAGCAGCGAAGTCGCGATCAGGACCCCTGGTCGAACCATGATATTGAGGACGAAAAAGGACGTTTTAGCGGTTCTGCAAGCAAGTCAGCAAATGGATACATAATGGCGACGACGACGCACCTGAACCGAAATAACGAGCGAAATCAAACACCCCGTGAGGAAGATGAACGTGGGGTGATCTTTTTGCAACGATCGGGAAGAGAGTCGCTATCCTCATCACGGGCGACGAAGAGCGAGAAGAAGGAGAAGAGAAAAGGAGAACGGAAGAAGAAAAGGGCGAGACGGGGATGAGCGCCTGGGTGCTCTGTCGGCCGCATCGTCGATTCACAGCGGCAGAGCGAGAAGGATCGATATTTACCAGTCAAAGAAGAAACGCCAATGATAAAAATCGCTCCTATCCTAAGACCGGTCGAGCCAGTGAACTCTCCGTAAGCGCACTCGTCACTACAAGTGAGGTGAAGTGTTAAGTCGGCAGGGGGAAGGGGAAGTCGTCAGCATCATCTTTCAAGACCAGCTTCGTGGCAACATGCTCGTCAGCCAAGGAAACAATCCTCGAGCTTCAACTTGAGGAGCGAACACTGCTGAGGACTGAGTCAAGCTGATAATGGAACGAATCCGAAGCGACAGCTCTGTCAGGCCAGGAAGGAACAGAAGCTTCAACCCACTCTGGAACAGCAGCAACGTCAGCCATGATTCTTGAAGGAGAGGGGATGCTGGGATGAGATAAGGAGAGGAGAGGAAGGGAAGTCTCTTTTGGCGGAGAAGACGAAACGGAAGAGCAAGGGCGGCCACCAGAGACGAAAGGGTCTTCACTTCGGAGAGGTGCCGACTGGGGAGGTCCTCCTCGAGTTCCGACTCGAAATTCGATTTGATTTGATTTGATTTCCGCCCTTCTCCCCGTCGTCTCCTCCCCAGCGCCACTTTTGAGTCGTCATTCATCGTATACAACGATATATCTCTCATCTGTCTCTATACGCGAGCCCCTACAGAACAAGGAAGGGGTCATCTCCAGCGATCAGAATCCGACGAGTCAGCCTCTGTCCTAGTAAGATCAGCGGGTGTTGTGCCAAATAGGGGGCGGGGAGCAGGGTCGGTCCTTCCTGGAGGAGGGGCACAACCATCCAGATCAACTCCTGTCAGCTGCGAAGAAAGAAGAATTTGTTCGAGTGGTATTTTGGATGATGGTGGTTTGGTTCATGAAGGGAAATCGGAACAAGCCAAACGAAATCATGAGCGGTCTGCAAGACTGCAAAGGTTCTCCTTTTCGCCTTTTCAGCCTGAAAGGGAACAAGGCGACCAAGGGAATTTCACATTCACTCCTTCGATCCGCCGGTTAATCGATCGATCAACGCGTAGAAGGAGATGGGGAAGGTCGATCAAATATAGCAATGATCCCTGTCCACAGAATGTCCATACTCGACGACAACGACGACGCAGTAGGCGATCTAAAAAGGAGCTAAGCGGAAATGGAGGGCAGAGTGGAAGGACAGAGAGACCAGACGGGAAGCCCGAAACAGAAATAGAACGGATGGAAAGGAAAGTCAGAGAGAGAGAGAGAGAGAGAGAGAGATGAGAGACGAAACAAAAGAAGAAACGCGGGTTGCCAAAGCGAATGGAGACCAAGTCATCATATTCGTGGTCGGTCAATGGATGACTGGTGTATATCGAGGATAAGGTGTTTTTATGGCAGATGAAGGGTAACTCAGGAGAAGGTAAAAAGAAAGAAAAGGCCTTGTACTAGATGACACAAGGAGAAATTTAAGGGACCTCTACTACTTGCTGCCTGCAGTCTTGAAGAGGACCAGACCACCGAGGGCGATAGAGTAACCTGATGGTTTGACAGTCAAGTCAATCACGACATGACGATAGGTTAGCGCCATCGACCTTGGGTCAGGAGTATGTTCGAGCGATCAGGAACGCACCAAAGACCTGAAGGGGAGTGATAGACGCGTTGAAGAGGACGGTCGAAGAGGTGATAAGGAGGATATCCTGCAAAGCACGATGTCAAGACGGTCGGTCAATCAAAGGAGTCAATTGAATTTCGTGCGATTCCGGATGAGCCAACCACTCACCTTGAAGACTCCAGCAAGAGTAAGGACGAGACCACTGCTCGCGCTGATGAGGAAGACGGCAGCGACGTTGAGAGAAAAGGCGATGGAAGCGTTGGCTCCTAGGATGAGAGGGCCGATTCGAGGGATAGCGTAGAAGGGAGCAAGACCCTCGGTGAAGGGGATGATGCAGGCGTTGATGGTGGCACAGACCTAAGTAATCGTTTGAGGAGCGACAAGAGATGGAGGCAAGGTATGGTCAGGGAGAGACGCGTCGCCTTTGCGTTTCAACGACCAACGACTGACTGGTGCGTAGTAGTGAAGAGAAACGAGAGGGTCCATCTTGAGGCCATGGAGAAGGACTGCGAGAAAAAAAAGGGGGAAGATCCAATAAGCATTATGTTGGGAATAGGAAGAGACAACCTAACCGGAACCCGTCGCACCTTGGATCATGACGAGTCGACTGAAAGTGAAGCATGTACATGTCAGTTACATTTCTGAAGGATTTCATAGCCAAGTAGGCTACGAGTCACTACTCACGAAGACTCAAACATGACGGCGAGGACCTGGCAGGTGAATCCGAAGGGCTCAAAGTTGATCTCTCCGTACGCAGCGAGAGCGCAGCCAAAGGAGATCATGGCGATGATGCAAGCGAGCTTCTTGTTTGGCTCTTGGAGCTTGAAGGCGAACGAGATGAGGAGAATAGATACGGGCGTAAAGGCCTAGAGGTTGTGTATGATGTTGAGCAATGACAACCGGGAATGATGGGAAAAACGAGTTGGTGGGTGAGATCGAACCGTCCTCGTCGGGATTCGTCCAGATGTAGCAGCCGGGCACTGACTTTGAGCATCTGGATAAAAGAGACACTGAGCGAGAGGTAGGCCATGTTGCTGAGGATGAGGGAACCAGAGAAGAGAGCACCGATAGGGAGGATGGAACGAATGTACATGTCCCTCTGGAAGCGAGCAGCACAACGTCGTGGATACCCGACATCAGTACTGACGTCGGTAGATGATGAAACGCCTCGTTAGTATCAGCTTACCGAGATCTGGACACCATCAAGGCCGTCCATCAAGCTGGTGAACTGTCGAAGGAGTCGAGTTCCTACGGCCTGTGGAGACCGACGCGAGATTCATGGTCAGACGATAAATGAGGAATTGTGGATGTGATCTCAGTAAGACTCACAGCTACGGCCATGTGGAATGTGGTAAGGAAGATAGGCTGAGAGGGTTCGGGAAGGAGTGTTTGGAGGGGGATCCAGATTAGCTTCCTTGAGACAGGTTGGGAAGAGGGAGATGCTGTTGCCCAAATCAGCACAGAAGAAGGAGGTAACCTACATAAGGAAACTCGAGCGTGTCGAATAGGTACTTGTTGAAGAGGATGACAGACGAAGAGAGCGCGATCTGTACAAAGGAAAGAGGGAGAGCAGAGAAACCACGTTTGAGCTTCGTCGGGAACGAGCGACGGGCTAAGAGGGTCTCAGGGAGGGCGTACCCATATCGGAACTGCGAACCGAGGGCAATGAAGAGGAGGAATATGGTCATGAGTACTTGGCTTGTACGCGATCAAGAAAGCATCCAAGTGAGGAAGAGGACGAAAGCTGGGTTCTCCTTTGGGGGTCGGTCCCTCGAGAAGCGATTGCGGATTGATTGACGAGGTGGCCTCTGCTCTCATTCCTCTCTCTCGCTCAGTTGGAAGCACTCACTGATAGTAGCAGCACTGAGAGCCTTCTTGGGAGGGGCAGGTGGATGAACGTCGGAACTCGATCCACTCGGTCCACTGGTTCCCATCAGAGGTTCGAGGACGGTTTCGCCGTCGTTTTTGACCGAGTGAAGCTCGATGTCTTGTTGGCGCTGCTTCTCGATCTCGTGTGTTGGAAGGGACATTGTGGGGGGATTGAGAGCTAGGAAGGAGGGAGCTGTCGAGAGGTAGACGGGGAAGGGGAAGAGTCTGGTGGGAAGGAGGAAGTAAACGGAAACCAGAAACAAGTCAGAAAGGGAAGGTCGTTCCTCCGAGGTCCCGACTCAAAACCACCAAGTCTTCGAACCCTGCCCGGCTCGAAACCCATCGTGACATGGCCTTGCACATCCACGATCTCACGCTCATTTCTCAATCGTTTGCCATCCTGACCGACTCGCGACAGAACACGCTCGACCCCGAGCCCACCAACGCGTACGCCCGCCGAGATCACCTCGATTAGCCTCGTCGTTCCGCCAATAAGTTCTCTTCTTCACGTCCAGCACGAGAGAGGAAGTGAGAGATTTCAACACAAATTTTGACGTTAGGATGCACAAGTCGTCAGCCAACCATCAGCGTCGATACCGTCTAGCTCCAAGTCTCTAACGCAGGTAAGAGTGACGACGGATTGACGTTCGATCAGGACCGTACATGTCGATTCTGTCAGCTGTCAGCTCTCTTTCCTCGTCTGTTTCTAGAACCAGTCCAGCGTGTTTTGAGTCTAGGACGAATCAGAAACGACCCATGTGCATCCTCTCTTCTCCCTCTCTACCGCGCGCTCCTTCCTTTCGCTGGAAGACAACCCTCTCGTGCTTCCGTACCCATTGAGTTTAGTCCAATTCATTACACCCATGCGGAGACTGTAGATAACGCGGAAGATGGATGAAGGGAATGTCGGGAATGACGAGGAAGGGGTTTGAGAGAAAGTACAACATCAGCCCTTACACCCGACATCATCCGTTGAAAGCGCTTCCTCTCCCCTTGTCCATATCTCGGGTCGTGAGACGTCAAGAGACCGTGAAGCAGCAGCGGCCACCAATTGACCGAGGTAGAGGGAGCGACAAAGACTTACAGGTGAACCAAGTCCTGTGGATCTGCTTCTTTGGGGGGAGACCCTCCTTCTTTCGAACCATGTTCATCTTCTTCTCCTCAGCGTCAGCGGCGATGTAACCAGTTCCGATCCAGACTGGATCATGACCATCAAAAATCGCAATCAAGTGGAAGAGAAGGAGAGGGCGTGAGCGATGGACTCGGTCGAGCGAGGCAAGCGTAAGGAGGAAGAGGGACAAATGACGAGCAAGGAAAGGGAGAGGCAAGTAACAAGCGAGATACGTACCAGCAGTCGAGACAGCAGCCAAGACCTGGAGCTTTCGGATCGAAGGGTACTTGGGTCGGAGGATGGGGGCGAGACCGGTGGTAGCCATGTTGAGTGAGAGAGGTAGAGGAAGTGGGTGGTGGTTTCGAGGCTCTTTCCCTTTTTGGTTTTGGAGCTTTCAGCTCAAGGCCCTATTTCTTCACCTCCTTCCCAGGTATCGACTTTAAGGACAGGGCATCTCTTTCTACCACCAATCAATTTGATAACAACCCGATTCCATCAACAAGTTCACAAAGATATAAACACCACCAAATCTAGGTCACACCTTATCCACCCCCTCTCACCTCATCTCTCGAGCCACTTCCCACTTCCATCACACCAAGAATCTTAGAACAGAAGAAAACATCCACCAAGCAAGACCGCCTACTTGGCCAAGCTATAGATCGGGTCAGCCTCAGCTTCGACCTTCTTACCTGAATCACTGTCGCTGCCGATGCCACCCTCTCCGCTCGCCCTCTCAGCTCCATAGTCTTCCCTCTCCTCGAATGTGCCAAAGACGTCGGTGTCATCGACCTCTCCCAATCCAGGAGGTGGAAGGACGTAGTTGAGACCCGTCCAGAGGACAACGGCGATTGAGAATCCTAGATATTGAGACGCGATTTGGGGCGAGAGATTGCTTAACTTCCAGCGTATGATCTCGAAGAGAACTGAGTCGAGAACGGGTACGAACCAAGTGGCCAAGCGAGGTAACTAGTATGGACCCAGCCCATGGCGACGTTGAGTTTGCCTTTACTCAGAGTGTAGGCGAAACCAGGCATAGAAGGGAAGAGGGCTAGGCACCAAACGAGGGGCGCTCGAGGGTTGATTCCTGGGAAACAAAACACCGTATAGGTGAGAAATGGAAGGGGGAATGAGGCGAGAAATGGGCGTAAGGAGGGGGACGTACCATGCCAGAACCAGTAGATTGATGATGAATCGGGTCGGTAAAGGTGGGAGAGACGGAGTTGGGTTCGTCGGATGATGTAATAATCGGCTACCATGATACCAGCGAGAGGTCTAAAGTTAAGGAAGTAGATGTTAGGACGAGAATCAATGACGTCTAGTAAGGATTTGAGAACTTACCCGAGGAAGATGGAGTAACCGGAAACAACAGAGCTACAAGATGAGACAAGACCAAGACGAGATCAGCTCTGATGAGGGGAATGCATCGTAGCACGACCTCTGGAGACGTACATAAAGTTGTTCGCAGTCTAGTTGATGGAAAACGCGCGAATTTCAGCTTTCTAAGCCTCAGCCTCGGCGAGATGAGAACAGAAAGGAAAGGAGAAGCTCACGTTAATGAATTGCCAAGGGTTGATGGCGAATCCTACAAAAGCGATGATGAAAGGTCCCTATACAATGGACAGGCAGGCAGACATCTCAGTCAGTCAGGCCTGTTGGCTGAAGCAGTAAGTTGAACGAAGCGATTGGATACCGACTCTCTTTGTGTCGACGAATTTGGGGAAGAGTGTGGCAAGGTCGATACCACCAGTAATGGCGTTACCGGCGATCTGGCGTGGAAAGTATCCATCATCGTCAGCATGGGTTGATGTCGATCGGTTGTTCAGTCATCTCGCGAGCTCACGTTGACGGTCAGTTGGGAAGTGAAGAAAGTAAGGGCGAGGAAGAACATAGCCGCTCGAGCACCGGAAGAGCCCTCGGTCTGCTGGATGACCTGGATGAGTTTGTAGGGTCGCCTGAAAGCAGAAGAGGATTGTTTAGTGCATTCTCTATAAAGGAAGAGAAAGTGTGATCGTACCAGAGGAGAGGTTCGTCGGGATACATGCCAGCTAAAGGCAGGGACAGGCAGGGTAAAGAGGTTCAGATCCTAATTATAAGGGAGGGAACGGTATCTAAAGCACGGCCAAGCTCACCAGCGCAAGAAGTGATGACCATGCCGATGATACTCGAGAGGATCATGCACACTGGAATGACAAAGATCTGACCCATGACTATACAGAGAGAAGATGAAGACGCAAAGGAAGCATGTCAGCGATCCGGCTCGATTCGATAACTCGTGAGCGAGGACGTTTGACTCACCTTGATCTCCAGGTCGTCGGGCATATCGAGAAAAGTCACTTTGGTACATGATGGCACCAGCCCAACCACCTACACCCGCACCGATCGACTTGACCATAGCCCAAGCCAGAGGAGCGCCATGAAGCGTAGCCTTACCAGTGGTCTTGACGGTGTCAAGGATGAGAGGTCCACCGTCTCCTTGTCTAGCTAGAGACCAAATGAGAAGAGCGATGACGGCGACGATGACGGAAATGGAAGAGACGACGGCCGGGACTCGGTAGCGTTCTGGCTTAATGGCGAGAAGGGGTAGAGAGACGAAGAAGAAGATGAGGAATCCGACTGGAAGCGAATGAGCGTGTTGGAAAAGAGATGGCTGATCATCGTCAGTGTCGCGTGGATAGTGAAGGACGCCATGTTGAGTCCAAGGCGATTGTGGGAAGAGCGTCGTAGCGTGGACACGTACTAAAGTCGTTCGTTTCCATAGCGGCAGAAGCTGAGGGACGAGACAATTCATGAGGAGAGTAATCTTGAGTATGTGAGGTATATCGAATCAGATGGATAGCATGAAAGGACGGACCTGGGAAATGGTTCTTCATGGTGTAGAAGCTAGGCCAGATGGCACCGATCATGTTCTTGGTGACTTGTCCACCCCACCAAGCTTGGACACCATACCTGTTGGAGACAAAGTCAAGAGCAGAAGTGGGTCAATTGCGGTCAGGGTGAAAACGAACGAATACAGATAGTTAAAGGGCAGGGAATGAGAAGCGATACTTACCAGCAGAAACTGAGGATGAGTCGGTTGGCTACAACCCACCAAGCCCCTCGAACGCCCCAAGGGGCTCGGTTACCGACAGCGAATGGGATGTGCCAGGTACCGCCTTGCTGGCCGTTGGCAACGAGGGCGAAGCAGATGATGAAGCTAGATGGATAGGCCGCATCAAGAGCGAAAATTGGACAGGACCGTACGAAAATCGAGACGATGAGCAATAGTTGTCGAGAGGGGATGAAAATTTATGAGATGAAAGACTGACGCGACGATGATGTCAGAAATGGCGGCCTGCCACACTGTGACACCGAGCGAGAGGATAGCTGATGAGCCAGTAAGACCACCGATGTTGATACCTAGCAAAATAATGGGAAGCTTATATCAGTATGGTCGACTGAGAAAGGAAGCCGAAGGAAAAGAAAAGAAAAAAAAAAGTCGATGATCAACGCACTAGTCGCTGCCCAGAACCAGACAAATGTCCAGGGACCCCATGTTCGACGACTTGGAGGAAGAGGCTTGATGTCCTCGTTGATCTGATAGTAAGAAAGAGATAAGAATGGGCAAAGAATGGACAAGGAGGAAAGGTGAGCTCTAAAGAAAGGACGATGGGAAAATTCGAAGGGGGAAGGGGGAGGGGGGGGGGAGGGGGAAATCGTTGGGGTAAAAAAAAAGAGGAAAGAAACGGACATAGAGTGAAGAGTCACCGGGGACCTTGAGCTTGTTGAGCAAGGACGATGGCATGGTGGGTAGGATGAGATGTGAGGGAGAAGAAGAGATCGTCAATAGCTGGAACCTGAGGTTGGGAAGGTGGAAGTCGGATGCTAGATAAAATCGGGCTCGATGGGGAAAGCGGCGAGGTCGGGGGAGAAAGATAAAGAGTCAGTCGATTTCAACTCGTTTCTTTTCCTTTCGGCTTCTTGACGCGAAATCCAGACCCCGCATTTCGCCCCAGCGTTCCCTTTCAGTTCCGGGACCTGGCATTCCCCAATGGTTTCTCTCAAGTCCCACCCTTTGCTCTGTCCGACCCGCCTCCCCAACCGAGTTCCTCTCACTCTTTACCAATTGCTCGGGAAGAGCCGGGTGTGGACTTTGTCGGGATCGTAAAAAGCATCAAAAGAGAACAGGGCACACGTAAGAGTGGGAAAGAAACACAAAAGCACACAATGTAAGAAGAAAAGAAGAAGAAGAAAATGGGCAAAGGCAGAGGCAATGGGTGACCAGGGAATGATGAGGCAAGCAGAAGAATCGAAGAGGGCGAGCGTCAAAAGGGGAAAGATTCGAGGACACAGAAGGAAGTCCATGACGAGGTCAGAGAAACTCAAGTACAAGCGAAGATTTTCGAGGAAACCGTGGAACAAGGTTGAGCGGAGAAAAGATGGGTGGGGAAAGAAGGAAGTGTTCGTTGGAGATGCGATAAAGCGAGGCCATGGAAAGGTGAAAGAGGAGAATGGGTGGAAAGTGAAAAAAAAAAGAAGAAGAAGAAGAAGAAGGGTCCTTCGAGAAGTGGAAGAAAGGCTAGAGATTTAGAGGTCGGGCAAGGTAAGGTAGCGAGAGATGACGAGACCGGATGACTAGGTCGAGACCATATCAAATGAGCAATGCCTCGCAGCGAGAATCGGGCAGCTCTATTCTCCTTTGATAAGCATCTTGTTTCCCTTGGCTCGAATGTGCTCGTTGACTTCTGGATCGTCTGATTCAGGGATGTCTTGAAACCGTAGACCGTGAGGAGGCTCTTTGTCAGAGCTTGGTAGGTTGCATGTAGGTACGATATCGATGACAAGGTCAGATCAGGCCAGCACGCATGTGAAGTATCCGAATGAGGCAACTAGCAAGATCGACGTACAGAGGAAGGACACTGAGGAGGAATTGCAAGAAACGATCCCCATACTCGTTTGGAGGAACCGCCGAGATGCCATGCTGCAAAATGATCAGCGAAGAAGGCCGTCAAGTCAGCGTGCAAGCTGGGAATCTCACGCTACGGACGATTGACTCACTCGATCCTCCGAGAGACTTTTCCAAACATGCTCCACCTTCTTGACGAACGAGTAAGGCGTACAAATGTCGATGACACCGAGATAGTAGATTTTGTCGAGTGGCTCGTTGCACTCGTCCGTCGCGCGCAGTCCACCCTCATCCTGATAGAAGAGGAAGTGCTTTCGATCGGCGACATCGGATTCAGAGAGATGGTTGGGCGTTCCATTCTGACCAAGAGTTCGAGGATCGGATCGTTGAACGGCTTTCCTGATTGCAGAGGCTTCGGTCGCGGCCTTGACGGACGAAGGCTTGCGTCTGGCGAGAGTGTTGACGTTGGGCTGATGGGTACGATGTGGGAGTGGAAACCTGGTCAGTCTGGAATTCTATCCGGCTTCAAGATCCATCACAACGGTTCGAATCCGATACAAAAAAGACTCACGTCGAAGACTTGTAGAGTGGTTTGCCTCAAGCCATCTCGGTTACCTCGCTCCATGTTATGAATGCCAATGAGCAGCGAGTAATCCATGATGTGGTTGCGTTTGAGGAACTCAGTGTCTCTCCTGAGCTGTTCGCTAAACAATGCCGCCTTTTCCGGCCCAAGCTGGATCACACGTTGACGGCGAACCCAGTTGATGTCCTTCATGACGGCACCCTTCTTGGTACGAGCCTTTGCTTCGGGATACTCGCGTCCGATGGACGAACCTTTGAGGTCGTAGGTCTCGTGAATGTCGCGATGAGGAGGGAAGAGGTTGTTCTGATCGTTTGGAACAGGGGGAAAGACCGACAAACATAGTCGCGCAAGAGACATCAGGAGTCAGTTCGTACCCTCTCGGCCGCATCCTCTCGACCGGGATTCGCCGGAAGGAAACGAAACGAACCATGATGACAAAGTGAATCTTTCTTCCTCTCGGCAGCTTGACCCGGTGAAGACCATAGAAACGTGACAGAAGGGTATGAGGGTTCGATTTGATGTGCGCATGGTAATCTGGGAGGATGCTTCGCAGGAACTTGTGCTCGGTATGACTGATTGTCTTGATGATGAATCGGTAGTCGCGCGAAAAGTAGAAGAACGACCCAGACTTTCCCGGCGAGCCGAGTTCTGATAGGATGTATTTGGCTGTCAGAGAGAGGAGGTAGTCGGCTGCATCGAGATGGAAGTAGGTGTCTCGCAGATCACGGAAGACCCAAGGGGCGTAGTCTTTGAACTTGAAATCGTAACGAGCTGAAGGCGTGAGTTCATTGCCGACGCTGTCGAAAAGGAAGCGTTCCAGTCAGCGATGGTGTGGAACGATGACCGCATTTGAGAACACGAGTCAACTCACATGTCAAACGAAAACTTATGCCTAGCCGTAAAGTCTTCAGAAGTAAGGGGTCGATTGATCTTGGCTTGGCATCGCGAAACCTACACAGGCACAGTCTATCAGATTCGCTGCATGACCAGCCACGTGTGACAACAGCGACACGATACTCACTCCGATTCTGATGCCTGTCAGCATGTTGTACATCAGGACGTAGTTGACATGATCCTCGCCGATCAGGTTCCCGACAAGCACTCTGGCTTCGTCCATCTCTCGATTCAGCCCTCCAGTACTCTTCCTTGTCGCTCCGCCAGAAGCGGCCGGGTTGAGTTCGCCTACGCCAGCCGCGTTCTCCTCGGCGGCGGCGGCGGCGGCGGCAGCAGCAGCGGCAGCATCTTCATCATCTCGTCGAGCTCTTCGAGACAGACGCTCCTTTCGAATGATTTCCGCTTGTGCGAGAATATCCGAGTCGAGGTGAGCACCATCTGTACCAGGAACGATGGTCTGAGGAGATGATGCGCGGGGATGCAGATGACCGTATGAGGAGGACGATGAGATCCTGGCGGAAGACACAGAGGGTGATTTCTGGAGCTGGGGGGAGCGGGAAGGTGGGTTGCTGGGAGACACTGCAAGCGGCGAACCCGTCGTGTTGCGCCGGGGAGGACCCGAAGGAGGATGGGGGGACATGGCAGAGGAAGGATGCAGAAGCGCGCTGGGTGAGGCGGTCCAGGTGGTAGGTAGCGGGTTGGGTACGGATGTAGGAGAAGGTATGGGAGCATTGAGGGCCGCAGTAAGAGTTGGGGGAGAAGGCGGAGGGACAGCGGCCGCGCTTGGGCTAGGAGAGGCGTTAAGGTCGTATGCATCGAAGTACCCGGGGGTGGTTGCTGGCGAAGAAGTTCTCTGACTGGAGGATCCTGCGACAGGCTGTTCACTCATCGGCGATGGAGCTACCGGGACACGGTTCTGCGGCAGCAGTCCTCCACTCAGACTCGTCTTGCGCGTGCGGATATCGAGCTGTGTTGGCAGTGGGGGTAGCTCATCGGGCTCAAGGGTGAGAGGCTGCTCGGGAAAGACTGGTGGCAGGGACCCATCCAGGAGACGTGGTGCCGGCGAGGGTTCCGATGAAGTGACAGATCCGAGAGGAGGCGCGAGTGTGAAAGGTGCTACATAAGATGTGGATGCGACTGGGTTTGTCGAGTTGGAGAAGGATTCGGCAGGGCGATTAGACTGAGGAAGCGTGATAATTTCGCTGCCAAGATTGTGCTCGTCGTAGGGTTGAGGGAATGGACGACCCTGCACTTTCTCGCCCGACTCGTCATCAGATTCGCCCGAAGAAGAGGACGAGGAAGATGCAGAGTAGGACCCTTCGGATGGTGGCGGACTCGGTGGTGGTGCGCACATGGTCTCCCCCCCTATCCTCGCAGTCGTCCCGTCCCCTCCCAACCCAGCTGCACCCCGACCGCTGCCTTCCTGACTTAAGCCCTTGAAGCCTTCCATGACCTTCTTGCCGACCTTCTTGACGCCAGTTTGAACAGATCGCTCGCCTGGCCCTGGGCCACCGACGAGCACGACGCCATCCTGGCCGAAGCACACATAAGAGAGCGAGCGACGTCAGCATTCGAGATCCGCAAGGCGTCGCCCATGAGATGCAGACTCACTCGCTCAGACACTTTGTGGACGTGAATCTTTTGGGGAGGGGGATGTGAGGGGGGAGCGCGAGCGAGAAAGCCTGGGCGAGGGGGAGGGGGAAGCACAGCTGCGTATTCGGCTTGGGATTGGGTGAGGACGTGGAATGGGTTGAGTTTGGGTGACGAAGACTGGAATCCAAGAAGAAAGACAAGCCAAGATGTCAGAACTCTTGGTTGCGGAAGTTGCGAGACAAACGTTGAGAATGAGGCTGGCAGCCTTTCTCGCTATGGCTTGGGAGGAGGGATCGATCCAAGATCTCGAGGTCGCATGCACAATACCACAGCGCGAGTTGTTCAATGTCCGAGAAGAAAAGACGAGTGTTTAGGCCACTCCCGAGCGTCATAACCGCCTTGCCCAAGAGGAAGGCAAGGATGGATCTCTGGCGCCCCTAAGGCGAAGAGCCGGAAGCCTCCCACCAGAGAGGAAAGACGTCCCCGAACCCCCATGGTGACACTCCTGCCTCTCTGCTTCCTGCATTCGGTTCGAAGCAAGAACAGGATGTGGACATGACTGATATCAACTCACCTGCCATGAAGGTCGTCGCTCGGCGTCCTGACTGGTGCCGGGACTTGGGTCGTCGCCATAGTCGTAATGACTTGTTGTGGGCCCGATGGTTCGGGTCGGCATGGGGCGGATGGGGTGGTATTAGGTTGAGTAGTGTATCGAAGAGATTGACTGACTGGGTGGTAGAGGAGGGGAAGGTCTTGGTGATGGAGGGAGAGAGGAGGAGGAGAAGAGAGCGACCCAAAGTCGAGGGGACGAGGAACGGCGAAGGCAGACGAGAGTTGTCATCAAAAGGATTCGATCTGATTCTTTCCTAGCCGACATCGTCTACAGTGTCACTTCATCCAAATCTGAGCTTGTCTATCGCATACAGTCGTTTCCGTACCGTGACGTGCGCCTGTTCCTGATGGTGATTTGCAAGATATCCTGGCATTCTACCCCAAGAAATTACACCGGTATAACTGAGTAGACCACTATGAGCAGGAATTATTTATCATCTGGGTTTAAACGTTCGAACGTGAGGGAATAGCCCCCTCGGCCTTCGCCGCTCGTTCCAACGCCAGACAACGCTGGAATCTTTACCCTATGGCATTTCGAGAACACCATAGACACCTTCGGCTCTCGAGGTGAGGGCAGATGGACAGGTCGACATTACTTTGGCCAGTGTGGTCAGTCGATATCTGATCTACCGAGTGCAAGGAACTTTATAGCTGAAGCTTGAACGGGGTCTTAGACACACCGCTCTTTCGCAAGAAGACGATCCTCCCGTTGGTTGTTGATGAGGAGAGTCAAAAGGAGGGGCTTGAGGTAATTTCGGATGAGGTACACCAAACCCAATCTAGACATAATCCCACTTGCCCAGGTTCGTTCCGAGTCGATCCTCGAGGTTCGGGCCGGTGTATCTCGTAGCACTCCCTGTCTTTTTTCTTTCATGTTACAATCAGGGCCATTGGATAGCGATACAAAGTATAGATGAGGTTGAAAGACCGTTTTCTAGGCCATATCTAGGAAGTCTCGGAAGTCTTGGATGAGAGGGAATCGGAGGAGGAGAGTCGAGAGGTCAGCACGGATCTTCTACAGCATAAGATCGCTTCAAACGCTCACTGTCATTCCAGGCCTTCTTTCCTCCAGCATCGATAACATCACCATGGCAAGGGATGATTCTATCAAAGTCCCAACCAGAGACAACTTTGGCGGCTTTCGAGAATGCCCTGGATGGAAAATCAACGGAGGGATGCTAGTGTCAGCGTCTATCAATCCGATATTGCAGTTTACATTGCTGATCCAATGCAGATCATGGTGACTCACTCTCGGTCCTTGGATGCGATAGCCCAGGCCATCTTCTTCTGTACAGCCGATCCAGGTTCCGTGTAACTCGAAAAGGTCTCCATGATCTTGACACCGGCGGTCTCTCCGTGCTGCGTGTGACCAAGGGAAGGGTTAAGAGTCAGTGATTATCGTCCGTATGACGATACAACGAAATCAAGATGGAGTCTCACCTGCTCGTGAGCTGGCAAATTGAACAGTAGATCGGCCTGGATAAGGGTCTTTGAATCCTTGTGCAAGAACGCGATGTCCTTGTTGAGATGAGACTGGAAGTAGCAAGCTTCAATCTCGTCACCGAAGAAGGATTCGTTGGCAGGAGATGCCCCGTTGGTCTTGTAAGTCCCAGCGAAGGGGAGTTCCTTGAGCTTTTCCTCGATTCCTTCGGGTCCGTAGAGCTTGGCGGTGGGGAAGGCTTTGTGGTATTCGGACATGAACATAGTGTGCTCGATATCTGGGGCGACGAGATCTATATAATATGGGAGAGGTGCTCAGTAAGCAGAGTGATCGAAGCGATGGACACGATCGAGAGATAGATGGGTGGATAACGTCAAAGAGCCCACTTACACTTGACATCTCCGAGCTCAGCAAGCTTTGCCTTGACATCATCTCCGATGGGAGTCGAAGGCATCATCCAAACGTCGCCATTCTTGAGCTTGATGGCGGTGGATCGGCCACCCATCGGGACTCCCATCTTGGAGAAGGGGTGGGAGAATATGGCGACAGCGCTCGAGAGAGATCGGATCTTTGTTCCGTCTGGCATGGTGGAATAGAATAGAGAGGTTGTGAAGGATGGTTCGTGTTAGAAGGTGGAGTGGGAGGTGTGATGGAGGGGAGACAGAGGAGGAGATTGAGAGACAGAGGGAAGTTGGCCTGAGAACATTGAGTATGACGTAGGTATTCCGCTTGTCATCGCCGTGAATGATGTGGAGCACATTGTCAGTTTCTGCAGAGCTGGTGAGTGAGCAAGCGGTGAGTATGGAAGGTTCGAAGAGGAGTTTGTTGGCTGATATTAGTCTGATAGGGGCAAGGACTGAGAAGTCCTCTTGTTTATAAAAATTCAAAATGATATAATTTCGGATCGAACCCGAGTTCTTGGTTAGATCAAGTCGACTTCAACCATGGACACCTTCACTCACCTCGACACCCCGTCTTCCACCATCATCCTCATCCTCCTCACCACATCTATCCTCCTCTACTTTGTCTACTCCAGCTCCTCAAGCCTCCCATCTATCCCAAGTCCTCCTAAATCCCAATCATATCCCTTCCTCGGCCAAGCCCTCGACTTCCTTCTATCTCCCCTCCCACCATCCCTCATCCTAGCAAACTTCTCTCGCCAACTTGGATCAATCGCTCAAATCTATATCTTTGGAGATAACATCGTCTTGGTATCGGATCGAAAGGCCATTGAACGCGTCCTCATTGGGAAGGAATGGAAAGCTGGATTCGATAGAGGTCGTTTCTTCACCAATGTCTTTCAAAGTGTCCTAGGGCAATCAAGCATGCTGTGCCTCAAGTCCAGTGAGAATTCTCGATCCATCTCGACTGCAAAAATTCCCTCAAGATCAGTCTCTTGATTGACGTGGATCCTGATTTACCCTTGGCGCAGACGCTACTTTCACTGCCCATCGCAAACTGTTCTTTCCCTCATTCTCCAGCCAGACTATTTCCAAGGAGATCTTTCCCATCCTCAACCAAAAGATTGATCGTCTTATCGAATCCTGGCGTCCACGTGCAGGGACGACGTTCGACGCAGAGCATGACCTGACTCTGCTGACGAAAGAGGTCGTCCTATCCGTCATCTTTGGCGTTGATCCGGAACTCCTGAGTGACGATGGAAATGGAGGGTATGACGTGGTAGATTGGATAGAGGTTGTTTTCAACGTTCGTTCCAATCTCTCTGAATGAAGAGCAAATCTATCGCGTCGACTCATCCACAAACCAAGATCCCCTCAGTCCCTTTCTCCGATCCCGGTCATCAACACTATCAAGCGAGGTCTCGACCCACGTTATCATCTCGCTCGATACAGACTCTTCAAATGGATGGACGATCAACTCGATCGCGCCTTTAAAGCCTTCATCGTCCCTGACTCAACCAACCCCAAATCATCGACTGTAGATCCTTGGTCCATGATGTCGGATGTCATCTCGAGATCAGAAGGATTCACTCGAAGAGAAGTCCGAGATGAGCTCTTCACGAGTCAGTCACCAATCAGTCGTCGGATTTTTATCGAAAGACCTTCCATTAACGATGACAAATCCTCCTTGTCTCATTCGAATAGTGCTTCTAGCAGGAGATGATACGACGGCTTCCCAACTCTGCTGGATGACGAATCATCTACGAAACTCTCCCCAGATACAATCGAGACTAAAAGAAGAGCTCGAACAACTGCCAGCGGACCTCGACTATCATCATGTCATGGGGAACGAAGGTAATCCTACTGTCTCAAGAATCCTAAAAGGGATCATGGTGGTTAAGCTTACTCTTTGTTCTCATTGATGAACGTCGAATCAAGTACCACTACCCATCCTGTCTGCGTTCGTAGCAGAGTCTCTTCGTCTGGCAGGAACGTAAGTCCAACGTCTATTAACCCTAACATTTCGATGTAATAAGCCTGATCACGAATCTTTGTCTTTCTTCCTTCCTGATCTGTTCCTATCCGATCAGAATCCCTCTGACCTCGAGAGAAGCCACGATCGATACATTTCTCCTCTCTGGCGAAGAAGACAAGGGGATTACTCGATACCCTGTACCAAAAGGGACGACGCTCGTCCTCTTACTCGACGCGTTGGGGAAAGATGGCGATGGGTAAGGGATACATTCAATTCAAATGTCTCTCCTTTTCGTCCGTTTTGGGCCCAAATTCTGACTTATCGCATCGAACCTCACCCCAGAGGAGAAGAGTTCAACATAGATCGTTGGCTCGACCGCAATGATGGTCAATTCGATGGTTGCCTCGTACCAAGTCATCCTTTCAGCTTAGGAACAAGAGCTTGCTTCGGGACTAAATTAGCTGTTCGTTTTTGTTCAAGTCACTTCATCGATCGACTGAGACTGACTGACATCAATTCGTCTCTTGCATGAACCTTGTGAACGAAACAGCAAATCCTACTTCGGTTATTCGTCGTTCGAATCGTACGGGATTTCAAGATCCGACAACCAGATCGTCAATCTGATGAAAGGGCGCAAGAGCAGGAAGATGAGGAAGAAAGGAGTCACGGAACGATTAACGTCAAGGAGACGATTTCGAGAAGACCGATCGACACAAAGGTCAGATTGGAGAGATAAGGAGGGGTCGCGGGGACGCAGGGGTCTGGATCGATGATGGGATTCCTTTTCCAAGCAGTGATTGCCAAGTAAGATAGGCTGACAAGTAAGGATCCTCTCGAAGAAAGTTAGTGAGTGTCTGAGTCGAGTCGACTTGAAATTCAAGTCGACTAGGAAAACAAGAGAACGAGAGAAAACAACGTTTCATCGATTCATCCTTTCAGCTTTAAATCTGCTAAATTTCGGCTTTGGTTTATGGTTTTCCGAGGGCCGCTCCATCGATGAATCGCCTTCCTTGATACTGTGCGTTTCTTTTGATAGTAGGGGTGGGAGGATAGAAGATGAAAAAGTTGTGGTAGATGAGGTCTCGCTGCCATTGACATGTAGAACGAGAGAAGGGTCGGGGGATCGTTCGATTGGAGTCGAGAGGGGGTGTCTAGTTGGAAGGGAATGGGTTGGTGGAGACGAAGATGTTGTACTGGCTCCGACGGTAGGGGGGTTTCGAGAAGTTGGAGGCGGAACATTGGTTGATGGACTAGAGGATGATGATGGGGGTACCGATGAGATAGCAATGGTAGATGAAGGAGCAGAAGCTGCTTGTCTTTGAGCTTTGAAGCGAGAGACCTTGGGTGACTTGGGTGGAGGGCTCGGTTCAGCCGCTAGAGTCGAAGCAGGATCAGGTTTGGCGGTAGGGTCTGGAAGTTGAATAGAAGCGGGAGTAGGAGCGGAAACGAGTTCTTTCCCGTTGGGGTACGTTGAAGGAAATCTATTCGGCGTAGTGACGATTTTCTTCGAGCTGTGACCCGAACCAGACACGCGAGAAGGGGGAGGGTTTAAGGTAATGGAATTCCATCTGACGCCGATCCGCTTCTTGAAGAGAAGTAGCTCGACTTTGACAGGTGATACTCGGAAGGAGCAAAGAGATGGTTCGATTTCATGCACAAGAGGACTAAAGGTGAGATCCTTCGAAGCAAGGTGAAGTGAGATCTGAAAGTGATGAATGTTGCGGCGACGAGGATGGCAAGAAGAAGATGACATGGAGAAAGAAGGAATGTTCGTTAGTGGGACGACAAAGATGACAAGGGAATGAAGAACTTGACAACCCGAACAACGAACCTGAGTAGTAGTGAATTCGACTCGCACATCGGCTGGAATCAGGCCTTTCTCAAAGACCGAGACCGTGACTGTCGTCTCGGACTGATAAAAGTCTGTCCTAGTCTCCACCTGCTCCTGCCGTTCTTCTTTCACCGGTTTCGTCGATGGCATAGCGGCGCCGATCCTCTTGAGCAAATCCTCACCCCCTTCCTTGAGATCCTCCTCCTTGACGACGACTCCGCCTACCATACCATACATCAATGCCTCCTTCCCAGCCCATGTCTCCTCATCATCTTCGTCGTCGTCCTCTCCATCAACGTCCTCTTCATCTCCGTCACGACCACCAAGAACGAGTTTGCCATTCTCGAGTTTGCCAACCCGGATGGCGTTTTCAAATTCGCCTTTGGCTCCCCCTCCAGGGACGAGGGTGGGGAGCGAGACTGCAGCGGCTTCAGCTGGAGTCAGGAGAGAGGATCGGAAGTTGGATGTGTGCGAGGTCGAGGTTGATTCAGAGGAAAGAGTGTAAGTCGAATCAAACGTTGGGTTGACTTTGGTGTCGAGAGGAACGAACTGAATAGTGTGCGGGCAAAAGCGAATTGAATGAGTAACGACAGGTCAAGGACAACCGACATGCATGAAGAGAAATCAATTACGAACTTCTGGTTCCTGACCGTCCTGTCCAAGAGCACCGCTGAGACCTCCTTTACCCTTAAGAACATCTCGGAGTTTGTAATAATCAACGGCTGCCTCCCTCATGAGCATCTGGTCATCCATATCGAGCATCTCGTCGTCGTCTGCTTCCGCATCAGAAAGCTCAAAGGACTCGTCGTCAGAGTCATCCGAGGTATTGGTAATCTTGGTTGGAGGTGATGGTGAGATCGTTGAAGATACATGTGGTGTTGAAGGTGATGGCGAGGCGATTGTAGAAGGGGAAGGCGATTGAGCAGATAGAGAGGGGACCGATGCATCCGAGACAGTGGTTGTGGCTGCTACATCAGCCGCTTCCTTTGTAGCTGGTTCGATCTTGCCTCTTCCTACTCCTCTACTGACCTCCTCAGCCAACTCACGCAACTCGACCGGTAGGACCCAACCTCCGTCTTTTCCCCTTTTGATCGCCTTCGAACCTCCCTCTCTCGCCCCACCCATCTTCTTGCCAATAAGGGGTGCGGGAGGAGGTGGTTCTCTTTCAACGACGGCCATCTTCATTGGATTCTTGAAAGGATTAGAGTCCGACGAAGGTTCTTTGGCTGGTTCGGTTGAGGTGAGAGGTGGCCCGTCCGGATTGGAAGGATCAATGATTTCTGATCGGAAGGACACGGAGCTGGACGAGGAAGGCGAGGAGCTGAAACCCTTGGCAGAAGGTTGAATGGATTCGTGCTTGTTGAACTCCTTGACCTGGTGAGTCTCAGACCATGAGACGCTTTTGGTTCTCTTCTTGGGGTTGGCTGATGCACCCGCCGATCCTCTCGCCTTTCCCTGTCCCTTTCTAGCCTTCTTTCCTTGGGACCAGATTAGATCCTCATTCGCGTCGGCGTCTGATGATCCAGACTCCTCCTTCTCTTCTTCTTCCAGGTCCTCATCGTGCCCACTTTCCTCATCGACCTTGGCTTCTTCGTCATAGGTCGTCAGTCCCAATCTTTCCCTTCGCTCCAACTCACGCTCTTCCTCCTCAGCCTTGTCGAGAAGCTTCTGGATAGCGGATTTTCGAAGCGATTCATCTTTGGGAAGAGGCTTGGCGGATGCGGGCGCGGATGCTGTGATTGGTGGTAATGGCGTGATGTTCGATGATTCGACGTTCCTTGAGGTGCGTATAGGAAGTTCTTGTATCTGAGAGATGGGAAGCTCATCATCTGCTGCGGACTACGAGGTCGAGTAGTACCAGTCATCAACTTATGGCCGATAAAGCGTCGGCAGAAAAGGACATACTGACAACATTGGGTTGTTGACCAACTGGGTATACCTCGTTCTGGATCTTAGAGATAGCTGGAGCTGGCGTCCCTAGCTCTCTGGCTTCCTCTTCCTCTGCTTCAGCGAGCACTTTGTCGAGAGCGGCTCGCCTGGCTTCATCTGAACGTCGAGTTGTGAGCTGAGTCAGGGGAGCTGGCTGCATCGAGCGCGTGACGGTCGAGGTGGAACTTGAGCCCAGAGGTTCGACAATCTCGACGACTGGAAGACCGTTATCGTCCAAAATCTTTTCCCCCAGTTTCAGAGGTAGTGTGAGCTCTGGGAGCCTGGTTAGGTATGCAGCAAGAGAATGATCTGAAACTCACGTTGGACCCATCCTCGTTTGTCAGCGATCGCATGTGCCCATTCTGAATAGGTTTCGTTGACACTGGCTTTGACTGTGGTTGTTGAGTGGTTTGTTTGGATGAACTAGGACTGGAAACAATCGAGGCCGGTGTTGGAGAAGTTGCTTCGGTCACATGCGGTGGTGTGGTAGTCGGAGTCGTGCAGGATGGTCGGACCGATTCGAAGGAGCGATTCTGTAGATGGTTCAATTGCGTTTGAAGATCTTGAGGAGATCGAAAGGCAGGTGAGCATGCTGGAAAAATTTGGGTGACGTAGCGAGATGGCTCACTTTGAAGCTTCCGAGATACAAATTCTGCTGCTTGCTTAGCTGTGAGCTCAGCCCACCATCCTTCTCCGAGGTGAACCCTGATTTCGTTGGTATGGACGATCTCTCCTGAGGCTGATAGAAGAAGAAGGCCGAAAGAAAGCAGGGAGAAGCGCAAGACGAAACCGATATCAGCCGTGACGTGTTTGGCAGAAGTCAAGTCGACAGTTGAGCATCATATTTATAAAAGGTGAGAAAAGCGAACCAAAAGCGCGAGGAGCTATCGGTATCTGGACATGAGGCCACCTTGTCTGGTCGTTGAGAGTGAGGAGACGGGCCTGAAGGGCGTGAAGTTGCTGCTTTTGCTGGTGCAGCACGGCGATTGGATGAGAGATTCCTGGAGGCAAGATTGGTGGTTGAAGAGTAGACCCAGCTGAGGATGACATTGTAGCTGACGACGAAAGGAGGGCGGCAGGGACGAGAGGAAGCCGGGTGGATTTCCTCTCGAAGGACTTGGGATTGAACGGAAGTCTGGTTGGGAAACCTAGGCCCTTAAAACAGTTCTTTATATCTTTCTTCTCCTTCGTTCTTTCTCTTCTTCTCTCTGTTCTTTCACCATTTCTCTACGTCTCTCTTTGTCGGTTCGAAGTAGTCCTTTCTTGGGTTTGGGTCTCTCGGAAGGAGATGCCCAAGAATAGGATTGAGGTTAGGTGCGAGCGCGGGAGCCGCATTTTTTTTTATACCTAGGTTCGGTCTGTTGATTGGTTTGGACGTCCATCCACCTTCCCTCAAGATTCGACATGAGCGACTGAAGATATAATCCTTGGTCACCTATTTGTCTCTCGATTCGAAAGCCGGGAACATTTCAGCTTGGGCGGGACATAAGGACCTCCTCCTTCTCACGTTTTCGCTCTCCATCCTTGCAGACACTTCCTTGTCTATCCGCTGACTACCAAGAACAGCTGACCGCGCTAACCATCGTCATCAATCCCTTCAACTCTCATCTTCTCCTTGACGGCTTCTTTTAGCTTGAGCTTGGAGGGGCGATCCGTCGATTGTTCTTCTGACTGACCCCTTAATCACCTCAAAACAGGGCTTTCTTCTCCCCCCTCCCCCCTTATGAGACAAGGCTTGGTTCACTTGGCCATTCCCTCCTTCTACTCCTAACCCTTACTTTCCCCTCCCCAAGTTGCCATTCACTTTCCCCTCCCTTTCCCATCACCCTTCTTTGCCATCACCCTTCTCACTCGTCAGTACGCTCTCATCCCAACGCATACAAGCGATTTCTCATTGAATCAATCTCTACCCTTCTCACGCTATAGTCATCATGAAGTTCACCCTCTCCACCTTCATCCTTGTCTCGATCCCCACTCTCGCCCTGGCGGCTTCGAGTCCCCTCGCCAACCGCGACGTTCAAGTTCGATCCGGATTCGAAAAGATCGTCGTTCGAGCTCCCACCTGGGAGGAAGAAGACACCAAGGCACCTGCTCCCAACCATGCCAACGATGGCTCCACCCCCAAGGCTGACGGCGGTAAATTCGGGAAGACGCAATGGAGAAACATGGCGACTTCGTTCAAGAGAGACGATGGTGACGATGATCAGGACGGGACTCCTTGCCCAGAAGGGGAGAGATGCCAGTGGCGAAACAGCGCTACCTCCTTTTGTTCGCACACCAGTCCTTCTCGTCACTTCTCTGGCTGAATGCTAATCATTGACATGATCAAACCCCCTCTGCAGAACGTGCTCTCGAATTTCCTAGACCGAATTTTCTTGGTCGGGGATGGACGAAGAGAAGGGTAGAGAGGATCATGGGTTTCGTTCTAGTTTTGCTTTGTATATTGCTGTTTGTTGGGTAGCATTGTCTGCTTCTTGTGACGAGAGTCGTCCCGCTTGATGCGGCGAGTGGACGTTAGGCAGTGCGTATGGATGTACCTCAGTTGAATGACCTACAGAAAACAAAGTCCTGCATCAGAAGTCCACCAGGTCTACGACGGTAGATCTTTCCATTCTGCTAAGCAGTGCTGAGGTGGGGTATTCACTCTCTCTTTTGCTGACAGATCCCGAATCTAAGAGAGTCACCACCCTCCTTCTCTCGCACCCGCTACAGGTCGGGAAATATCCAGGCGATTCCGCCACATCGTCGAGGTTGACGAACGATGACTCTCGGCACGAATCAACCGGTCGCTTTCCGATTGAATCAATCCAGGCCTTGCGGATGCCCTTGGCGCGGTAACGTAATCAAACGGAGGGGAAGGAGATAACCGCGTGCGAAAAAAAAATAATCCAAGGAGAGGTCGGGTCTTTCCCTTCGCCTCTCGCTCTCTATTCGGAGCTCCCCGTTCATTACATGCCCTCTCTATTCTGACACAACGCATGGCCCATTGCTCTCTTTTGCTCTAACCCGAGCTCCCAAGGACTGACAGTTGACCTTACAATATGCTATAGGACTGAGCGAGTAGCAGTCACTGACCTTTTCATCTATGCTTCCTCCCATCACACTGATGCCGCCTCCCATCCAGGGGTAACGAACTTGGCCCGATCCCCAATTCTCCTCCACCTCAAGGTTTATATTCCGGTCGTTTGATCAGACTTCTAACTGTCACCCACCCTGGCTGTCCCTACCCTTCATCTCATTCAGTCCTGGCCCTCACATCATCTCTGTTGTACGAGCCCGTACAACCCTCTCATCTTTGTTTCACTCAGGCGTAACTCCTTCTATCCATTATCTCGGACTTTCCTCGGCCTTGGTTCATCCCGACGAAGCGAACCTTTGGCTCGCCACATAAACATCCCAATCCTCGAGCAAGGACCTCGAATCTTCGTGGACGATTTCTCACTCGCATGTCAGATCGAGGCTCTCAAGTTGTCGTAAGTTCTTGCTCGGCGCTTGGTTCATTGCTCCCGTCTACCTCGTTTCTTGGTTGTGATTGTTCTTGCTTGGATGACTGATGAACGCCCAAGTGGGTTTTTATGATCAGCCCAAGTCCAACTCAACCCCCAATCTGAAACCCGCTTTGACTGCCGCCCTCTCATCAATCGTTTCATTCTTCTTATCTCTCGCTCTTGGTATCTTTTTTCTCTATCACTACCGTGGCGTTCTCTTGTCTCCTCGAGAAAAACATCATCCCAATCGAAGGAGATGGTCTCATGATGACCGACAAGGGCGGGGGACATCGAGTGGGAGGTCCAGTACAGGTAGAGCAGCAAGTAGCTGGCTCGAGGAGGAGAAAACGAATTCCAGTTGGTTAGATGGCGAGGAGGACGACTATAGCTGGAGTCGAAGCACCCATGAAGTCAGTGTGGGTCACATTAAGGGGTGACTGATGGGAAGTTTATGACGTGACGTCACTGATCCGAGCCATCCTTGTCTGCTTTTTTTTTCGCTGGATTGTTCAGATGCATTTGACTAGCCCTTCCATCTATTCGAATTCCCGTTCGCCTACTCCGACCGAGTACATCTCTTCTTTCAAATCACCCTGTTCATCCTCATATCTAGCTCTTCCCCATCAAATCCATCTTCCCAATCACCGTCAAACCTATTTCAGTCCGCCCTCTCCCGAAGCAATCGTTTTTCCGACCCATCCCTTTGGGTTCCCGTTTCCATCCTTTCTCGACACGTCATATCCGACACAAGGCGATGGAATTTCTTACAACCAGCCATATTCTCCTGCTCAACCATCATCAAGCCTCAGGGTCGTCAATCCAGTTCGACGCCATCGATCTCTTTCATCTCAAGCTCGACCTACGCTTCATACGCTTTTCGAAGCGGAGTCTTCCAGAGATGATGTAAATATCTTCTTATCCTGGCTTTGCACATCAGCTCGTTCGATTATCATCGAGGTAGATATTGATCGCCACCTCCAATTTCTCCAAAAGCTATCCATCTTGCCTACAAGTCGAGGATCCTATCTAGCCACTTCATATCCGTTAACATTCTTCCCGAGACAAACTCCTCCCTTCGTCGCTGCCCCACTCATTTCTCGGAACCAACACAGTAACAGTTCATATCCGACATCTTTCCCATCGTCGACATCTCTCTCCTTCCCTTCGACCATCCCTTCAATCTCTCCACCTCTCACTCCACCTACTCAATCCATCAGAAACATCTCACCGTATCATCATCGCGATTTCTCGGAAATCCTTCCACTACGACCTCTCTTTCCATCAGCCGACCTGGGAAGCGGATTTGGACACCAAAAACATCCAAAGCAGGTGACGTCCGAGTCTGACGATCAGGCGTTGGAGTTGAACGTCACCCGGGGGTAGTTGAATCCGATCCTCGGTCTCTCTGATCAAATTTGTATCCATGAAATGATCTCGAAATGAACTTTGTCGAAAGTCTCTTCACCGTTTGATCTGAAGGATTCATGAAATCGACATGTGAGATATGAGATTCATCATCGTGATTGTCGTTCTCTACCTCTACGTCGAAACAGTTATTTACCCTTCGTCCCGTCACCTTGCCAATATCGATCACTATTACAACCTCCAAACCTTTGTCTGACCCGCCGCATCACCCGATATCACGAAATTGGATAACGAAACTGGTGAGTTCACTACGGCGATCGCCGTGATGGTCGCCTGATGAGAACTAGCTGAGTGGATCGCTTCTTGTCGTATGAAACCAGGTGAAGAAGGGTGATGATGATTGCGAGAGGATGCTGATGATCGATGAGGGTTTTGATGACTTGAGGGAGAAGATTGGGTTTCGGTGTAGATCATCGTTGTAGAGCTCGTTACTCGGTCAGATCTGTGTATCATGTATATATATGTGTGCGTAAAGAGGAACAAGAGAGAAGTGACGTTCCAGTGGAATTAGTGAGGTCCTGTACATGATTTGGCGTCAGATGACGACTGTCTTGACGAACCGATAAGTAGATTCTCCTTCCCCAACGCTCCCACCCAGAGAACCACTCCTCGCGAAATTCGCCAAATCAAAGCACCTCAATCTTCTATCCGTTCCTCCGACAAACATGATAACCTCATCCGATTCCTTGTCCGACACGCCTCTCAGCCCTCCTGTACCACCACCACCGATGGCATCCGTCCATCCTTCGGCGAGGTTGGAGGATCGATGCTGGGCGAAGTTGATATCGTGTAGGAACGCGATGGCGTTAGTCGACGTGACTGACGAATTCGATGGGACACCTGTTGAGGTTGATGGTGGTGCTCCTGGTGATGATGTAGGATGGGAGTTCCGAGGCGAAAGTAGATCAGCGATGAGGGAAGAAGGTTCTGGAAGGGGTGTACTCGATGAAACTTGATTGGTCGAGCCGATCGCAGGCATGGTAAAGGCGCGATCTGGGTTAGGGGTCCGATTTGTCGTCGTCGTTGTCGTCTGATAAACCTCAACCAACTCCGCTGATTCAACATCCCAGGTTTGTACCATGACCTCTTCATCACCTCCGCATGCAACCATGATCCATTTGCCGTTTCCCTTGGATGAAGGATGATGAACGATCCTTCGCACGTGGAACGATTCCATTCCTCCAATCATCGTCATCCCGCTTCCTGCGTTCCAACTCCGAAGCAACAATCCGAATCGAAGATCCCATAGAGTCAGAAACCCAGATTCGGTCCCGACGACCAACCAAAGATGATTCGGATCGCAAACGAGACTTGATGGTGAACCGAGATGAAGTGGGATCTCAAACGTTCTCGTCGTACGAAGAGAACGAAGATCTACGACAAGGATTCGGGATTGACTGGTGACGAGGATAAGATCGTTGGTGGAATCTTTCGGAATGACCAATACGAGATGTCAGGAAGAGGATGATACGGAACGTCAAAAGAGAGGTTCTTGGAAAATATTTGAAAGTAACCCCATGTTCGACTCACCAGATACGAGATGACTCATGGCCACAGGGAAGTCTTTTGTGTCGTCCTCGAGTTGATACGCGGCCACAAGTTCAAGTTCCTTGTATTTTGGCGTTGATCCACTGGATTGAAGATGAACCCTCCATATTTCGACTCTTCCATCATCCCATCCTACACTGAACGAATAAGATGCGTCGATTGGACAGAATGCTGTTGGGCGTTTTCTACCCTCGTGAACAAGTCTCGGTCGAGTCGAGGCGGTTCTCTCCAACCGTGCAGTGTCCCAAACCTTGATACTCCCAGAGTCTGAGATCGTGACGAAGAACAGATTGTCGGGGGAGACGAATAGAAAGCGGATCGGAGGTGAAGGTAAAGAAGGCGATGCTACTTCAGTGAGTTGGGTGATGAGCGTAGCTTCTGGACGAGGATTTCGACTATGCGCTGTGGAGGTCGTAGGTGGGCGAGAGGAAGGAAGGGATGAGCGCGAAGCATGTTTGCGTCTATTGTTGTTTGGTAGAATTCTGGGACCGAAATTGGGAAGTGGATCCTTGAACGTCGAGAGGTAGACGCTTTCGAGCAAGCTTCTGAGATTCGGATCCGTTCCATCTGAACACCAAGGAGTCCGTCAATCCAGTCCGGTCTGTTCGCAGAGTCTCACGGTATTCTGTAAAAATCAGACGTACCGTAACCAGTAAAGGCGTTGCTTGATACAAATGGCCGAGCCGCGTTCAGCGGTGGCAATACTGAGCCTGGTGTAGACCTCCCAGAGATGGATGCTTTTTCGTCCTCATCGCCAAGTCTCATGACTAAACTGGCCTCGAAGATACCGACCGCGTTAGTGTGCGCAGCTGAAATGGATGGGGATGATTTGGGGGGATGTCGATTGAGGTGAGACCGTGGACGTCTCTCTTCACTAGCGAGAGAGAGACTCTGAAGTGAGATGGTAGAATTGCTCGGACTAATGGCAGCCTTGATGACTGGGCGAGAGACTACGGGAAGGGCTGGGGGAGAGTTTGACGACTGAGGGGGAATTGGACTTGTCGGTCGACTGGTTGTACCGAGAGAGAACGAGGCGAGCGATTCGGCGTGGGGTATTTGGCGTTGAATTTGTTGATGAAGAGGGGTTAGGGAAAGGGCTCGTGCAGGTTGCGATTGTAGATTACTGCGCGTGCTCAACCTCTTCGAGAGTCGACGAGAATTGGCGGTTTGGTTGCCCGCGATCGAGCGAGGACTGACGAAGACGGTCTCCGGCGTGACTTTGAGCTGTACAAGAGGAATTTCTTGCGTTGACTGACCCAACGAGTCTGACTCTGCTTTGACAGAGAAACCCGATCTGATAGTATTAAAAGCAGAAGGCAGAGGGATGTAGATAAGCGACTTGGGTCTGAGTCAATCACCTTGCGATTGAGCTAGACGTACTGGGCTTTGGATCGAACGAGGCGTAGTATATGAGGCTTCAGAGCTATCAGCTTTGATTGCCCAACCGAGGTCAGGCCGCGCTGTCTCAGGTTCGCAAGATGAGTCTCGTCGCTGAATGGTGGGACGCCGAGAGTCAGCTCCCGATACATCTGCTAGGATGAACGGACATTCCTTACTCCTGAGTTAAGTCATCCTCTCTAGAGGGGGTGTCGAACGACTGTTCTTTCTTCCTCCTCGCGTCATCGATGACCCAGAACTTTGTGGTCCCATGGTTGCTAGCCCACATCAGTCCCGCCTCGAACAAATGTCTGGGAAGCTGAGGCAAGGTACGTAACGATCGACGGTCAATAACGCGATCACAAATAAACCATGGGATCGTGCGACGAACAGGTTCAGTGAGGGCATCGAGGATAGCCAGATCTGTGATAGCGACGACGTCACAGTCAAGATAGGCGCGTAAATCAGGATATAAGATGCACCAGACATCCGAACGCGGCAGTTTCCTCGAAATGGATGCTATCAAACCGGTCGTTGCTGGAGAGGTGCGATAGCGTAAGAGTTCGGTCAGCCATGGTTGGTAATCTAGTGTGACCTAGCGACTCACCTTGTCGAGCCCAGGGATTTGGATGAACAAGAAATGGCAAGGTCATACGAACAACCTGCCAGGTCCGCAACTTGCTGAAAAGATCCAACTCGACCAAACTCTTGAGCGAGACGAGAACGCGAGCGATGACAAATTCTTCTGGGTCTGTGGTCGGACAGGGCAAGTATGATATCAGAACCATCATGTTATGAGCTCAAAACTTGTTCAACGCAGCCTGCTTACCTCCAAGAGCCTGCAGCATTAAGGGCAAGACAAAGCCTTCGACCTTTTCACCCCCCACAAAAGCTCCGACGCCAACAATCTCCTCAAAGAAAGCGCACCTCAACGCCCAGTCTGGATCATTGAGATAGGTGAACAGATGGGAAAGTATGAGTTCGTCCGTCTTGGCTCGACCGAAGAATACACAGAATGTCGAGACAGAGGGAAGCAGAGCTCGCTTGACGAGAGAAGATGGGTCAGAGAGAAGCGAGGCAAGAGAAGCCTGAACAAGTCGATGAAGCTCGAGACGGGGTTGTTCCTGTACAAGCTGAGGGACACGACGCAGATCAAAAGAGAGATCAGTATGTCTATCAAAGGTAAATCGCACACCGAAGTATCTTCAGGCTCACTTCTTCAGGGATCCCGTCCACACCCAGGCCCCCAATCGCTTTCAGGCTTTCACCCAGTTCAAGAAATCTTCTGCCTGTCTCGGCCAACCTGGCGAGGACAGAGGCCCAGGCACATCGAACCTCGATCTCTGCATCTGCGACGAGATGCGAGGCATGAGGTAAAATATACTCAGTCATGACGGAAGTATTGGAAGGAGTGACTGTCTGAGTCTGATCGAGCTGGATAGGACAGAAGATGTATGGGCTGTGTCAGCTTCAAATGCTATATTCGATCTGGACCTGATTTTATGAGCAAGAACTTTCCAACGCACAACTAAGGCTAGAGTTCTGATCGCTTCACTTCTGACTGCCGGAGAGTCTTCCGTCAACATCGAGACGATGTATGGTACGACCCGGTCAAGCTTTGCCTCGTCGGTAAGATAGGGTATCAGGTCGGCCATAAGATGAAGGCAGTGGACCTTTGACGTGGGTCGATGGCAACTGCGGATGCTTGACGTGACGAGCGTCAAGAGAAGGAGAGGAGGTCCATCTACACAGGTATACATGGATTAGTGGCGCAGAACCAAAGTGAATACAATGGCATACACTGACCTTGTAATAGTGGCTCCTTGTCTTCGGCTTCAGTCTTCGTGACTCCACCCATCTCTCCATCCAGCCACACCTTGGCACCCTCCCAATTTCGTCTCAACTGGTCAATCCTCCAATCCGCCTCGCCAGGAAGCGCAGCCGATTCTCCCGCCCTCTCTGTACCTCCGGGACCAAACACAGGTGCGCCCTGAGGCTGATCAACCATTCCACCAGGGGCAGACGGTCTGTCAGGTCCAGCGCGGTGGAATGGCGATGGTCGAGATCCGTCCGTGGGGAGGGCACAGAGGGAGACGTTGAATTGATGAAAGAATGAATAGAAGAAATCAGGAAGCGTTGTCGATTGGTGAGAAGACAGCAAGGTTGAAAATGAAGGTCGAGAGGCAGGGTCGAGCGTGATCATTGATGAGACCATGTTCTGAAAGGAAGGGCAGGCGAACAATCAGATACACTTTTCTTTGCAGACGCAAGCGAAGAGCTCACTCGAATTCCTTCATCCTCTATCTCCCCAATGACTCCCTCTGGACTGCTTTCACCTTTCTTCCAGGCCAGCATCCCACTCAAACTGAAGACGTCCTTTCCTTCTAACCAGAGTTCCGTAATGACACACCCAGCCGAAAAGACGTCCATCGCTTCTGTGACCTTTCCATCTCGCTTTGCCTCTTCCCAAGCCATGCCCGAGCCCCCATCAGCAGCAAACGCGGCTTCGCGCTCCCGTCGTTTGCGATCCGTTCTTGAACCAGGAGAATAGAAACGTTCAGGTGCGAGGTAGCAGGATCTTCGGGAGGTCGATGAGGATGGTCCATCGAAGAAGAAGGAGAAGGTCGAAGGATCATCTGCTGGGAGGAATACAGGTTTGAAAGGCGAGAGGTCGGTGAGATAGAGAAAGTTGGAAGTGGAAACGAGGATGTTCGAGGGTTTCAAGTCGCCATGCGAAAGCTGTACGTGAGGCGATCCGAATCAGTCCTGATACAAGGAGAGCCTCAGATCCATGATGTCCCACCTTATGGCTATGAAGCTCCATCATGCCATGCAGGATCTGGAACGTGAACCACTTCTTCTCGATGGGCGTCAGGAAGGGTCGTGTGCTGCGTATGGAGGGATTAGTTCAGTTGTGCTGCACAGAACGGGAGACGTTCTCAAAAGAGCTCCTTGTAGCAATCAAGTTGGACAAACTCGCCTGATGCGGTCATAGAGGTCGCTAGCAAGGTACTGTCGAACGAGGTACGCAGCCTTCTCTGTCTCCACGACGGTCTGATATGGCAGGATGTTCGGAACATCGATGATGGCTTCTCTGTCAGCTACACGATAGACATCATGTCAGTCCGACTGCTGGATGGACCAAGCTGATCGACACAGGCTATCGGCTGATGATTCTGAGGAGAGGCGTTTGCCCGAGTTCGGAAGAGCCCGACCGACTGACCTTTGAGCCTCCGTCGATGGACCAGCAAGCTGACAGATGGATCCGACTTGAGAAAGATCTTAATGAGAAGGGGTCCGTTGTGGTGGCGAGCTTTGATTGTCTTTAGGAAACGAGAGGAGCCGATGCTGCGACGAGTATATGACGAGAAGTCAGCAAGGTCAAGGCCAAGGACCGTCGATAGACGAAGCTCACCTCTTCTCGTAAGAAACATCCTTTCCGAGCTCCTCTACGTAGCTATCAAGGGTGGTGGAAGGTCTGTTTGGAGTGAGATCGGATGAGGGCAAGTTACCCATCACAAGCGAGAGAGAGGTTGGGAGAAGAGGGAGCGATCACTCGACGTTTGCTCGCTCTTGGGTTGATCTCTTCCAACCAAACAAATAGCGTATCTCTTCTCAACGAGGGTCAGCCAAGTTGCCACTCTAGCGTTACTCATGCTACGGATCGCGATCTTTCCTCCAACAATATCCGGCGAGAAGACGAGAGCAATCTTTGGATGAAATGCTCATCTGCACCTCGGCTATAAGTGCCCTCTCTAAGTAGTCTTCACTTGCTGGTTCCTCTACAAATCCGTTTCATATCAGTATGGTGGACAGGTCCTTGCTCTACCGTCACCTCGAGATCGAGATAACGGAAAATTCGACGATTCCAGTGATTCTCGCAGCGCGGCGTTCTCCCCTCACCTGCCTCTGTCCCCCCTCTCTTCACCGGTATTGAACGTGACCATACCTGTTAGAGTGCTTGCCTTCAACCCTCTGTCTTCCACTCCGGGTTGCTCTCTCCGCCACGGGTGGTATTTGCCTGGAAAGTCACTCTGCTGTGCCACAGAGTTGATTCAGCCTCAGGCGGAACAAGAGGTTTGATTCAGCCTCAGGCGGAACAAGAGGTCAACTTTTGAAGTATTTATCCAATTTCGAACTCCATAAAACCCGGAACGAAACTCGAAAGTCCCAAGTGATGCTGACAGAAGATACAAGAAGTACGATGAAACTCCGAAAAGGCAAGGAGACGCTAATGACCAGAAGCGAACCGGGGAAGAAAGTAAGCACCATCTCGGGTTGTGTTCGAGTTGCCTTGAACCCCTCGACAGGCTGAGTGGTAGCCTACGAGCGTTGGAGCTCGGAGCTAGTCATAGCTCCAGCCTGGGTCTCAAGGTCGGTTCTCTCTTGAGCACCGAACAAGCGATCCATAGCAGATCTGAAAGGTCATCCGGTACGGTCGTCAGTTGACAGCCCAAAGAAGTGAAATTCGAGTCTGCTCGAAGACGAACTGAGGGACTCCTCTAGTATCTGGAAGGAAGACAAAGGCGAGAGGGACAGCCCAGAGAAGAACGCATCCGAACTGGGGAAAGGCATCAGCTTGGGTGAGCGAGGCAGGCAAGAGCTAGCCTCGACTCACGAGGAAGAATGACTTGGACGAGAGCGAGGTCAGAATAGTTGGGAGTATCCGTTGAAGGACAAATACAAGTAACCACCGAGACCTGAACCAGAAGGACGGCGATTGCGTCAAGTCAGCGGGATCACGTCCGGGAACTGCCGGCTGAAACATAAACATACATCAGGCAGATCGTCAAAGACAATTCGCGGTGTTGCGGAGAGAACATCTCTGAGACAACAAGGAGAGGGAGGACTCCGAAGCTGAATCCTGATACGGTACTGAAGATGAAGATCGAAGCGAGCTGAAGGAAAACGTTGTTCAATCGTGGATGGTCTGTTGCTATAGCAGATTGAAGGACTCACAGAAGCATAGTCGCCTGTTCGCTTAGAGGTCTTACTTGGATTGGGACCTGCCAACGTCTTGATGACGAATGGATCGCAAGTATCGGTTCGTCAGTTCTTGGTCGATCATCAGGTTGAACAGCTTGAACTCACCATACAGGTACCCAAAACTATCAAACACACTGCTCCGAGCAGAGATCCAAGGATAAGAGGACGCCGTCTACCGACGCGGTCGACAAAAAAGCCTAAAAAGATCAGACTGGTAATGAGGCTGGCCAATCCGACTAGGCCCACGATGAATCTGGATCCCGATCTCGGTCAGAATCATACGAAGGCAGACTGGTAGCGAGACCGGAGACTCACGATTGATCGACTGGGATGTTGTACCCGAGTGCGAGGAGTGTTTGGGGCAGAGTGACGACCGAGAGTCCAGACCATGAACTCACGAGCTGTGAAACGGAAGTGTGAGTTGAGCTGTGTCAGTAATCTCATGATGTCGACTTGAGCCGCGATAAATGTTGTGTTATGAGTCTACTCACCATAAGGAAGCACCCGAGCAGGAGACGAGATCGAGTCAAAGGGTGTATGAAGAGCTGCTTAGTGCAAGTCCAAGACCAGACAGCGCGTAGACCTGTTCTGACTAGGTCTGCCTCCCATCGTACGTATCGGTGGTCGGTAGGGAGCCTTCGGATGGACGCAAGAGCCGCCTTAGCTTCTTGGCATCGCTGCAATTCATGATGTCTGAAAGTGAGTGGGAAGATCAAGGCCGCATGTCGAAGAGACCAGCCTGCTCACATCGCTTGACGCCAGGTACAGCGGCGACTCTGGAATCCAGCATATGGCCAGCGCGACAAAGACCAGGGGTACAGCCTGGACAGCCGTGATCGTCTGCCACGTGATATGGGCCTGAACCTCCGCTACGTGTGTAGTGTGGGATGAAGACGGCTGCAAGACGATACGAGGGAGTGAGACGACGACGACCTGTTTCTGAGTCTCTAGGATGTCTGGAGTGTCGTGGAAGCAATCAGTCTACGAGGTTGAAATTACCAAGCAGGAATCTGCTACCGACAGTTGGAGAGAAGTCCAAGAAAATTCCCTAGCTGCCATCCAATACCAAGGAATCCCAGAAGCCGACCTCGGATGCTTGAAGGAGCGACCTCAGAGATGTAGACTGCGACATAATTGTTGCATAAGCCATCTGAGGACTGTATAGAGCTGCATTTAACAGAACTGACGAGGAACAACGAGCCAGAGCACGCCGAACGCGACACCAGCCAGGCATCTGCTTGCCATCAGGACTGGAATCGAACCATCGGCGAGAATCTACAGATTGGTGGGTAGAGGTGAGCAACTTGATACCCTACATGAAAATAAATCTGACTGATTGATCTTACATGCATCACGGTCGAGACAGAAAGAAAGATCGACGAGGCAACAGTTGTCCAACGGGGTCCCCATCTCCTTGACAGGATCAAAGCAAGACCAGCTCCAAAGAAGATCCCTCCATAGTAGACCGACGCTAGGTCTGTAGCTACCTTGGACTGCTGAGACCTTGTCAAGAGATTCAAGCCAAAGTCTAGTCGGAAAGCGGGCAGAGCTATGAGGTGAATGAGCCAAAGCATTAGCGAACAAAGATCTCCGATCTTTCAGCCTGTCGGGATCAGTCAGAGACTCGCCAAATACACCCGTGAAGTAGGATTGGTAGCTGAGTACAAAATATCAAGGATACGTAGAAATCCGCATCAGATGCTGACCCATAGTCAGTGGAACGATAGTCCCCTCACCCATGGGCCATGGTCCCGAGCGACACTGAAGTGATCGCAATATCAGTCCGCTATCATCGATCTGATGCTGTGTGCAGAGGCTACTTACAGACAGCAGCAATTACATGTACTTTCCAGCCTCGAATCTCGCTGGGCTCAGCCGGACTGTCAAGTGAGGGATGACGCCCAGCAGAACGTAAGTCTTTCAGCTTCAGCTCAAAGCCACTCAGTCTGTATAGTCGACAGGAGTTACCAATCAGTAGAGATAGCAGCCATGACTCTCGAATGGGAATGAGACGTCGATGTGAGGCCGAAGCGGGAGGTCGGAGATGAACCGCTTGATATCGGCTTCTCGTCCTTGAGCGACAAAGACGAGCACGACGAAGCGTCGGACACGGTACGTTGGAGTTGGTTGGGATGAGACATTGATGAGGAGGATGCGAGTCTTGCTTGATCGCTGTTCAGGCTGAGAATCTTGTCGATACCGTTGAGTGGACGATGATGAGGAATGATCTTCGTCTACAAGGGGGTTGGGTCCCCGAGCTCCAAGAGACCATCACGAGGTATGGAACCAGGAAGGGGTTCGAAGGCGAATCTGCTTCCCTCATGGATATACCGAGCTGAGCCGATGAGAAAAATCCAGTCTCGACTTCGGAACGGGGGATATTCGAGGAAGCAGGTTGGAAGGGAGAGGGAGAGCCGGGAACGTCGGATTCTGTCCTAACTCCCGAGCTGACGATGCTTCGTCTTCTTCAAACGCCATTGTTTGGACAATCTGCAATCAAGCATCTCTTTCTCTCCTCCCGTACGTGACAGTAGCTGATCAGCGTGAGATCGCTTGGCGATCTCTCGAGCTGCACGCCTCAGCTCAGCTTCTTACACGGAGTTGCACGCTAAACAACATTTTCACTTGAATCCGTCGTCCCGGGCTTGGCAAACTCTCAAGAAGGATGAAAGGGAGCGGGTTTTGTAGGACTGAGAGTTTGAAGGCTGACGAGATCAAACTGGGACGTGCCATCATTTTTAGGCGAGGGTATCATCATGAATCTATCCCGTGCTCTCCATCTATCTTCTCTCGGTCCCAAGCCCTGACCTGTTCCCTCGAGATTGAGTCAGACAATCGGATAGGCTCAGGCAGCTTTCCGCTAGCCCCTGCCTTCCCCCCACCTCGTCTCACACATGTGATCGTGACTGCCAGTGCACTTTCCAGACTGATACCCCACCCGGAGCTCACGAAGATGGGACTTTTTGATTGATGTGTCGTCAAGACAGCTGCTCCAAGAAACTTTGAGTTGATGGCGTCTGGTAAGAGTACATGGTCTCCTGGGTTCCGGCATAGAATGTTCGAGGCCTCTTTGATGCGAGTACGAGACGACCGCCAGAGAGCGGGCAAAATCTCGGGTGATGCTGGGTCTGAAGTAGATGACAGTGGCGAAGGAGATAGACCGACTGTAGGGCTGGGTAGGGGATAGGCGTTCTTTGCGACACCAATCTGACAAGAGAGGTCGGGGGTACGACGATCAGAATGGTACATGACTTGTCATGCAGCCGGCCTAGACGTACAGTGGGCGTTTGGAGCCTGAGACCCAACACTGTAGCTAGTCCTACTTCTCGTTCATGCCTACGATCAGTCGTGTCAGCCCGATTGTAAGGCAACGAGATCAGCTCAACACTTGACGACTCACAGCCTCCCATTCCCATCTACAAGGATAACTTGAGGGTACTCTGCTCCTTGCCCAGTTGATTCGAGCTTGGCTTTGAGTTCAGTGACAAGAGAGACCAATGGAGGAGCCTCGCGGAAGGCGAGAAAAGAAGGTATATACGGCTCCTTGAGAATGATTCGGCGAGAAAGGGTATGACGGAGCTGAACAAGCCACAGCAGCGAAGATTGGTCCAGATATCAGCGAGCAAGCGGAAAACGAGAATCGCTTGATCCGGGGAAATCCAAGATGCTCACCTTGAGGTCGGGATAACTCAGTACGACAACCGTAGCAACTCCCTGCTGGTGGCCATCTTGCTCATCGGCCGAGGGACTAGTCGATTTGACGAAGCTGATGTCGACACCCCCTACGAATTCAAGGCCTTCGATCTTGATTGTATCGGGATCGAATGCGGATGTGCTAGGAAGGTCTGCCTCTTCTGGTACCAGTGGATGTCTCAATGGAGGATGAGTGACTTTGATTCTCGGTAACGTATCACGAAAGTTTAGAAGGGGCATCATCGCTGTTTGTTGGCTGCGATACAGGTCGGACCAGGAAGGAAGATGCGTCAAGTCCGATCAGCCTCAGTGAGAACGTCATATCACGAGTAGACAAGATGATGACACGAAGGGAGACACTGACAGCGTCCATTTTTGTAACGTGCTCGACATGGCATGTCGAATGGCGTCAAAACGTCGAAGTTGAGTGAGGGTTTGTAGCATGATTACGGCGCATGATCGATCCTTGGGTTTGAGCCTCTAAATTGATTGATAGCTGGAAAGATTTTATCGCTTCAGGACCCAAAGTGAGGCAATTTTGTCACGGTCCTCGTGAGTCGAATCAAGACGGAGAATTATGTCGTCACGGTCAGTCGAGGCCTTGATGGGGGAAAGTGGAGGGGACCGTCGATTCGAGGAGTTCGGCAATAGCCTAGACAGACAGAAAGACCCTCTATGCTTCATCCCTCCCCTACCTCGGTGCTCTCTCCAACTCTGAGTACGCCGTCAAGATGCCTACTCTAGATATTTCCCAGTCCTCCATTGTTATGGCTCTTGTGAGTATTCCGATCATCGCTCCTCAACGAGCCCTACAAAATGCCTCAACATCCCTCGACCTCAGCACTCCTACATTTGTCTCATTCAGCTGACGTACGCGTCCGGTATCTCTTGGTCTCTCCTCCCAGCTTGGTGGTTGGATATCGATCGTTGGCCTCTTCACTTATCTACTCAAGGAGAAGCTCTATCTATCCGACGCTTTGCTCGCTTTAGTGTTTGGAATCATCGGTTCGGGCCCTCTCACCTTACTCTCCACATCGTGATCGCTTTCTGAACGAAACGACGGATGCTTCATACAGTTGGACCCTCAGTTTTGAACTGGGTCGACATACCCTCGTGGACTGACGATCGATTGGCTGGAGAGGAACTTACCTATGAAATCGTGCGGATCGTTATCGGCATCCAAGTCTTATTCGCAGGTCAGTGCGAGCAGAATCATAAGTGGCTCGAAATCAATTCTGATGAGAATGTGTGTCCGCTTGAAAATCAGGGATTGCTCTACCGAAGTGGGGACATATAACTCGTCCGAACCCGTATCGTTACGATCGTCCGGTTGACCATGCTCCCATGTTCATCCTTTCTCAGGGCCTATCTTCGCAAAGAGTGGCGATCCATCTTCATGCTCTTGATCCCAGTCATGACTCTAGCCTGGTTGGTCTTTGATCGCTTCACCCGGGCCGAACCTCAATACTCTCAAGCTATTCAGCTGACATCCTCCACGCACCCAGGTTCGCTTCGTCCCTTCTGATCTGGGGTTTGTTCCCTCATCTCAAGTTCCTTGAGGCTTTGGTCATCGGGTCTTGCATTACACCCACCGATCCAGTCCTTGCCAACTCAATTACTCGAGGTCGATTTGCCGACAAGCACGTTCGTTCTTAACTTCTCCCTTTTCACTTGTCGATTTGAATCATGCCGGCACTCACTCGTGCCGTGGCGTATCTCAGGTACCTCCTCATGTCAGGAACATTATCGTCGCCGAATCTGGTGCCAACGATGGTAACTCTTTGCCCTCCCGTTCATCAATATCGCGAACGGCGTCGGGCCCCCGCTGATCGTCGTCTGCTCGTCAATCAGGTCTTGGCTTTCCCTTCATCACCTTGGCCATGTATCTATTACTGTGGAAGAACAATGACTATCCACAGATCACTACTCTACATGACGCGATTGGACATTGGTTCTATGACGTACGCAGCTTCTCAATGGCCACTGTGTTGTCATGCGTTCAGCTGACCTTTGTTCCCATCTTTTCAGGTCTGGATCTACCAAATCATCCTGTCATGTGTGGAGGGATTCGCGATTGGACAGTATGTGCCTATTGTCAAAGAGCCCTTCGGGCTTGAGATCGCTCGCTGACCAGTTCATTAATTCGCAGTGCCGCTCGACTCGCGCTTAAGTGGGCCAAGAAGCATCAATACAGTAAGAATTTTCGCTCCATTTGTGGATCTATCCCAATCGAAGTAATCGCTGATGGGTGCCACGGCTCAACCTCCTGCTCACACTCACGTCCTTCAGTCGATCACGACACTTTTCTCGTACGTTACTATCGACGGTTATCGTATTTATCTCATTCCGCTAGGTTCTAAAAGCTGTACTCTACTCTTTGCACTCTAGGGTTACGGTGTCGGTCTCGCCCTTCTGACTTTGGGCATCCTCGGTTTGCTGGGAGGAGACGATCTGCTGGCATGCTTCATCTGCGGAAATGCTGCTTCGTGGGACGATTGGGTTCGGTTGGAGACCGAGGATGAGAGCGTCCAGGATGTCATCGAAAGTAGGCCCTCTTCTCGTTCACCTTTCATCGCCTGTTTGGTCGTTGATGGATCTCATCTTGTTGTCAGCTCTACTCAATTCGGCAGTCTTTGCATACATTGGCGCAATCATTCCTTTCTCCGAACTGACGAATGCCTCGCTCAGTAAGTCATCCCATACTGTCTCTTCCTTCGTTGATGCGACAATACTCTTAGTGCTGTCTGCTCCTGTCCCTCGCCGCAGACCTCAGTCCATGGCGATTTGTCGTTCTGGGTATTCTCATCTTACTCTTCAGACGAGCTCGTATGTTCCCTCCTTTGATTCTGTTCATACGTTGATTCACGAGCGATAATAACGGTTCGCCTGCTTGCGCCGCGTCTAAGCCTGGGTCATCGGTCTCACCAAATTCACTCCCGTGTTCGCAACGTACCGCGAGAGCGCGTTCGCTGGGTAAGACGAAACACAGCTTTTTCTCATCAGTGGGTGAGTGATGCACGCTGACATGAATTTGATTTCACCTATATTCAGATGGTTTGGTCCAATTGGAGTCTCGGCCGTTTTTTACGTTCAGGTCGCGTTGCGTGTGCTTCCAGACGATGAAGTCTTGCATCGAGTTCGTGAGAGTGTTACGCCAGTGAGTAATCCTCCGACGTTGACCTTGTCCACTGACACCTGCCGCGTGCAAGAATGCTAAATCTATGTCTGTATCCGGTCCCAGATTGTTTACTTCATCGTCCTCTCGAGTGTTCTCATCCATGGTATCACTATCCCAGTAGCCAAGCTGAGCACCCGCGCTCGAACGCTTACGCGGACCCTGTCGACCGCATCCGGAAAGAACTCGACGACGATGACTCCGACAAACACCATTCCTCCTTCTGCATCGTTCTCTGCGCCGATGGCAGGTAGTGCCCCACCCTATCCTTCAGCTACCAACGGCGACAATGTTTCTAGCCCGACGATGACCGCAAGCGAAATGACGGCGGCCTCGAGGAAGGTTCAGTTTGAACCAGCACCAGACTCAGAGTCGGACGTGACGACTGAGCGAGGGTATATCGAGGGCAACCAGGTCGTTTGGGAAAGTCGCGATGGATCCACGCCAGTGCATGTCACGCAGCGAAAGGATGAGGATTGATCTGATGTCTCATTCAATGTCGTGTTTTCGATATATATATTTTCTTGGAGGCGCCTTGAGATCCGGACTTTGTAGAAAATGTCACGTGGCGGGGAAAGAGTCTTCTCGTCTTTAGACGGATGCTTTCCGATTTCCTCGTATCCGAGATATAACGGAAGCTTAGGAGCTGGCACCAAGGCGAAGAAATTAACCTCCGAACCTTGAAAGGAGGGTGACCCTAAAGGGAGAAGGTGCAGGAGCAGACAACGCGAAGAGCCCCTGTGTGCACTCTCCCCTAAAGATTGAGATAGAGATCGTGTAACCTATGAATGTCGAACACGCTACCTCGGCATCAGTCGAGCAACATTCGTGGGTTGAATAGAAGGAGACAAATTTTGGTACCTCAGGGAATCGGCATCGATCCGACCTCGTTTCGGAACCAAGACTCTCTCGTCGTCGGGATACGTCGTCGCTCCCTTCCATTCTCCATCCCTCGATCAGCTTCCTACGGAAACTGGAAGTAGATTCGAGCGACAGATTAGGGTGATGGGATATATGTCAATCCTGTATCCGTTGTTGTCCGACAGCGTTGATTCGATGAATCCTCGCTACACACAACTCCCGACCATCTGACATCAAATGGTTCGCTGTCTTGATCCCTGATCGTACACGAATTGCTACATACCATTCTGAGACTCGACTTCGGTCCCGGTCCCTCAAGAGACCAAGCAAACAAGTGAGACCGGGTCATTGAACGTTCACCTCTCGATCCTCCTCCCCTTTAAGAAGGAGTATAAGGGACGATTTTCATTTCTTCGTCCTTTCTTTCACCCACCACTTGATCCTTTCCACTTCCCCTCTCCACCTTACTTAATCTAACTCACCCAGCCTCACCTCTCGTAGTCATCATGTACATCAACCCTCGTGACGTTACCCCGACCGTTAGTCTCTGTCATCATCTACCCTCCTCCACTTCTCCCTTGCTGACTGCGATCTGGCGCGCACCCTTTTCCCCTCTTCTGTATAACGATCTAGGCTGCCGGATTCGCGAGCTTCATTGGTCTTTACCAGACCTTCGTCAACCCCCCTTACTCTCAGTGCTTCCAAACCGAGTCTCTCTTCCAAGGTACGTCCGGATTTTGCCACTTCCTACTTCCATCTTGTCTCACATCTTTCCTCTTTTCCATCTGTATAGTCACTGCCAACCTCGGAACTCCCAACGCTACTCTCCTTCCTTCTCTCAACAACTACGCCACCGCCGTCTGCGGTGCGCCGATCTGTACCAACGAAGCGATTGGTAAGTCACCTGACTGTTTCTTCGGGATCGCTCCGCTCATCCGATCTGCAAGACTGACTCCAGCAATGCTTCTCACTTCACTTTCGTTATAGGCTCCCTCTTCACTCAGTTCGAGGGAGTCTTTGGTGATGTCTTCCCTGTCTTTGGTATCTCGGAGCAATCTGTAAGCGGACGTAGCGTCCGGATGAATCATCCCCGATCCCCCCGACTGATCTCGAGCTCTCTTGTATCATGACGTCATCAATCATTCAGGCTCGAGACTTTATCCCTTACCTTCCTCAGGTCAAGGACACCGTTTGCCTCCAGAACTACGACGCCAAGGAATCCGATGCTCTCCACTCATGCAACTGTCTCATCCAGACCCTCGACACCGTTGAGTCTATCCTTCAGACTCCCATCAGTATCGAGCTCATCATCGTAAGTGTGGCATTGGTTTTCTTCCCTGTTGCCTGACGAAAGACTCTCGACTGATGTTCGATCAAATCCTCCTTCTGTGACATCCTCTTTTTAGAGTCTCGTGAGCGGAACGTTCCCCGTCAATGATCTTCCTCTCGACGCTCTGAAGCCAGCCCTTTGCTCGGACTGCACCAAGGTATGACACAGTCTCCCTCATTCGCTCTTCAGGTAAGGCTTGCCTCTGATCTACCGTATTGTATCTCTTTTCTTTCTTGGATCCAGTCCCACCTCGCCTACCTCACCACCATCCCTATGATCAAGGATTCAAACCTCGTCAAGGCTCTTGGTGGAGTTGCTACTCAGGTCTGCGGTGCCGACTTCCTCTCCTCTCCCACGTCACCCTCGGTCACCTTCGGTACCAACATCAACAACATCATCCAGTAATCGATCCATGGATCCATCTTTCTTTGGTCTCCATCTGATCTTCTCCTCAACCCTGCCCGTTTCTCCTGTTGATCTTGGCGTCTAATCTCTATCTATATATACGGACTTTGTTCTTATATCAATCTCTTTCGGTTTTTCCCTGTTGTCACTCCCTCTCTCTCCCTTGGTGTTTGCTTTGTAGTTTTTTTTTTTTTTTAATCTTCCTCGCATGATTCATCGAGAAGCACAAACAAACCTGTCTGTATCAAAAAAGAAAAGATTACAAGAGAGCGAATGGTCGGTGATATATCAGGACGAAGAGATGAGAGTGAGATCTATGAGGAGTCGTCTATGCAGAAGGACAAGGAGAAAGACATCGGCGAAAGAGGAACGATAGGGAATGGAACGAATCAACGTCCGAATCACCAAACTGACTACTGTCCAACCAACGGATTCATGACCTCGTCAAAGATCATGGCTGATGGAGGGTCGAGCCAGGTCAAGGCAATCGACAGTCAGTCAAATCAATTCAACTCAGCTTGAAAACACAAAGCGAAGTCGAAAAGGGGAACACCTAGAACGTACCTTTGAGTGCTTCACGACTCAGTTGATCTGGTCCGTTGTCAAAGTCAAAGAAGGCAGGTGGGAGTGGAGCGGCGGCTGGTTCGTCGAGAGGATCATGATATGGCTTGATGGTTCGGAGACCAAAAAAAGAAGAGAAAAAAAAAGAAAAGAAAAAACAGACAGACAGACAACGCGGGAAGATTTGATTGAGTTTCTCGGTCGAACTTCTCTGACCCGAAACAAAACCGAGAAACAGAGAGGGGGGGAGGAGAGGACTGACATCGAGGTATGGGTGTTCGAGAGCTTCCTGGACCGTTATCCGTCTTTTGGGAGAGAACCTGAACTCAAGGTTGTTTGGACAGAGAAAATGATGTACGTGAGTGACCGGTATGTCATCGAGGGAAGAAACTCAGCCTCATCATCACCTCGCTTAATCACGAAGTGAGAAAAAAAAAAAAAAAAAGAAGAAGAAGAAAGGAGGTGAATCCCAAGCAAAGAACTTACGACAAACATCTCTTGAGGAGATCCAAGGCTGCTGGATTGGCGGTCTGGTTGGTTCCTTTTGAGGGACAGACGTCGACTAGATTCCTTCGTTTCCGAAGAGGTAGAGCTCGAAGGTAATCTTTTGATCGAACCGAAGTGATTTCGGTGAAGTCTTCGATGGTAGGTGTTCCGAGAACGTCGAGGATGAGTCTAGAATCGAGGAGGATGAGGCAGAATTCCGGATGTAAGTGACCAAGATGAATGGTTCGGAGGGGTCGAGTGCAGGAGAAGCGAGGAGAACGATCGTGAGGAGGAAGGGTTACGAACGAGAGTTGATGGTGATAATCACTGGAGAAGATCAAAGCGAAAAAGGAAGCGGCGTCAGAAATTAGAATGGATCGATGGGAGTGGACAGGAGTTTGGAGCGGGAGGATGCTCACCGGCCTGGGAAGATGGGTCGACCGGTGATCATTTCCGCGAGGATACAGCCGACACTCCAAACGTCGATCGCTTTGGTGTACTCCTTGAAGGCTGAGAGGTGGAGAGATGCGTAGAGGGGCAATTGGAGAAGGTACAGACATGGATGGGGGGTCAGAGATGCCATCGAGGAAAAGAAAATAGTGGATGATTGAGAGGATGAACGTACTAAGCATGACTTCTGGTGCACGATACCATCTCGTCGCGACGTATTCGGTCATGAAACCAGCACCTCCGTTCGGTCCTGCATCTGGTGGTGGCAAAGCAGCTGAACGAGCGAGTCCAAAGTCGCAGATCTGGCGAGGGAACGAGGGGTTCAGAGAAGGATGTTCAACCTCATCAACTTGAGCTAAGGGGGAAGGAGGGGTCGAGGAATGAATGAAGCCGCACCTTGAGGTCGCAATTGGCGTTGAGCAGAAGATTCGATGGCTTGAGATCTCGGTGAAGAACGTTAGCAGTGTGGAGAGCTTTGAGGCCTCTCAGTGTCTACAGTCGAGAAATAGTGAGCGGGTGCGTTTGTCAGACGATGGATGAAATCATATCATTGCATGGTTCAGCACACGGTCACGAGAAGGATAGACCAGGTCGACTCACCTGGTAGATGAAGTACTGGCAATGATCATCCGACAAATCCTGTGTTCTGATGACTCGATGCATATCCGTCTCCATCAATTCCTTCACAGTCGGTGATTCGATCCAGATGTTAGTGGATAGCCCGAAGATGCCTAGGGTACGATGCGATAGCGTACCTGGATCAGATACACTTCGTTGAATAGATCGTAGGACAACGGTCGAACCATGTCGAGAATCGCAATGATATTTTCGTGCCTATTTATGTTGGCTTGCTCGTCAGTAGAACATCTTCCTTTGTGTTGGATCAATGGCACGGAGAGAAACATGAGGGATGGATCATGTGAACGAAGGAATACGAACCTGAAATGTCGAAGCAGCTTGATCTCACGTAGGGTTCGAAGACAGAACATGGAGTGTTCGAACGGAGTGATTCGTTTGATGGCAACTTTAGTTGAGGATGGAAGATGCACGGCAGATATACTGTGAGAACGAGATGAAGAGGATAAAGGCAAGGAGGAATTTGGACGTCAGATTTCGAGATTTTGTTGTTGTTGTCATTGGTTGATGGTGCACGTGAAGGACATGGAGCAGAACGGAGAAGGTATCGACGATCAGGAAGAGCGAGTTCGAAAGCGGCAAGATGGAAGAATGGATTCAAGTCAGCCAGGACAGTACGATCTGGGAGGGGGAATGTGCGAGGACAATGAGCGAATCTGGGCTGCGAATGCTACGCTTTGACCCACTACGGCGGTCAATTATGCAGATGGCTGGAGGTACGCGAATCTTGATGCCTCAGTCGTCCAACGTCCATTCCCAGCAGTTGTTGTGATAGGGGGACGAAGGGGCCGGTCCCAAGATGGCGCTGGAATGGACGAAAGCAGGGACGGGGAAGATGGGAAGTCGTCGTCGTACTGACACTACGCCGTAAGCACCTTCTCCGATGACCTCTGTTGCTTGATAGGATGGGCCGATGTTAAAGGTATCCATCTTTTGCTGTAGGGACGACAGTTGGATGGCGTTTTGTGAGGATTCGGAGGGAAGCGGGGAATGAGCCGGTGCAGGTCCTGTAGTCGGTGATGTGGTTAGAACGGGCTCGTTGGGGCTGAGCAAGAGGGGTCCGGGGATGGGCGAGGGCTCTGAATGAGGGGGTGTAGTTGTAGTGGTGGAGAGAAAAGGGAAGGGTGCTAGGATAGAACAATGGACAGGTCCGAGCCCAGATGATTCGAGATTTGAGCGACGGGCAGAGGACTCGGACTGGGATTTGATGGGATATGGCTTACTGTGGATTGAGTATAGTGGGAGGAGTGGAGTGAGGGTTGGGGTGTGTGTGTGGTGTGGGTTTTGGGAAGGTCGGGTCGTTGGGTGGGAGAACAAAGGGCATTTTGGGAGGTTGATTGATTCTAGAATGGGGCTCCTCTTCCTTAGCTCAACCTTAACCGACCTTGGAAATCCCCTCGACCGAGCACCACCACCACTAATTCTCCTACCACCAATCCTCATGACTCTCTTCACAAGGTTCCGCAACATCGAGATCAACAACCCCAAATACGTCGTGAGTCCCAACATCAAATCACAACACATCATCAACAACCCTGACCGATCCTCCATCAGATCCGTTTCTTCTTTACCCTCATCCCAAGTACGTCCCCTTCCGCCCACCCCGACAAGGCTGCTCATCTAACCTCGATGCTGACTGAGTCCATCGCTCCCCAGTCTCATCAGCAACCTACTATTTTACTAAATCCTCGGTCGATGCCCGACACCTCGCACACGACCGTGACCCTGATCGTCGCCAATTCAAAGTCGTCAGCTGTATGCGCCCGTCTTCCTTGCTCTGCCCTCCCGAGTACCTCATGCATACCGACTCGCTTACCCCCCCCCCCCCCCTCTACGCCTTCATCCAGGGGAAGAGCGAGCCAGACTCGACCGAGAAGAAGAGGAACGTAATCGTGACACCCCTCAAGTCACTTTGAGCAAGAGACCCTAGACGCTACTCCAAAGATTGACGTTCAAGTAACACGATGAGACGTATGGCAGGAAAGCCTTCCCTTGTACCTAATAGCTGTACGAAACGCCAATGTAAGGAGGTGCCGACTACTTTTCTGGACATCAACTTCCTTCTGGTACGTCCACTTGACTGGCCGTCTTGCTAACAACACTTTCAATCATTTTGACTAATCCACATCTTCGACTCAACAAGGTGCATCCCGATATCAGTCGATCCCCAACTTCATGACAGACTGCACTCAGCCGTTGAGAAAATCGGTCGAAATTTCTCGGGGCCGGCCTTACCAATCGAGCTCCTCGATATATGCCATGTATCTCATCGTGAAATCTGACGTACCTTCCTCTCTGTAAAATCATCTCGCTGACTGTTCCGGCCTCAGATCAAGGTGATTCAAGCTGATTTGGTTGCTGTAAGATCATCGCTTCTTGACTCGTGATCTAAAACCTGACCTTTCCGTCGTCATGCTCTGACACCTTCAAAGGTTCTCCGACCGTTGTGGCTGTCATGGAACTTTGGATGATAGATGAGAAATCTCACCAAGAGCATGTCAACGACAGTCAATATGGGAGAACCTGCTGTTTCCCACGTCTATAACAGCAGGCATGACCGCTAGATTGACGCCTTCCAAATCAAACAAACCACCTTGCGATGTTCGGTCAGACTGCCATAAGGCTGATCCTCACAAACGTCATTGCTTCCAGCTCGTCATCACGATCGTCTTTCTTCGCTCTCTCGCTTAATTTCCGGCCTATGTGTGGATCAAGAGGACAAACTATCATGGGATTACAAGAACAATAAGAGAACTGCATGCATGTATGGAGACAGTACTGAGAGAGGCGAGAGATGAGGAGAACATAATTGAAGTAGCGACGACATATCGATAAGAGGAGATCTTTATAAGTATATAGGGGTTTTAAGCAAGCGCAGATTCCAAAAACAGAGTTCTTCTTTGTGCGAGCCTACTGTAAAGATGGAGTTGTACGAGAGAGAAGGTTTTATTTAAAGGAGGAAGGGAACGACGGCGAAACCGAGGGCGAGGAGGACGGAAGGGGTCCTGATGTTAGCCTCACCGGCAGAAATGACCGATGAAGCGGAGAGAGCGGCGGAAGCGGCTGAGGTGGCGACGGAGGAGACGAAGCTGGTGATACCACCACCGACTGAAGAAAAGAGGAAGGATCAGATTGCGGTCGATGGATGAGCCAGAGTGTGAGAGAGGTAGAGGCGAAACTTACGTCCGGTACCGGTTTGAGTTCCGGTCGTGGTTCCAGTGGTAGCTGCATGATCGACGAAGCCAGAAAGAAGAAGAAAAGGCAGGATGGTTCAGACGTCGGTACCTTGTCGAGACGACACTATCCGTACTCACCGGTTCCGGTAGTGGTGGACGTGACTGTTCAAAAAGACGTGGGTGGCTGGTCAGTTTGATGATACAAGCAGGATAAGTTCACGACGATCATATTGCTCACCAGAAGCGACAGGAATGACACCTCCAATAGCGCCACCGTTGGAAGAAGAAGCCGAGGAAGAACCGGAGTTGGCAGAGGCGGCGCTAACGCTGGAAACGCTGGCAACACTGACGCTTGAAGCACTGACGCTGGAGATGAGGCTGGAAGCGATGGAAGTAGCGCTCGAGGCGGCGACGATGGGCATGGAGATGGAGTTCATGGCGGAACTAACTCCAGAGGCGCCAGCGATCGAGGCAGAAGAAACGATGGAGGAGAGGGCAGAGGAAGGAAGACCAGATGCTCCGGTAGGAGCGACGTTGGATCCGAAACCGGTGGCACCGGGGGTGTTCAACCAGACAATGGTCCACTCTTGGTCGGCGATGTTAGGGGCGCATCGAGTAGTCTGCATGGACCCACTCCAGCTGGCGCATTGGTTACCTGCAGGAAACAAAGACGGGTTAAGGGATGCTCGTTCAGATTGGATGAATGATGGAAGAGCGAGCGTACCTCGAGTGACGGCGAACCTCTGAAACAAGAGTCAGGTCAAAAGGGGTTTCTGTTCAGACAGAATGGTCGCTCTTCATTCAGGCTAGGGGTAGACACTCACGTTGTCCGGAGTTTGCCACCAGTTCTGAGTCTCACTTCCGTCGCACTGAGCGAGTCTGTGTTTGGGAAAAAGAAAAGTCAACCTTCCAGATCCGGAAGGAAGGAAGAGAGAAAAAAATCCGTCGCTCACCCAACGGGTCCTGAGTTGGTGAATCCAGCGGACTGCAGGCAGATCTGAGTGTCTCGGAGAGAGACACCAACATTGTTTCCTTGGTGGGCGATCTTCAAAGCAAAAGAGGAAGGGAAGGTGGGTGGGAGAAGAGAACGGAGGGGTAAAAAGGACTAACGTCAGTCCTTGCTTGGAAGACCCGCATGACAGCAGGCTGTCGTGGCGGAAGTATTCTATCCTAGGGCCTTTACTGAGGAGCGTTTTATGTACGTACCCATTGTTGGAGGGTGTTGCCTTCTTGGCAGTCCTCGAGACTGAGAGTGGCACCGACTGTTCGATCAGCAGCAGTAAGGCACTGGGTTGAACAAGATACAGCATAAGGGTAAGCGAGTCGTGCCAAGTGTCAAGCTCGGGTTTCATGACGTACTTGGTTGTCAAATTGAATGTAACTGATCTGCTGGTACTGTCGCTTGTTGAGTACGGCGGCTTCAGCGATGGTAGACGAGGCAAGGGCGGCGATGAGAATGGTGGAGAGCATGCTGAGGATTCTGTTTGAGGGTTGAGTGGTTGGTGTGTGTTTGTCGGAGAGCGAAGAAGGACGTAACGTGAAGGTGATGGTAGAATGAAAAGAAGGGAAAAAAGAGAGAGAGACGAAGCCATATGAACCTCCTCCGGATATACACCCGAGCGTCTGAGATCCAGCCAAAAGCGTGCGTCGTCCCCGCAAGGCGATGATGATCTACCCCGTATGCTCTACGATCGAGACCACGTCGGCCGGCTATGTTGTAGTCAGAACCAATCGCCACGTCGGCGTTCCCGGGTCAATTCAGCGATTCGTCCCCCGACGTCTTCCCTCGAGCCAAGCTCGAGTTCCTTGTTGCATGAGAGAACCGTCACACGTCATTTTGTCTGCACTTGAGAGGTCTTATACATGCTCTTAGTTCGCAGCAAGACAACGACGTATAGTAATCTAAGAGACCGGGAAATTATCCAAGCCTTTTCTTCTTGAAAAAGACCTGGTACAAAAAGAAAACAGGGAATACCAGAAAGGCCTTCACGCTCTTAAGGTGACCGCGGTGATGCTCAAGAGACCTCGCATCGGACCTAGAACAGAGGGAGGGCCGATGAGACCCAGTTCAATCAGGAGGGAAGGTCAAAGGCCGGATCGTGTCCGACGATCAAATACTCTTGACTCTTTTGTATTTTAGTGATGCCTCGCGGTCGACTTCAGTATTCGCAGGGCTGATGCCTAGCAGGGTAGCACGTCTTGCAGAACATCGCGTTTCAAAAGATCGGGATGTGTCCACGTCGAAGAAACGACGTAACCAAGGTGGAGGTTCGATCCTCCGGTCCGGATCGGACTTTTGGCCGACATCCACGTGGTCTTGCTTCTGACGTTCAGAGCAACGTATTCAGATGCGAAGGTCGATTGTTTGCCACTACGGGTAACCGCCCGAGATGAAGACTCGGTCGATCTCAGCTCATGCTGGTACCTTGCCTGCGGTTGCTGTGGAGAGTAGCGCCGTGCAGCTTCATCACCCGCCACCTGAGGACAGAGCGATAAGAGAACCCGATGTGGATCTGAGTCCATCGATGGGTCTTCCGCTTCCTCATCTTACCGCAATCCACGCATTCCGAGCATGTCTGTATGAGCCAGCTAGAATATTCGACCTTCGGAGTGAGCTTCAAGCAAGATCTGTCAGTGCTGGTCACCTCGATTAGCAACAAGTATAGGACGAAAGATCGAATCGTCAATCGAGCACCTGATAAAGAGTGATCATGTTAACGGCTGAAAGGCTTATCACGGAGAAGGGCGATGTCGATAGGTTCTGGGGGGCACGATGGATAAAGATGGGGAGATCGAGAAAATACGAACGTACCCTCAACGACTTGGATTGAGGTGCGAACATGATAACGCGACCGATGATGACTGACTGGAAAGTAGAAGGTGGTGATCTCTGGATGACGACGAGAGGGGATCGTTTGAATGGAGGGTCGAGGACGATAAGAGATTAAAGAGGGAGGAGAAAGCTTTCAGATGAGAAATCAATTCTCGTGGAGAAGGCCGTCCCTATACATTTGTGACCGAGTCCCCGATCGAGTTCAATCACACCATTGCTTAGTCACGTAGGGTTCTGTTGAGGTGATGATCACTATAGGGACCAAGATCATGCTATGAGACCATGGGGATGTTGCTTTCTCGTGATCCCTGACTTTTATGCTGAACTTTTGGCGGGACTGCTTGTGGTTTCCCAGTCCTCCTGCTGCGTTTTCGCTTTGTTTTGTTTCCATTTGGCTATCATCTCTTCCATCGAGTAAGTTGGAGCTTCATGTATATCATGAGAACATCATCAGAAAATGACTGGATCGCAAAAACTTCGGACAGATAGTCTCTCGCTCAGACTGGAATCTGAGCTCAGATGATGGTCAACGAGGTCACGAACTTTCTATCCGCACGTCACTGTTATGAGCGGTTCGTGATTCTGGATGTTTGTCACCGCATCTCAACAGTCTGAGAGAGTAGTCTACTCAACGGGATGTGATAAGATCGAATCAAGTTGAACGCTGCTTTGATCATCCGAATCTCCAAGCGAAGCGGAAGCAAGATCGAGTCAAGGATCTAGGGAATCTAAGAGGAATCGCATAGCGGGAGAGAAAAAAGATACCAAAAGGAGATATGATAGCATACAAGAAACCTCAGACAACATCTAAACTCGTCACGTTAACGAACCCTCTTCACTCGATTTCGATCTCATCCACTGAGCTCCCCGCCCATCCGAATCTGGAAAGGCTGTTGTGCCGTTGAGAGAGGAGATAGGGGTGTTCGTGCCAGACGATGAGAAAGGATCAGAGTCATTGAGGCAGGGCGGTGTGAATGATATTTCGGGTCGATGCGATAAGATGGGGACTGGCGGAGCCAATCTGATTGGTGATCTTCTGTTCTCGTCCGCCGTACCTCCCCCGTCTTGTTCTTGTCGCGAGAAATCATGAGCACCTTCCTTCTCCATGGTTTCGCGTTTGACGGGGCTGATTGATGCTGTTGACTCATGAGAGCCAGGGATTCTGGGTGAAGTAGGAGGAGGAGGACCTCTTCCTGCCCAACCTTCACCATATCGGATGATCAGAAAGACCATGGCAATTCAGAGCAAAGATACAAAGGCAAAGACACTGTCATTTCTCATAAAGGGAGAGAGCGACGATTTAGCACATCCGTTCTTTCTGACTGAAACAGAGAAGGGGGAAGAAACCGACGTGTTCGCCCATCCCACACCGATGATTTCAACAAGGGGGAGGATACCAGCCGTCTAGTGATCAAGACCGCCAAGTATAAGCGCTATCGCGTGATGCCAGATACGCACGATCGATGAGACTCACCGCTGCCGCAGAGAAACAGTATCTGACAAAATTATTGATCGCGATAGCCTCTGAAGACCGGTTAGGTGGGCCTTGCATGATGTCTACGCAGAAAGTGTTGGAGGATGCCAGGTTGATCATCAAGCCGATGCCGGACAGGAACAAGAAGATGAGAGGTGGGGCTAAACCGCCTGCTCCAGTCTCTATAGTCCAACCTGCACCGATCATGGAGGCTGGAAGGATCAGACCGCCGATGAGGATCGAGTATAGACGATCCTCAGGTCGACCTTTATCGAGTGGAATGAGAACCCAGATCAGTGTTCAACGTTCAGGAATGCAGACGTGATAAGGAAACAAACTCACGATAGCCTCTCTTTTTGATGTACTTTGCTACTGTCCGGTCCGCCAATCTACCACCGATCCTCCCACCAACGATGTTCCCGATACCTTGAGGGATGTACAGAAGACCAAAGATGGCGATGTTCTGACAATACAAGGGGCAGCAGTCAGCACCTGGAGTTTACGTGAATGGACGGAAAGGTAACATACGGCGAGTTCGGGCTGAAATCGAGGTCGAAGGGTCGCAGTTAAGGGTACAGTGAGGACGTAGACTGCTAGGAGGGTGAATGACGAGTTGAGACTCTTGGGATGGGGCGAAGACATGCTTGGAGTCAGTTCATGTGCCGTGTCAATCCGAGATATCTGATGAGCCATACTCACAATGAGAGCGATACTGGGCATCGCAAGTAGCTTGATGCTTTTGATTGGATTAAACCAGTAGAAAACGAATCTCTTGCCCTGTTCTCGCTTGGCGACGGCGTGGGGTGTGTCTCCATGCCATGTCTCAGGAAGAAACAGAAAAACCATAAGGGTAGCTGCCGCCCCAAAAGCTGCAAGCAAGTACTGCATCGACCTCCACCCTTGGACTGTGTACTGCTGAAGGATACCCGCGATGACAGGAGCAAATGCTGGTCCTAGGAGTGCACCTGATGAGCAGTAAGAACATTGAGAAGAGCGATGGATGTCAGCGAAGAGTCTTGATCGTCCAGCCTGACAAGCATCTACTCTACCACTTAGGATCGACAGACTTACCACTGTAGAACCAAGCCATCGCCGTGGCACGTTCCAGCGGAGAAAACGTATCTGCAATGACTCCTGATCCTACGCTTAGAACTGCGCTTGAACCTGGTACAACATTCGTCGAATTCAGCTCAGATATCAAGCACACGCTTCGCAATCTGCATAAAACGACTCACCAGCGGCAGTCAACGTCCGGGTGACAATGAGAGAGCCCAAGTCATCGGAGAAACTGCATCCGATACAGCCCGCGACAAAGATCGGTAGACCTTGAAAAGACGATTTGATGGAACACGTCAGCTGAGACTGACATGGGAAAGGACGATGTCGGGAACCAGGAAGGATTGTAGGCGAATGAAGGTGATTCTAACGCTTTGAGCTGCAGCACAATAAAAGGTGCCTTGTACTGGGCGGAACAAAGCCGCGTGATAAGGACCGGATCTTTTCGATGGTTCAACAGCAAGGACTCGTCGATACTCACTGATAAGAAGGATCGGCCGCCTTCCGTAAAACCCAGAGGCAGGCGCCCACACTAGAGGGCAAGCTCCGAGGACGATGAGGTACATTGCCACGGTATAATTGATAACTTCTTGGCTGGTACCGGTATCTTCCGCTATCTCGGGGATCGATGGAAAAAAGGCAGCCGACGCGAGCCTAAAGAAAAGAAAAGAAAAGAAAAGAAAAGAAAAGAAAAGAGAGGGAGAAAAAGGAGGACAAGCGTCGAGGATCCGGATTGGACGAAGTGTAAACGTCTAGCCGAATCGATAGGACCAGACGCAAAGGACCGAGCGACTCACGGTCCCATGAGACAGGCAAACGAAACGATGGTCGTGATGACAGATTTGCGACGAGCTGTTTGAGGGAGTAAGCGACGAGTCAGAAGAGTCGAAATTTGGGATTGAATCTGCGAACGAGTCTTCTCACGGCTGAACTTTTTGTATATGGCATATTCGTCGCGTTCCTCCTCCTTGACGTCATCTTCATATTGCTCATCAGGAGGGGTAGGGATCGTTGGGTCCTGACGGAACTCCTGTTTCTCTTGTGCCAGTATTCCCTCCTCGCGTGCGGCAAAGTCGGTATCGGTGGATATTGATGAGATGTTTTCCGTCTTTTCGTGATTGAAGCTGATGGGTGGGGGCCGATGCGGTATGCTGAGTGACATGTCGGAAAGGAGGATGGTGGTTAGATCGGGAAGTGATGATGCTGACCTGCTTCTCGCGTTGTTCGGACTGCTCAGTCTGGCTTGGCGAACGATAAAATCCCTAGTACCCTTTTCATGATCACTCGTACCAGTCATCGCTACGACCGTTTCTTACCATGCCGATCAGCTCAATTTCACCCTTCTCCTCGTTCCATCTCACGCATATCTCATCCTACATTTCTGATGGGACCGTTACCACGCTAAGTAGCCCGTACAGAGTTCGTTCCTGAGAGGACATCTACCTCAACAGTCGTTATGTGAGAGCTGGGAAGAGAACGATCAAGGAACGTAAGGAGGAAATGGCCTTGTCACGTGAATGACCAGAGATGACCAAGTGGGCGAATTCTCCGACTTGATCCAACTTCATTCACCCTGAACCTCACCTTGTTTACCCAACTTCTTGATCAACACTTGTCGATAACCCTGACCCATCCGAAAGCTATACCTAGTCCCCAGTTAGCCCATTTGTGCAATATCTCCAACGAGGGGAACTCATGCAGAGCATTCAACACGATCATGATGAATCGGACCAGGTTCGCCCTAGCTCTCAAAAGCTCTTCTCTCTTCGTTCGATATGGTGAGCGACAAGCGACTAAGGCTCAAGTCTGCTCAATCTTCAACCCCCTGTTCTAGCCATCCGAAGATCAGGATGACGGTAGCTCGACCGCAGTTCTGGTGATTTGGCCGCTCTCCTGTCTCTCTGCCTCCATAAGGCTTCATCTCGGATTGACCACGCTGACATCAAGATTTCCACGGTCATCCCATCCCACTGTCATACGCTGATGGCTTGTTCCAGTCCACGACCTCTCTGACTCCCGAGATGAACGATATCCTCTTCACTATGGCAAACGGTCTGTACCGAACTGAACCTCCCGTACTTCCTACCAACCTCTTGACTATGGCTGCTGATGTGTGCTCCTTGAAATTCCAACAGGCGAAAGGTTTCAAGCCCTCAACCCATACTACCGATATCCTTCTTCGAAACAGATGCTTCTCGTCGAGCTCTATTGCTTTCAATCGTGGTCGCTCGGAATTGGTGGACTCTTTTTCGAACCGACGGAAAGAAGAGGGATGATCGACCGATTACTTAGCGTACCGGAATCACACGTACTTGATATCGGTAAGGCAAAGCTACTGAGGCAGCGGAGGAAGGGCCAAACAATCGTCGCCAAACATGAGTGCTGATGATTGGATTGATCTGGTCAGGATCCGGTCAGCAAGGTCAGCAGCTGGCCCGCTCTTCGAGTACGAAAAACATAGATAGACTGAGCTGTTGTTTCTCAAATCAGGGTTCTGGCCAATCACGTTGGCTCAAAGATGGCCAAGTTCGTGCGTGATCGGTGTAGACCTCATGCCAAACGTCCTCGAGTGAGTCGACCTTTGCTATCTCCAAGCAGATGGGAATGTTCACAGATCTCGGCTCTCGCTGCTCAGATTTCATCCACCAAATTGTACCTTTGAGGTCTGGGACGTTAATGAAGGCCTTCCGTTTCCGGATCGACACTTGTCAGTTGAGCGTGACATTCCTTCCGCATTCCGAATTCGATCTGCACTCTTTTGCTTATCCACCAAACTGACTGGATGATGTATGATCTCTTGTGTACAGCACACTCATTAACGCTCGATCTATCGCGCGATTCCTCCCATCGTACCTCTCCCTGTTACGAGAATGTTATCGATGCCTGCGACCAGGTGGCGTTCTTCTTCTCAATGAACATTGGGTTCGTGTATATCCATGTGAACTCCCAATGAAGCCTTGAGCCAAACTGATACGTATACAATCCATCGACAGTCCGAACTCCATACGATCAATCCACGTCGATCTGTCGTCAACTATCACATCGCCTCACATTCAACGAGAGAGAGCTCATTACTCGACTATCACCACCTCAAGGAACTCGTTGTGAGATGTGGGGAGGATTCTCCTGATCGAGGAGGTTGGAGCGAGATTCACGAGTTTATCGAACATCATCCAGTGGGGAATGAGCGTCCTGGCATGGGTGAGTTCATCATCCTCCATCCTTCTATCCAACCAAAGAACCCAGATCATAGGTCTCAAAAATCCTCACTGAGATTGTCTACCTCTCCTTCGGGATTTTTTTTTTTCCTGATTCCTCTCATCCCTCGATTCCATTAAACCCCCGCCAGATCCTAAATACGCTTCGATCGCCCGACTGACCAAGGAAATCTTTCTCCTCACTTGGCCATCGCTCATCCTCCGAGCCGATGGAGCTCAAGCTGATATCTCCCAGAAGCTCCAAGAACATCTTGAGGACCCGATGTTCTGGGAGAGGGAACTCTGGATGGATGGGAAAGCGATTTATGCCATCAAAAATCAGGATGAAGGTGATGATGGGACGTTTGATGGTAATCACAAGTGATGGGGCGGGAGGGAAGACATCAATCGGGAAGGATGATGGTGTGCCAGAGCTGCATGTGCTGTTGAGAATGTATTTACAAAGTTCTGGTGAGAACGAAGCAAGCATTGAACGAAAACATGTGCGGTACGAGTGAAACAGAAGGAAAAAAAAAGCCTAGGTTAAGAATGGAAGATGGGAGGATGTAGGTTGTTCAAGAAAATTGTAACAAAGCTATAATGGAAAGAAACGCAGTCAAAAAAAAAAATGGATGGGAAAGAAAAAGATCCGATCAACAGGTCCAGGATGAATCTCTAGCTTGAGGTTGACCGACAACGAGCTAAATCCGTCAAATGTCATCAGTAACATGAACCCTTCCAAAGCCCGATCGAGTGGTGAGAAACGAAAAGATCCGGGATCTCCAACTCACGTAGGGTGAAGATTCTGGTCCAAGCCCGAGACATTCATGTACGGTGACGAGTTTGTATCCAACTTGGTGAAGACGAGGGAGGACTTGTGGAAGAACGGATGACGAGGTTACTTGAATAGTGGAGTGACTGAGAACCATGTGTGGACTGGTCGTCAAGGAAGAAGAAAAAAAGGAGGGGAAAGAGGGAATGTAAGTGCATCGATGATCCATCAACAGTCAGCGTGACATTCTGCTTTTTTTCTTTTTTCTTTCTTCTCATAAGGTAGGCAGGTGAGGATCATGATGACTCACTTGGGATAAGAATGAATCACTGAATCAAACGATTTAATGCACGATCCGACAGATGCACCAGACGCATCTTCAGTGTCGTCCGTCCACATAAAGACTTTCGAGTAATTACGTTCGGTAAGAACATCGAGAAGCTGAAGAGAATGATTTTCACCAATCTAAATCAGTATGTTGCGCATGGCAGGCGAGAGAAAGAGGGGCAGTTGGACGATGAACCAGTTGGTTGTAAGATCCATAAGGGGGTCGGAAGTCTATCGATGGCGATGGCAACGTTCGTATGAGATAAGAAGGAGGATACAGAAAGAAAAGAAAGCCACCGCTATCAGAGGGATGATGTACAAAGATCTAACATCTGATGAACGATGACTCACAGAGTGGTTTAACGCCCAGGATCTTGGTCATCGCGATTTCCACGAGTTCAAGCTCGCGATGAATCTCAGTACGACTGAGCTTGGCCATATCAGCATGTGCTTCAAGATCCGGAAAGAAGAAAGATCATGTCAGTCAGTTACTCGGCTGCGACCAGGTGTCCCCCTTCAACACAAAGAGAGAAACATCGACTCACACCATCCATGATTACCAATCGTATGGTTATTCAAAAACATTTCCTTGAGATCGTCTGCATAATCATAGATACAACCATAGTTCATCCCGTTGATGAAAAACGTCGCCTTAGCTTCTCCCCCTACATCACTAACATTCGCCCCGACGACGACGGCAGCAGAAGACGTGTCGTTCCGGTCGTCTTGTTGCTTGAAGTCAGCGAAGAAACTTTGGATCGTTTGATCGTACATGTAGGGTCCATCGTCGAACGTGAGGGCGATTGATCCGGGAACGATGCAGTTTGAGATGAGGGTAAGGTTGTTTGTGTTCGTTGGGGTTTGTTGACCGCGAGCGTCCGTTGATCGATGAGAATTGATCGGAGATGCAAGAGTTTGGGCAAGGACAAGAATAAGAAAAAGACACTGAACGCTGAGTGGTGGTGACAAAGGCATGGAGAGGATGGGGATTTGTACGATCAGGACCGAGGAGGGGATCAATATTGACGAGCGTGGATTAATGTTGATGGATGAAGGAAAGACACTGACCCTGAGAGGCTATGCGTGATGAACCAGGACAGGAAGGGAGCTGGAAGGGAGCAGGAAGGGAGAGAAGACCCGCCGGATTCGGCCCGGGATTTGCAGGTGGTCAGTCACCCTCCCCGAAAAAAAAAATCGGAGCTCGTCGACCCTGTGCGCCACCATCTGAGTTTCGCTCGTTATAATTAGTGGTTGAGAAAGACAGGCCAGGATTTGACGGCGTGTAAGTGAGCAAGAAGAGAAAAATCGTAAAGCATGAATCCAATCCTCTGCCCTGCCCAGCCTCCCCTCTCGCCCACGTAGGATCGCACATAGTTCCCAACTAACCCGCGAAACCCATCTAACCAGAAGCGTTGACCTAACATATCGGATCGAGGAGAGGGAAAGTCGCCAAAAACAAACAAGCAGCCAAGTCAGTCACCAGAATCAAACATCTATGGCAAATAATCGACTGACCTTCTCTCTGAGAGTGGCGACAAACTGAGAGTAACTCGGGGTCTTGTCGAACCGGTCCTCAACCAATTCACTGAGTGCCCAAGCCCGAAGCGCCGGTTCGCCGTCATCCTTGACGACGAAGACGTGAGGTCGATAAGGCGATCGTCGCATTTCTCGGGTCTTGTTGACAATGGCGCAGACTCGCTGGGAGAATGAGTTTTCGAGAGGAGGGAGGGAAGTCTGCAGAGTAGTTTTTTTTTTTTGGACAAGTAACGGATCAGCATCTTCTTTCACGTTCATGATGGACTCGAGCAGTCGTGAGAAGACGACTTACCTTGCCGCTGGGAAGCTCAGCGTACGACGGCAAGTCAAAGACATCCTGCACCAGCTGAGGAACGGCATCCCTTCCGATCCACAGGAAAATGTTCTGACCGTCCTCGATGAGATACAGTCCATGTCGTTCGAGCCTTTCTGAGGTCAAGTTGAGTGTTGGTGGCAGAATGAAACCGGTTTCTTCCGACGTCGTGCCGGCCTGATGGTAGGAAGAAAAAACAATGAAATGAGATGAGAAAGAATGCGCGAGGAGAAAACGAGTGAGGGCAGGATCGATTGAGAACGTACATCGTCAGGCATGGTGTGAAGCGCGTAGAATCTCGGGTGGAGGTATGGGATGAGTAGTTGCGAAGGGAAGGTAGTGAGAAGGCCCTGAGCATAACTTCGCATGTCGGGCGAGATTGAGGAGCTCTCCCTAATACCGACCTGCGAGTGAACACGTATCGACAGAATGGATGTGTCAGGTTCTATCAGACGCCATGAAAACTAGGTGGCAAACGACCGAAAGGGGGACTGACGTGCTTCAGAAGACCCAACAGCATCAGAGGAAGGAAACGCAGATTTTCGGGCACGGCCAATTGAGTAGCGGCTCCACCTCCACCTGCTTGAGTGGCGCTCTTGAAGGCAGCGAGAAGATCGACGAGCTGTTTCATGATGTCGCTTCGAGCATCCTCGAGCTTGGATTGCATCGTTCGCTCGACAGCCTTGCACGACATGAGGGTCGCGATTGCAGTCTGATCAGCAGAAGCGAAGATGTTGACGAGATTGTCTGTCGTTGGGAGGGCGAGCGTGACGACTCGGATTCGTCGTTCGCCTGTCGTATCGGGTGATTACAAGAAAGTCAGGGTCGAGGAACGGGTAGGAGACATAAGAGAAAGAGATTAGAGATACCAACCGTAGCAAGTGGTGTGCAGAACGGCTGTCTGCATGACGACGACCTTTTGGGTGAGGTTGTCTTCAAGTTCCACCTCGATCGAATACGACTGGTCGACAGGGACGGCTGGAAGCGAAAGCAGATCGGTCGATCGAATGAAGAAGTTGCCGTGGAAGGCCTTCATCCTCAAACCTGCAAAAACGATGATGAGAACGCGAACTATGTCAATTCTCGGAAACCTTTGACCACACAATCGATTTTATTGATGAATGGAAGACACGAACCTCTCGACGCTCGGACTCGAATGACAGCCTCGAGAGCAATCCTGCTTGCGAGGACTTCTCCGAACTCGTGGGCAAACTTGATGGCATCCTCAGACCTCGAGGCGTTGAATGCTGGGTACATATAGGTCTGACCACCAGTGTATCGAGGAAGGCAGCCTGGAAAAGGAAGAATCCGCATGACCGAGCACTTAGCATCAGCGAACAAGCCGTCTGGAGATGATAGTCAAGCGTAGACGCTCAGGACGCACTGAGTGTCGAGACATCGGTGTAACCCGAAGCCAAGAGGAACATGTCGACCGAGACTTGAGCTCGAGAACAGTCGATGGCAAAAGTCTTGTAGAACGGCGAACCAGCCTGGAGCAGAGTCGACTCCTGTAGGATGTAACGAGGTACAACCGAGAAGGATCGCAAGGCTAGCAGTCAGCTGGCTGGAAACGCAAAGACATAATATACGCTTGCTGACCTTGTTAGTACCGAGCAACTTGGGATCTTCTCGATTTTTGAGGGCTCCGGGTCCGTGAGAAGGAAGGGAAGAGCAGAGTGTGACGATCTTGCCACCCATCTTGGACTGGATCGGATAGAAGACTCATCTGTCAGACATGAAAATTTGAAGTGATGGTTTTGATAGCCTCCAAGCGGTAACTTACGGCGAGCTGGAAAGCAGCCTGTAAAGCTGGTCCGAGAGCAAGACCAGGCGAGTAGGCGTCCTTGAACATGTCGTTCAGACCGCCAAGCATCGACTCGAGAGCGGATCGGCACTCGACGATGTTGACGAGAAGATCGGAAGTGCGGGGAAGGAAGACGTCCTCGAGATCGGAGACGACAAGCATGGTGGGCTCGGCTCCTTCTCCAGACTGCATGAGAATGAGAGAGGTACGAGAAACGTCTGTGAGTCCAGTTTTCACGAATCATAGGAGACGGAAGAGCTGGGAAGGCCATATGCGCTCCAACACGCACAGGAAGGCAGAAGAAGTGAAGCGAAGTGTCCACGGCGATGAGGGCGACCTTGGTTCGTCCATCGTCGTTAGGAAGTCGGTCAAGAGACTCGAGAATCGTTCGAGCAGCAGTGGCAACCATTCCTGACTTGATGGCAGGCTCCGAAACATCGATGACAAAGACGTAGCATGGGGGCTGAGGAGGTCGGACCTATGGACGAGAGTGCGACCGCATGGCATAGATGAGTATCAACCTCGACTCAACTTTCTTTCTCTGTCCCGCAAGACGTAGTGAATGGGAGCTTACCATGTACTCTGTGGGCGCGACAAACTCAACAACACTCGAGTTGAGCTCTGGTCTCTGCCACCTATCAGCTGGCTGATTGGCCTCCTGATCCCAATCGAACAGCTGAGGGACGTCGTTGGCGAGATTGCACATTGGGCACTTCCATCGGTTTCCACCTTCGATGAACGTGACGTAGGGGTTGATGTAAGATCTGCACCGACGGCATCGAGCAATGACAGTGTCCTTGACGACGGGGACGGGAGCATCTCCATCTTTGAGAGTTCGGTAGGGCGTAAGGACGAGTCCAAAGGGAAGCTTGGTCTTGTTTAGAAGACTGTTGGTCGTAGGGACGGCATTTAGAGTGGACCGCATGTAGGATGGGTCAGGGATGGCATCTGGGCTATCAGTGAGGGTAGACTGTCGAGTCCATCAGGGTCAAAGGGCCAACAGGGCGAGGAAAAAAGCGTCAGTTCACAGCCAGACGTGTCGTCAAGACACAAAGACAGATGATTTGACTCACGCCTGGAGGGAGTCGAATCGCGGGCGGATTCTCCTCGATCTGCTGGACGTCAGGTTGCAGTCCGACAAGGTTGGTGATATTGAGGGGATACTGCAGACGTGAAAGATGTGTCGAATAAGAAGAATAAGCGTCTAGATGCGTGTAGCCAGCGAGATCGCCTGGGACTCGTTGTTGACCGCGTGGCGCACGCTTTTATCTATGGTCTCTGAGATTGATCGGTAGGAACCAGATGTTCTCGTTGAACTTCGATTCAAACATACCTTTGCATCGTGGTAGCTTCCTTTGTCTCCCATGCCCATCTGACCAAACTGGCCAGCCAATGCGCCGACGCCTCCCTGCTGTTGACCGTACTGAGGCTGACCAGCACCATAACCACCCCGCCCTCCATCCTGACCACCTCCAAATTGAGGCTGCTGATGAGGTTGCTGTGACTGTTGCTGAGCGTCCGGACCTCCGTATCCAGGAGTGAAGAGCTCATTTCCACCGGCAGAGGGAGCGACGCCTGGAACGGCTGAATCGGGGATCGAAGGATCGAACGTCGAGTTGACATAGGCGGCTTGAGAAGCGGCGTATTGCCTTCGCTTGGAAGTAGAAGCTGCCGTGTGAGAGACGGGAGGTGCTTGGAAGTTGTCGCCTTGGGGCGCGCCGACCTCAACTGAAGGGGGATCCCATTGAGAGGTACCTTCTGGACCTGTTTGAGTTGATCCGAAGAGAGAGAAGAAGAAGGAATGGAAGAGGAGGTGTCAACTCCATCGTGGCGATATCGATCGAGGTTGAATCGCATCGAGGTTGAATCGCATCGAGGCGAAGAGGAAGCTCGGGACGAGGAGATGGATCGATGAGGTGGCTCCCAGCGGACGGGGCAGAGCCATCAAGAACCCCAAGGGAGGCAGATGAATTCAAGGGGAGGGACCTCGCTAGCCAGCGCGAGCATTTAGCGCCCCAAAGGTGTAGACCAGATGTCTGACTGACCGCGACGAGATGTCGTGTCACACGCTCTCTCTCCCAACAGCTCGAATCAAACGCAACCGCTGGTTGGAAATTGAGAAGTCTTCAGACTGGATACCCACTGATGTAGTACGGTGTTCCTGACTGATCCCTGCAGATTGGATAGGGCAAGGAGAGGAAAGTCAGCGTATGAAGGGACGAAGGAGGAGAGTTGAGACAGGAATCGGTCCTCATCTCGCTGTGCGATCAAGAGACAAGAATTTGGACTGGGAGCTGTCTTGTGGGCGGAGGACAAGTCAAGAGAGAAGCGAGAAGGCTAACTGACCATTCCTGAGACCAACCGGGTGGGAGGGCGGGGGTGGACATGGCGTTTGTGAGTTGAGAGATGGTGGTTCGGTCGACCTTCCTTTCTCGCTCTCGTCCACCCTTTCCGGTCATCTCGTCATCTCGTCGACCACTCGTCAATGGATCACATCACTCAATCCACCTCACGACCCTTCACCTCTGCTCAGCTAGACAAAGCTTCACGATCAATTCTCATCGCTACTTTCCTTTTCGGTCTACTCGCTTTTCTCGACACCATCTCATGCTCATTCCCAGCTTTCACCTTGAGCCATGCACTCTGCCATGACACTCACTACAAGTACCTCGTCGTCCTACTCGTACCTACCGCTGCCTAGTCAGTTCCTCTAGTCATTCAGCGAGAGATCCAACCTGCACATCCTCATACCTTCCTTTAGCTATGTGATCGCCAATTGGGTTGGCTGGGAGTACTTCAGATACGCTTGAAGAATTAATCTCGTCAATCGTTCATGTAAGATCCGTGATTCATTCAGCTCGTGTGTCATCCACGAGAGCTCATCCTGTCTTCCTCTGCTTCAACCCTTCAGTCGCCAACACTCCTGTCTCTCCAAGACCCGTTCAGTTCTTCGGAGCACCACTCTCCTCCTCGGAAGTAAGACCAATGTCCTCCCACCAGACTTTGCTCCCAGAGGGGCTCTTGATCCAATCAGACATCATCTCAACAGCCTCTGGCATATTGGCATTGAGGAGGATTCGAGGTTGACGAAGGGCAGGTGCCAAAAGTTCAGGTGGTGACATCAGGAGAGGCTCACCGCCTATTTGTGTGTGCGATGAGATGGTGTGGTTGTCAGTTATGGATCAATGACATCGTGTTGATGGGTGTCGTCATTTTGGTTGAGAGGAACTGACCTTGGAAGTTGATATTCTCGGCGATAACGACTCTTCCGATACCATACTGATATCGAGTGAGGGCAGTTGGTGTCAGAGAGAGCAAAAACTTTGTCAAGCTAGAACAAGGTACTCACGAGCAAGATGGTACTCGAGCACATGATGCAAGGGGAAAGTGTCGAATCTTTCCAACAGATGAACCACAATCACGATATCAATCCCCCAACTTCCCAGTGTCTCGTACGCAGGACCCATTCAAACAACAGAAGCGATCAACTCACACATCGTGCAGTCCCTAAGCTTAGCCATATCAGTCCTTCCAAGGTTTTCTAGGCAATCTGTCTCTCCATGCCTAATGTTGGAATTCATCTGAACACGTTGGTTGTGACCGACGGCAAGTACCTGCTCAGTTGGGTGGTGGTACAAGCTGGGGGTGTTTAAGGAAGAAGGACGAGTGTACTCGATGAGCACACAGCTGGTGAGAGAAGAAAGAATCGAAACGAACACTGCACCGATAGGAATGCCACCCTCTGACCTCGACTTGAAGGCCTGCTCCATGGCGAGAGAGAGGTTGGCATGATCCTGAGGGATGAGTTGAGTGGGGAGCTGCATGATTGATCGGCGTTGAGTGAGATGAGAGGGAAGGGGAAGGGGGAAGGGGGAAGGGAAGGGGGGGACCTTTCCCTTCCCCTCTCTCTCTTCGGTCCCGACTTCCACCTTCGAATCACATGCGTCGACTCTTCGTTCTATCCCTCATTTCCCTCATCCCCTACATCCTTTACAATCACCTCCTGCCATACGCTCGACGACAGTCAACCCCGCTCCATCCTCATCTCGTCCAGCAACAAGGTCCATTCCTCTTCCTCACTGCTCATCCAGATGACGAAACCATGTTCTTCGCCCCTCTCATCACCTCGCTCGTTGAGCAACAACAGCAACAAGGCCAGAGTGCTCAGGTGTTTGCTGCATGCATGAGTACAGGTCAGTGTCCACATCTCGTCACCTGTCCACGTTGCTCAACTCACATGTCATTATCTCCTTACTTCCTCACCTAATGAGCAGGCGATGCGGTCGGCTTGGGTGGGATTCGATCAAAGGAACTCATGGCCGCATATGACATTCTCGGCGTACCTCAAGATCACATCACTTTGTTTGATCATCCGTAAGCGATCTGCAATCTTACGTTGTCCTCTCGTTATTAGTCATGTGACTGATAGGCGATCGTCTTGTAAACCATCTACACTTGCTACAGAGACTTACCAGATGGGATGCAAACTGATTGGGACTCCCGGCTGATCGCTTCACTTGTTCAACCCATCATCGACCAGTATTCGATCGAGACCGTCTGTTGTCTTCTTTCCATCAGCATCATCATCATGCAAGGATGTCAAACTAAACCCAGGCTCTTAATCGCTTTGACATAATCCAGATCATCACATTCGACTCTCATGGCGTCTCCTCTCACCCCAACCATATCGCTCTCTCACGAACCCTTTCATATCTTAATCCCTCACCTCATGGTCAACTCCGAAAATATCAACTCATATCTCTTTCTGTCTACAAGAAATATCTTTCTTTCCTCCCACTCGTCATGTACCATCAATCGTCATTCCCAACAATCACCGACCTCATCAATTCTCCTTCATCAGAGGCCGGCTTACCCATCACAACAGAAAAGTTCACATCGTCCTTAATACATACGACAAACACATTCGATCAGTACAAGACATCGCTTCGAGCTATGCGCGCTCATCACAGTCAGCTCGTTTGGTTCAGATGGGGTTACGTCATCGTTAGTAGATACATGTGGGAAGGCTGGTATCAGCAGGTCAATTAAATCAACCGCACTGTCGGCAGACGAATCAACCATATCATATCGTTTCATGTCATCATGTACCCAGAAAAACATCACCGGCAAGAGGAAGATCAGAACTTTTTGTAGAAAACGACGGCATCGACGTATTCTTCTTCTCCCGACCCGTCCGTCTTTTTCAACCGACCTGCTTCGGGAACTGATCACGATCCAACCATCATGCAGTTGAGTATACGTGTCAGTTGGGATGAACACAGAGAAGACTCGATCGAATGAGATGATCAGAGACTAACTCAATCCAGCTCGAGTGAAGCCAAGGTTGTCCCAGATCGCTAATGAAGCGCCATTGTTGGTGTAGACTACAGATCACGTTGATCACAAAAGATTGAAGGCGAATTGAAGAGACAGGAGTTGAATCGTCAGTGAAAAGTAACGACACATCGTTTCCGTTTTGGATCGTCTTTCTTTTTCTTGATAATTTTCTACCATCCCTTTCCCGTCCCATTCATCGAAAGAAACTCACCGAGATTAAATACAGAAGCTCGGTATCCAAGTTTAGGCGCATAGATTAAGTAAGATTTCCCTAGAGCGGATCCAATCTTGAGACCTCTGATCGTCGGATTCACGATGAAGCCTGCGTTGCAATTCTGTGAGTGATGGGTCATTTCAAGCCGATCGGAGGAGAGACCGATGAGTGTTAGGTCGATCGAGATCGATACGATGGGTGGATACAGGAACGGAAATTGGACAAGGAGGGATGAGTTCCTACTCACATGAGAACTTCGTCCGGGATAATTCTGGAGTGAGATAATGGAGGTTCAGAGCCCGGTTTTGTTCAGGACACGTTGAGCGATTCGAAGATCTACGGTCGAGGGACATAAGCGTTCCTACGTACCGGTTTAATCTTACCGATGAAGAATCATGTCCAACCCCCAAGAGAATGTTCAATCCAGGTCAACGATATGGTTCAGCACGTTCTACAACGAATCCAACTTGTTGACACATACATAGTAGTATCCGCCAAGACAATCAATCCAGTCCCTACCAGCTCTAACTTCCTCGAGCGTCGTGCCGTCCTCGACTTGTCCTTCAGTCTCAGTCTCATCTGCTCCAGACACCAGACCGACAATGACTGTACCTCCTCCATAATAGTAAGTGGTAAAAGACTCTAACGTCACGGGATCTTCTTGTGGGTAAGTGAGTCCCTCTGCGCAGTGGTGTGGATGATCAAATATCGGACGGGACTTAGTAAGCTCTTGTCGTCTTGGAATGGTAAGACAATCTTCACGTCCGTCAGAAGACCTCGAGATTGGACGTACTATCTATTTCACCAGCAAAGATATCGCTCATCGTCTGCCTCAGCTCGAACGGTGTTGACTCGAGTGTAAGGGCGAACGTCGTCAGAGTCTTTTGCTTTGGAAGGTTGTATGATAACGTAGGAAGCTCCCCAGTTGGGATGGGAGCTGAGATGGCGCCGTAAGCCATGAGGGTTCGAGGTTCAGGGACGAAGTTGGGAGAAGTGCAAAGAGAAAAGGAGAAGAGAGCAGGAACAGAAAGATCAAGGGAGACGAGACGAGACGAGACGAGACGAGACGAGATGGGATGGGATCCGGTCCGCGGCGAACGACACGTCACGTCACAGTTCTTTGGTGACCAGTTCCTTTCTTTGCCCTCACATCTTTCTCAGCGACTTAGGCTCTCTTTCGTTCAAATAGTATGTTACATTGAATCTCATCGTGTGTACTATCGTGAATAATCTCAAGATGAAGAGGGAGATGGGAAAAAAAGCGAGCCGGACAAACGTCAACGACACTTTCAGATGACTACTCATCACTCATAAATCTCTTCCACCAGCTCAAGATCTTGGACAGCTGAGGTTCCCCGCGCGATACTGAATTGCTCATCAGCGGTCGCGTTTCGAACGTCGAGGGCGAGAGCTGTCGGTCCACAGCCTGGAAGAGCAAGACGCGGGTTTCAGCAAGTAGACACAACAATCAGATGAAAAGTACAGAGGCCGACTCACTGATGACTACGAGCCGACCGGCGGAGGTCTTTGTAGCATCTCGTACGATCGCAGCCCCATCTGGTCGACCAAAGACGATGTTGACCTTCTCCAACGACGACGATGATGACGGTGATTTCTTCTTTTCCTCTGACCCAAATCCGTCCTCTTCCTCCGTTTGACCCTCCGTTTGCAGCTCGCCCGGATTCCCTCGGGAGATATAGAGTGTGAAGTTGAGTTCGATCCCTCGGGATTGAGCGACTTCCTTTGTCCGGTCGATCAACGCCGAGTACCATTTCAGACAGGAGACATGTCGAGTAGCCCAGATGATATCGATGGACTCAAGTCGAGCGCTCGGCGAGGTCGCAGTCGCAGAACAACCGACGAGAGCTTGGAAGACGAGGGGAAGTGCGAAGGAGAGACCGGTTCCTGTTTATTTCACATGGATCATGATGCCACAATGAGAAATGCGATTCTTCAAACCCCCTCGTGACCAAAAGTAGAAAGTTGGACAAAACGTTTTCGCAACTTACCACCTGCGATGACGAGTGCTCGATCCGAAGAAGCGACCTTGGTGTGTTCGGCTGAACCAGACGAATAAGGTCCATCAAGGATGACGGATGTATTGAGAGGACCAGAGGATAAGACTCGATTAAAGAGTCGGCGAGTGAGGCCAGAGCCAGGTCGGAGAGTGAAATTGATGAGAGATGAGTTCAAGCCGTTTCGGTTTGATCTCACGACTTGGTTCTCAGCGTCCATGTTGCTGGCGTTAAAGACGGCTTCGGGATCGATTTCGGCTATATGTTTCAAAGATCGAGACTCGAGGGGGACGCCAACGGCAGTGAAAGGATGGGTTTGCCAAGGGTAGAGTGAAGGCGACGTGAACCTGATGTAGAAGTATTGACCAGCCGTCCATTTGACCCTCGTTTGCACCTGGATACGAAGAGCTCCGTCTTCAATGATTTGGACGGAAGCTTTCTGAGGCTTGAAGAACCCCGCAGTCTGAATGGCGGTGACGAGGAAGCGGAACAATGTGGCTGTACCGAGGACGACGACGGCGGCATGCAAGAGTGGCCACGAAAGAAGAAGCTCGTAGGTGTGGTAGTACATGAAAACGATGAAGACTGTTCGAGATCAAGTGGGTAATCGAGTCAGCCGTCGTCGACTCTGCAAGGTGGAAGAAAAATCTTACGTAGGACGCCAACCATGTGTAGCGCGTAGAACATTTCATAGCAAACTCGTCGGACAGGTTCCAGTGACATGACGCAGAGCCAGAGAAGAGCCACGAGAGATCCCTACAAGGCCCACGAAACGTCTCATGTCAGCTGCATAGCTGGGTACGAGAGGGACAGGTTGAGATAACACGTGAGAAACTCACCCATGCCGCCCATCCATACAACAAGGGATACATCGCCATACTTGACCTCCATGGAGCGTCGGATATGTTGAACTGGTGCATCATGGCGATGGTATGGACGATGGCGAAGAACAAACAAGCCCAGCCAAATAGCTTATGGAAATCCAAGAGGCGCTGGTATGGAATGCCACTTAGGAAACCAAGGGCGTTGCGTTTGACTCCAAAGGCGATGACCCAGACGATGAGAGCTGTCGAGATCCACTCTGATCGGAGAGCACTATGAGGTCGATGTTGAGGCGGATGATGTCAGCCATGCCAGGAATGAATAACCACAAGTGGAAGGGGATTGCATTCACAGAGGGGGAGACCCAAAGTTGGGTGGTCGATAGTAGGGATGGATCCCGAAACAAATCGCGAGACTAAAGACCATGAAACCAAGAGCCACGAGAAGAGTTCCCGTGGGAGGCAACCAAGTGGCGAGACGTCGAGAGTCGAGCCAGCGGAAAATTGCTGTGAAGCGAGAAGGCCAAGGCAAGGCGACCTCTCGGCCATGAGCGCTGAAGAGAAGAAACGGGAAAGAAAAGGCAGATCAGTCCTGCTGAGAGGTGGCGGTAAAAGATACAAAGGCGAAGCGAACCGATTATGCTTAGACCACCTCGCTAAGTGATTGACGATGGCACTGACGCCGACGTAGGCGCACATGATGTACATAGTCCAGTAGATATACTTGACAGAGGGTTCCCAAGGGTCCTGTAGACAGTAAATCCAGCTATATCAACGAGTGGACTATGCCAGGAAAAGGAGGTCACGATGGTGCGCACATTCGTCGCTTGACAGGCCATCATTTCGTCATCTGTTGGGACGTAATGACCATATGCAAATGTTCCACCCCCTTCCATTCCGTCAGGGTAGGTTCCATTGAGTTCCCCGAGCGTACAGCTGGAGCGAAAGGGGCGGTCAGTTGACTTGAGTGGTAGCCACCATGATAGCTTAGGGGACGAGCAAAATGCGACATACGTGCTGTAGACTGAGGACATCATCGAATCTGAGTGGGACATGTCCATTGTCTTCAGTGATGATCGACGGAAAGAGAGAGGGGGGGGGGG
>BCKM01000010.1:50374-62775 GCA_039545415.1 Udeniomyces megalosporus | reverse complement strand
GGGGGGGGGGGGGGGGGGGGAATGTACAAGAAGGTGGAGGATCGATACTACAATGCATTCAGTTTTTTAGACTGTCGCCTATTGGCTTTCGAAGACGGACAGATATGACCAGCGTCGGAGAATGGCCCCGCACTTGAGGGATTTCAAGGCAAGGAAGGGGACGAGGCATTTAGACGAGAGCGTCGAGCAGACTCGATCGAAGTCAACGAGGGAATATCAGTGAATGAAGGTCAGTGAGAAGGTCCCCTGGATGGTGCTTGAGCTTCATCGTCCTTGTTTACTCAAACAGGGCTGGCAGGTTGCCGTCCGAGCGAAGCAGAATGGGTTGAAGATGATGGGCGTTTGAGGGAAAGCAGAAAGACGACGGACTTGAATTTTGAGAAGAATGCATGATTCCCGGTCTTTGGGACTCTCGGCTCACCCAACAGGAGCCGACCCCTCACCCACCTTGCAAGACTCCTCTGGAGCAGATCTAAAGCTTATGATGAAAATATTTCCTGAGTGTTTGATCGTTCTGGACTAGACTGTAGGAGCATCGGGTCGAACGGCCTGTCTGGGAAGCAGTGTGACGATGTAGGAAGGTACATCGCTGATCCGGAAGCTAGGAAACGCCTCAAGCCTCAGATTTAATACCCAGAAACGACCGGGGGAGGGTACGAAGAGCAAAACACAAAGATGGGGTTCGGCCTACAACGAGACCCGAGGCATTGCTGATAGAGCTACAATAGCTTTTTCCTTACGACCTACGAGACGACAAGCTCAACCAGGTCGCGTTATTTTGGCGTGGGTCCGTCCATCTTGGAATCGTTCGCCCACTCTATCAAATCTCCAAGATTTTCTGCCAGGAAACCAGAACTCAACGTCGATCGGGCAAAGGAGAAAGAATATTAGAGCACGGCAGGTGCAGGCCAAAGGGACCGAAGGAGAAAGCACTTGGGAAACAGGTGGGAGAACTCCCGCCACCACAAGGATTTTTCCCGACTGCCTTGATAGATGGACACGTCGATAGAAGGAATAATTTGCCAGCCTCAGATCGAGCAGGAATGGGTCCGGTTTCGCTTTGGCCCTCAGCTATCTTTTCTTCCGTCCTTTGGAGAACTCTTCTCGGGCAGAGGGAAAATTACACCCCGAGATGCCCTCACTAGCGGGCAAACCGGGGATCTTTTCTGACCTCAGAGCCCGACGGTCGATCTCCTCTTGACCCGGCCTCGGTTTGAAGAACCTCCACCCCCGGTTATCCTTCTCTGCTTCCGCTCAGCTGGGGGACCATGTTGCCACCTCTGGGTCGTGCCCCTTTTAGCCCTCCCCTCCACCTTTGATTCTGCAAGAAACAGCACCCGAGGGAGTGAAGTCATGATGTTTTGCCTCTGGATCCTTCCCTTCGCCTATCCCCTTCCTTGCTTGTGTCTAACACCCACATCCAGTGTTCATAAAACTCTCAACGGCAACAGCTTCACCCTCTCTCGGGCTCTCCTCACCAAATGAACCCGACAATAACACCAGATCATCTTATCGTTGAAGCCAACATGAATTCCGACTTCTCTCCACCTCTTGTCGTTCGTTCTTGCAACCGTGAGGAACTCTCCGTTGCCTCATCCTCTGTGTCATCATCAACCACCCACACGCCTACACGTCGTGATCCTCGCTGGGATTCGACCTCATCCTCGTCTACGAACGATCGGATCATGCATAACACAACTCTCGCAAACTCGCTTAAACTCTCGTTCGTCCAAATCCTTTTTAATTTCCGCTCGGGATTATGATGATCTGCTTTCTCTTCCTTTTCTTTTCTGCTTCTTCTTTTTCTTGTTTCTCCCAAATTGTCTCGCATCCTTTATCTGACACCTTTTCCTCTTTTCCACACCTCTTCTGGGGTCACTTCCCTTTGTGACACAGATCATTCTACGGCATCTCCCCCACCGAGTCATACTACAATTTTCCCTACCCACCATCTCCACCTCCTTCACCGCCCTTGCCCTCTTCCCGCTTCGTATCAGCTACCAATCGGATCCTCTCCTCCTCCACCCCCCTGTCTCGCTCGTCGAGAGAATCGTTGTCTTGTCCTTCCGCGCCTAAACCTCGTCACGCTCCCCTTCCTCGAGTTGAAGAACATGTCAAGATCAGAAAACCGAAATCACTAGGGTATTCGGCGACGAAGACCAAGATGGAGAACAGAAAATTTCAGATCGCTGGATCTGAGTCAGTCGAGAGGGAATACTTGGCTTATGTAGAGGCACTGCAGAGGGAAACTTTTGGCCTTGGATCATCATCGTCGCCGTCGTCCAATAGGCAGAGACGGTTCGGTTGAAATGGGTTGATGTGGGATAGATTGTTGGTGTAGGGTGTCGACATGTATCATAGTAATTTATCTTATGCTTCAGTGTGCATTCAAACAGACCACTCGAAAAGGGACGACTGATGAAGGAAATCGTGATGCTAGAAAGGATTCTCTTTGCAATAGCTGCTCTTCTTCCGGCATGAGGACTGCACTCCTGAAGCTCAGCGAGCGAAGGGGCTGATTGTGAGAACAGGGAGGGCTTGATAGCAGAAGAGCACGCGTCCGTCAAACGGTTCAAGCATCCGGCCAGTGTTGCTGGGATTGACAGCTTTCAGAGATCTCACGTGAGCTTTCGCCACTATCAAAGGAATTGAGATCATCTAAATTAATAAAGAACATGAAAAATAAATCGAAATAAAGGAGCAAAGGAACAGCAAAGGAAGCAAACCCTCTTCTCTTCTATCACTTGAGCAAGATCTTTCGACCATCTTTGTATCGAGGGTCAAGGCGGTAAAAAACGAGCGTCAAGATGATGCACGCTGCGGTGAAGCAGGCGGGGGCTTTGTATCCGACTTTGTAGTGAGGTGCTTCCTTAGCAGGATCTTGAGGTGGAAGAGAAGCAAGTGGAGTCGTCGTCATTGGTGGGATCGCGAAAGCCGAGGAAATCGAAGAGCAAGAAAAGCAAACGATCAAAGGAAGGGGCAGCGGGACTCACAGATGAGAACTGATTTGATGGGGACAAGAAGTAGAGTAGAAAAAAGACAGGGAAACAACCAATTGTCAGCTAACGCCGGTCCAGTCAAATTATACGGGACAGTCGTACGTCGTTCAAGCAACGGTCGATAAACAGAAACAACTTACTATTGGCCCAAGCGTCAACGATATAGGTGAGCGTCACCGTCACCCCAATGATGAGGTTTCGTTCCTCGGGTGATGGGCAGATGTCGGCCATCCAAGAGACGAGAATCGGACCAGCTGCGTTTGAGAGCCAGAGAGAATAGAAAGCGAACATCTTAAGACCGAAGCTGGCTGGCCAGACGGAAAGGATGATGAGTCCGAATCTGAGATTTGGTAGAAGAGATGACCATAACAAGTGGGAAGAATGGATGTCAGTGTTTGGCCTCTTGGCAGATGTACGGCTTGAATTTGGTGTGATGTACTGACAAGATCGACAACTAAAGAAGATTGATCACAGATCGAACGATGAGTCTTTATCCAACGACTCTTGATGACTTTCAGTCAACCTGCACAAAAGACACTCGTCTTACCTCCTGACCGATGACCAACCTCGCCCTCCATCCGGTCCTTCCAGAAAGCCAACCGAGGAAAGCCATGACGACGATCTGCAAGACGTAACCCCCGATAGGGATAGTGGTGATCTGAGCGACAGTGAATCGCTTCGTTCCGTCTGCGTTCTTGACGGCTTTGAGGAAGAGGACGATCCAACTGTTCGAATTCTGAGACCATGACCAGAAGCTAACACGAGAAGTGGACATATCATCAGCTAGCACTCCAGAGGGCCAATTGTGCGTAGAGAGAAAAGCAAGACGGACGAGTATGCAAAGGCGAAGACATAGATGAGCCAGTTGCTGAAGATTTTCTTGAACAGCTGCTTGGTGAATCTCTATTGGAGCGAGCGTCGAGGGAAGCAAGGCATAACGTGAGTGAGCGTGAGGCCGACGCGGTTTGGATGGTGCTCGTGCCGACGTACGGTCGGCGGCAACTTTCGAACCCGGGAAACTCGATCCCGAGCGACTTTGCGTTCAGCGTCATTGAGCCATCTCACTCGTGAGTTGGAGGGATCATCAGGTATCTGGCGGATCGAAGCGTCAGATGAGATGAACATAGGAACGAGGTGTTTGATAAGCCACTATTCCCGAAGGCAACCAATCGCTTGACGTACCAAGAAGAATCCAGCGAGAGCAATCGCGACAGTCATGGCACCGTTGACGACGTACAGCAGCTTCCAGGCAGGAATATCGAGGTGATCTGTCTCGCTGAGTGCTGCCTGAATGAAACCGACGATGATGTTGGCTCCCGCTACGCAACGAAAGAAACGAGCCGCCAGGGGAGGGGACAGAGTCGCAAGAAAGAGCATCGTCACGTCAGTCAACAGCACGGGAGTAAGATGTAGACATGTACTTTGCATCATACGCACGATACGCTGTACCAAAAATGGCTGAGACAAATGGCAAACAACGGTCAAACTTTGTTCAGCGGCGAGGTCGGACGGCAGTTTGACTGACCAATTCTTGTGGCCAACTCTGCCGGAGTGTACCACGAGCAGAGGACGGAGATGACTGTACGATGATCATGTCAGGTGTCGTCAGTATCTACACTTTAAAGCCAGATAGTCATGACGATGAGTGGGAAAAGGCTTGGGACACATAGGAGCAGAGACTCACTTCCAGGGTAGCTCGAAGCTTCAGCGACACCGATGAAAAATCGGAGGGCATACATCGGTTTGACCGAATTGCAGGCAGCCATCAAGCCAGTCAAGATCCCCCAAGTAAGCTCGAGCGCGGGCAGCCAATAACTTGGTCGGACCTTGGTCAGGATGACCTGCGAGGGGATGAGGAAGAGAGCGTAGCCTATAGAGGGAAGGATTTCGTCAGTACGAGTTGACCACCGAGAGGAGTAAAAAGTCAGGTTCGATCACGAACCGATTCGATAGGTAGTATCCATGTAGTTGAGCTCATTTCCCTGCATGTTGAGGGCTTCCTTTTGACCGGCGACGTAAGAGTACCTGGAAGCACCCATCAACTTTGTCAGATAAGACCAGACCGATCAAGTGCACGATGGATGCTTCACTATGAGTGCTCTGATCAGGACTGACTTGTAATTCGAAGAATCGACTTGCTTAATCATGTATGCAATCCAAGCCCAAGTGAGGACTGAAGGGAGGAAGGAGGAAGCGGCAAAAAGAACATAATCACACGTCAGCCGATAATCGACAAGCAAGCGACGGCCATAGTCGCTTGCATTCCTCTGAATGAGGGTTGGGCGATTTACAACCAGGAGGAAAAGAATCGATTCACTCACGGAGAATGTCGAGCTTGAGAAGAAATCGCCGCTCGGCTCGACGACTCATGATGCTCTCTGCATCATCTTCGCTACCCTCGTTGCCATCGAAGGATCCTTTCTCCTTGTCGGCGACGAAGTCTTCAGGGTGACTAGCGTTAGCCGCACTGATCTCGTCTTGAGGCAGAACAGGAGGGAGCGTGGGAATGAGAGCCGGCTTTTCAGAGGGAGCATCCGGACGAGAGAAGAAGGAAGGCATTGGAGGAGTAGATGAGGGGTCGAAGGGCCAAAGGCGTGGCGCTTTGGTGCAACTTAGGGACTTGAGGTGTAGTAGTTGGTGAGTGGGATGCTCCTGTCGGAAGAGGATGCTGAAATCTGATCTCGTGAAGGTCGAGAATCTGATTCGAATCGCCCCCTCCCCACATGCCCCAAGATGCTCGGCGTTCATTGGTCACGTAAGAGCCAATATTCGTTATGAAACCATGAGGCATATAGCTAGAATCAGCTCATAGGGTACCAGGAGCAGTCAGTAGGCTTGAATGGTGCGCGGGAGAGATTCTGGTGGGTCGAAAGGGCTCAGGTAGGCGGAAGGGAGGTAGGGACAAGTCCAAAGGGTACCCTATAGGTACTGCTTCCTCTTTCTCTAAAGCCGATTAGAGCTGCCTACAGATGAAGCGTGCGAGGAAGCGGAGGGAGTTTGATACTGCGTGACGAGAGGTAGGAAGGTCAGGGCAGGGGGAGAGAGAAAGGGGCAAGGGCGGGTCGAGAATGGGCGAAAGATCCGGTGATTCTTTGAGGGTCGAATCTCAAGTTGGCATGCGACATTTTGCTAGGAGTACACAAGAAGGATGATAAAACGTAGAAAAAACAGGAGATCTATCGACTGACTTCCCTGAGCGAAAACGCTTGAGGGTAAAATGATGAGCGTCTTTGGAAAGGGAAAATGACCTTTCTCGTCGAGCATTTCCGAAATGATTGGCTCCGAGGTGATTCAGTTTTCAACCATCTTATATATCTTCCTTCCTCGTGCCTGAGGCTTCCCTTGACCCATTCGACGTCTTGGTTCTATGCATTCACCTAGCCAAGATAATATGCGCTCCCGCGACAAACCCACTCTTTGCCAAAGGAAAAGTCCCCCGGGTAACCGGTTGTAGCGGGACTTTTCTTCAGGACTGAGATACACTTATAATCGAGTTCTGACCATCGATTTCAAACGAAGCGGATCTTCTCTTTCTTTAACTTCCGATATCAGCTGTTTCTATCTCATTTGGACTGGACGGTCTGGACCGACAGAGAAAGTAAAATATATGATATATGCCAATGTCAATTTCTTTGCTGTTCTCCCTTCAACGATACTCCCTAAATCCGTCTACTCTATCGAGAAGAAAACCTAAGCAACAAAGAATGCCTTGTGCTCATCAAGATTATTTCAACGTAAAGATTCCCTTAGTCCATCTAACGCCTTCCTCTTGAACTTGCCACACATCTTTGACACCCAGTCCGATGGTAGCGCTCATCCTTCCGTCGCTCTTCCCCTCGTCCAGGAAATTCACTGCTATACTGTACATCAACAAACAAACCCGCATATCTTTGTCAGACACATAACGAACCTTGCGTCACCTCTCGACCCACGTGGCTTCTACTTTCATGGTCAAGGAACGGACGATCATTCGATTTTACAAGAGAATTGGCACAATTTGACGGCTTTTTGGCACTCGCTCAAACATATCATCTGTCATGGACGCACCCTTCAACTTCTAAGCAATTTGGAACAACCTAATCACGATAAGGTACCAATATTTACCCTCTCGCCGACTCACCGACAGCTCGGTTACATCTTCAATCTCGATCACAGAAAGACCCGGCTCAACATGTTCAACGTTTTGGCTGGGTTCCATGGGTTTCATAAGACGATGCCTATAAACGGACATGTTCTACTGGTCGACGGGATTCCTCTCGCCTCCATCCTATCTTAAGCCTGGTAGCGTCGTCGTTCTCGTTTCGTTAGAGAGGTAGAGGTCAACGTTGGTCGCTGCGATCGATGAGCTCGAGACGGACCAGCAGAAGGAAAAGATCAAGGTGTTGGATCAAGAGGACTGGTGCAGACAGCAGGACATCTTGAGGTGTTCAGCCAGATGGTAGTGGCTGGAAAATCATCTCGGATTGCATGTGATGGACATGACTTTTCGTTCTGAATGCTATGAATCAAGCGAAACATATCAGTCAAAGACACCAGGTGCTTCATCCCGTTCACTATCCTTGTTGATCRACAGCTTGAGCATTCGCAGTGAAGGGATTTGGTACATGCTCACTTACGGGATTTGTCTCGAGAACCCCTCATTAGATCGAGCCGTACAACACGAAGAAAATAGACGCGAGAGACGAGCGAATCAAAAGGGTGACATATGCGCATCCCCGACCTGACTCGCAACGCGAAACAGGCAAGGCATGCGCCCATGGGTGGCGATGTGGATGCGATGGATGGGATGAGGGTTTGATGAAGCAAATTGTTGCCCGCAACAGGGGTCTTACTTGGTTTGGGGCATTCAACCCGGATGATATGAAGGAGGACAGGCGAGAAGAGGACGAGCGAAAGGACCGGGAACGAAAGGACCAGGAGCGAGAGAAGGAAGTCTCACTCATCGACTGGTCTACTCCGTCCCAAAATGAAAAGAGACGCGTAGCGCCAAGATATTTTAAATGAATTTCCTCTTCTTAGAGGAAGAAGGGAAATCAGAAGGAGGAGGGGGGAAACGAAGATGAAAAGGAAGATAAGGAGGAGGAGGACGAGAAGGATGAAGGGGAGGACCACCAAGAAGAGGAAGGCCGGGGGAAAGAGGAGGAGAGGAGAAGCAAGAAGAAGGGGAAGAAGAGGAGAGCCAGGAGAAAGAAGAGGAGAGCCAGGGGGAAGGGGAGAGCCAGGAGGAAGGGGGCCAGAGCCAGATTGAGAAGGATGAAGATCATCGGTTAGATGTGTCTTCATGTGCTTCTATACCATGAGAGGCGATGTACTGGTAAGTTCTACTGTGATCTTGTAAGATCAGTCGAGTCCATCAGGGAGTAACTTGCCTTGCAGCCCTGCTTCGTAGCCAAAAGCTCCCCGCACACTCGACCGCCCTCAAAAGAGACAGGACACTTCCACTTAGCGCCGACCTCCTCTGGGTGGAAGCCGTCGAGGCTCGGGACGATGGCGAAATGTGGTTTGTCCTTGTTCCCTGCGAGTAGACAAAGAACGGAAGGAGTCACAGCGTTGCGTCAGCAGATGCATCATTGTTATCCACAAGGGTGAAGAGAGCAGATGAGGTGGATGATTGAGATGAGAGGTCAAGAGATGAATGAATGAGGAACGACAAGACTTACCCTTCTTTCCTCCTATAAGTGAGAGATGAGAGGCAACAATGGCACGTCAGCAGATGCAACCTCGTCATTGATGAAAGAAAAACAGACAAGAGAAAACGTGTTCCTCACCCTTACGGTTCCTTGCCTTCTTCTGCTCCTCACTCATACTGGCGTTAGCTGAAGACGGAGAGTACAGAAGAACGACGGGTCAATGAGACAGGTCAAAAGATGGATGGACGAGGAGTGACAAGACGAGGCAACAATGGGACGTCAGCAGATGCATCATCGTCATTGATGGAAAAGAAACAGATAGCACAAGAAGGGAACCTTACCCTTCCGACCCCACTCCGACCTCTGTGCTCGGAGAGCCTCCTCCACCGCCGGGTCCACTCCTTCCGCAGCCTGACTGGAGAGGCCAGCCTGACCGGGGACGCAAGCCTTACAAGCTTCCTCGACTGACTTTACAGGATCTGATTGATCTCCGCCAGCAGAAAGTTAGTAAGTTCGGCTATCGAAGAGCAGGGCAAGGGAACCAACTCACTCATCTCTAGAGCCTCAGAGATGAAGCCATGCATGGCCTTGGCCAAGCTCTCCCGGTTCGCCGCGGCTTTTTCGCGTGACACCCGGGGGCTTGGTACGCAAAGAGTTGCATGATAATGGCTGTAGAAGATGAGCTGCTTTGTCTTGAGTTTGCTAGTAGAGGCTCGAGACGCGGAGGAACCACCTTTCGGGTGTTTGGGAAGACCCAGGTCGCCGCAGAGGTCGACTCCACCGAACACAAAAATCCTCGGCTCCTTACCCGTTTCGTGGGTAAGGAGATCGACAAGTCCTAGTTCAGAGAAGACGTCAGTCAACGTTCCAGTAAAAGGAGGGTACGCCGTCGCTTTACTCACCATTCAAGACGTGTCGATATCCCCCTGCTGCCGTCGAGGAGAGCMCTCGGCAGTGGCTACCATCCTCGGTCAGCAAGCAGGCCGGCCACCTCAGGTCCTGGACAGACGCAAGAATCGCAATAAGCGCAACGATAAGCGGGATGRAAATCAAYGTCGAAGGCACTSACCCAGATKAGGATATTCTCCTCTTTCAACCCAAAGTAGAGGAGCATTYTAAGGGCTCGGACGGTCGGGTCGTTTGACCGCCAGAAGTCCAACGTCGAGACGTATGGCTTGGAACAGGAGCCAAGAGCCAAGACGGTCTTCTTCTCGACGTCTGGACCGAGATGAGCAAGGTCCGGCTCGATCTCGGCCCCSGAGAGRAGGGATCGGAGGTCCTCCTTRAARGCTTCGACTCCTTGGTYGGTGCGAAGTCTCTTGRAGWCAGCTTTCTCAGCCTCCTTGTCCTCCCACTCTCGGTACTAGCAAAGCAGGACATCACTTGGTGTCAGGCAAGTTGCACCCAAAGTGCTTTGTATGTCCGAATAAGAGTCACCAAAAAGAACTCACTGGCATCGTCCTTCGGGTGTAATCTATCTGTTTCTGGGATTGTTGAGAGGTGGTGGTGGTGGTGGTGGTGGTGGTGGTGGGGGAGATGAGGAAGGAGGAGGCGGCGGAGGCAGAGGTAGAGGCGATGGCGTTTGTAACCATGATAACTGTAGTGATCTCGAAGATGAATGAAGATACAAAGGTGTGGAGATCGTTGGGAGAGGGGAAGAGAACCAATCAGGGACGGCGTTGAAGAGAAAACAAAAAAGGTGTTAGAGAGTGAAAAGCGAGCGGGACGGGAAGTGACCGTGATTTGTCGGCCTCAGTCGAGAGCACAAGTGATGGACGAAGGGAGAGGAGAGAAAGATGTGGCTGGACTAACGGGAATAAGGATTTGAAGTTTCCTGAGTGTTGAGAGAGGGGTCGTGATGGGGGTTAGAGGGGGGTGAAGATGGGGGTTGGAGGGGGTTGTGATGAGGGGAGGGGAGAGGGTTGTGATGGTGGTTGATGGGTGGAAGGGAAAAGAAGAAGAAGGAAGGATTTTCGTGGGAGGATGACCCAATTTAGACTCAGGGGGAAGGAAGGAAGATCAAGGTTCTGGCGGAATTAATCGTGGAGGAGAGAAGAGAAGAGAAGGAGGGTTCTACCTCTCACCCTTGTTTCCTTCTTCTGTCTTCACCCTGACTTGGAGAGAGAGAGAGAGAGAGTGGGAGGAAGGGGAAGGAGAAGAAGGGTTCCTACGACGACTTCGGTGAAGCAATCTGTCCTTTGTTCTCGTGTTCTTCCCTTCTTTCCCTTCGGAGGCCCAAGCTCCGCAGTCGTAGATCCTCTTCACATATTTCCACTCAAAAACATGAACATGGTTTTGCAGTAGTTGTTCCTCTTCACACATACGAGCGTTCTGTCCTCTCGCTATACAGACTCGTTGCAGCAGTATAGATCTCCGATCATGATAGGGATCACTTTGGGGAGCGGAAGTTGGGATTATCGTGCCCCGCCTGGAATTATTCCGTGCAACCTCACGCAACCTGAAATAATTCCAGCCCCAACGAAAACTAGGAATCTTTCCGTCTCTGACTTGGGAAAATCCCATACTATCCACATAGCATCCTCACGATATCATGGCGGAACAAAAGACTCGGACCGGTTGAAAAWCGCATCATTCACCTGTCCCGCCGACTTCCATCAACTCGTCGCGTTCATCCCTTCCATCATGTCATCCGAACAGACGACACTCGACGATTGGCTCTCCCAAGTCAACAAACCGAAACCCTACCACGACTCCCTTAGACAGCACTGGCTTCCTGGATGGCCTCGGCGTTCCTCCGCGCTGAATACGGTTCCTAGCTTACCTACCGAGATCGTACTCGCCATGTCTGAATTTCTCGGACCGGAAGACGCTCGAAGAATGAGACTGGTCAGCAGAAGAATGAACGAGGCTCGTGCTTGTCTCCTCGCTTCCCCCGTCCTCGACTCAGGAGCATCTGCCTCTCTGTCCGCCAGAAGAGACATATGAGGCTACACTAGCTAACGAACATTACTTGACTTTACGCCTGTCGCATTCCGCCACATCTGCTTGCGCAGTCTATACTATGAAAGTCTTCTCGCCGAGGGTTATCCTGTCAAGCTCAGTATCCAGCACATTGCGACACTCTGCAACTCGTTTCCCGGTCTGGAAAGCCTGAAATTGATTGGATTCAGAACTTCGGTAAGCTTGACGGCATCTTCGTTCTGGTTTAAGCCAAAACATGCAACTAACGTGCTTCTCTGCTCAGGATCTACCCATCCCAAGACTCGTCGCAGCCTTGACCGCCGTACCCAAACTCCGAACGTTAGGTCTCGACTATCACGACTGCGCGCGATCTGGACAGATCTGCTCCGAAGAGTACGCCTCAGTTCGAGACACTCTCCTCGCCGCTCTCGACGACGCGACTGCTGCCGAAGACAAATYAGAACGATTCGCTCTKCTCGCTAAGATCGATCGATTGGAACACGAGCTCGACGTCTKCTCACACGATAGTGCCGACATGTATCGGACGAGGATCATGTCCCAATGGYAGAAGCTTATGGCGGCCTMAAAGTTTCTAGTCGATATCTTTCTTCACTGGAGAACAGCAAACATAGGAAGATCTGAATCCCGCTGGACCGTGGGTCGAGGCAGCTCCGGGGAGGTTTTACGGTTGATCGAATCCCAGCACTACGGTGACACATCAGAGCCGTGCGAATGTAWCGAATSTAACCGACCTAGCGTACTCAGCGTCCTCGATACATGTTGCCCTCTCTTCCTCGAATCTCACGACCCCCTCTCACCCCCATTCACACCGGCGTTCAGTCCCACAGAC
>BCKM01000010.1:0-50214 GCA_039545415.1 Udeniomyces megalosporus | reverse complement strand
GACATACGTATCCGGGAGACCAACTTTTCAGCTGAATCGAATGAGATTTGAACTGATATAATGCGCCTCCTAAAGATGGTTTGATCTCATCGAGTCTTGCCCGATACCTTCTTGAAGCAAAGTGTRACACATCATAGCGCTCAGGTAACGTTACCGTGRGCAYCCAGTCTCATGTAGCGACAGGAGCTCGGTTCCATCCACTRATATCACCTGTAGTACATACATGACCGCGACCATATAAGTCCTCCCTCTATAGTTGATCGATAGAGCCTATCGCGGACACAGTGCATCAGCGGATGATCAGGGAAACGAGGAACGAGATTGAACTCACAATCCAAATGGGAGCAAAGATGATAGGAGGGAAGAAATTGCGTACGAAACCAGAGGAAAGGGAAGTGAAAAGGCATACGGGTCGGGGTGTGATGATGATGTAGGAGAGCAACGAGCTGAAGGGGAAAGCAGTGTAGATAGGAGCAGGCCAAGAGGAAGCCAGATATGTAGGCCGTGTAGGTAGATAGAAAGATCGCTGAGAGTGGGGAGATGCAGAGGGATATCATCCTCCAAGCGATGAGATGCAGAGAAGTGGGTAATCAAGCGGACAGCGAAACGTCCTTTGCGGTCAGMTGAACKTGACGGCAGACCATCAGTTTTCACATGTATATATATAGCACTACCATACGGCTTGAAGGCTTACTCGAYTCAAACCAGGACTTTGCAGGGAGCGTTGGCGTCGTGGATGAGAGAACCGCTKTCAGAGACCGAGGTCAAGCAAGAGTACTTTCAGGCGCTCATGACAATTTACTCGTCAGTCGCTTGGTTTCGGATTGCTATGTCTGTCTGCAGGGTGGAGGTGACCCTCGTAGCTGATAGATGAGACAGCGACGAAGACGAACGATGATGATTGAGAAGGGGAGAAAGGGAAAGTCGGGTGTCAGACCCAAGATAATATTATCTTGGAAGTATCGGCGCAGAAATAGTGCGCTCAATCCAGAATCTCTGGAAATCGGCTCAGTTATCTCAGTTCAGAATCGGCGCGTTTATTCTGCGCCGATCAGCTCAAAATCGGCGCAGAATAAACTCGCCGATCCTCAACTTTTCTATAGAACCTGAAATTCAGCTCATTAGGCATGCCAAAGACCCTATGAAAGTTTCTGACCGGATCTGTCAAGTATGAGGAAAGTTATAGCCATCTGAAAGTGGGAAATCCTGGACTTGGGAGATCTCAGACTCGGTCTCGCTCGGGGAGCCTTCCAAAGTCCAGCTGCCTCCAACTACCACCCTGTCGACGCAACGACCAAACGCCTTCTCATGTCCAACTTTGATGCTTCTCTGGATCCCCGTCTTCCACTGACGTCCCCCCGTGGGTACAGGACAGCGAGATACAGAAACCCCTTGCCTTTGGTAGGGCGAGACGACCCCCTTGATTTCGGCCGGGCCGAGATGCAAGTCCAGGAGGCCTCCTCGAGGGGGCCGACTTCCCCTCAAAGAAAGAAGGCGACCTCCAGCAGGAAGAAGGCTCCCACCAAGAAGTTACCCTCGGCTGACAAGCTCAAACTTATCGAGATGGAGGCCAAAATCCGTAAGCTGGAGGCTGCCAACCTAAAACGTACGTGTGATCCCCTCTCATCTCACCTCCTCTGGTATGCATGTATGCAACCCATCGGCTCATGCTTATGTTGATCTGTTCCCATTATCCCATGCAGTCAAAAAATACAAAAAGCAAGCAGAGAAGCGTCGGGAGCAGAAGAAAAAACCTAGAGGCTACGTCACCTGGCCATCCATCTCAAATGAAAAGGCCAAAACTGCCGGGCGGAAGAGAGCCAGTATCCGAAAGATGTCGGGTCTGTGGAAAGACCCGGTCGAAAGCATCGAGGATGCGCTCGACATCGTCGTACCGACTACTTCGGGCGGCAAGCGAAAGTTTGCTCCTACGACGCCCAAGACTGTCTACAGTCAAGTTCGCGTATGTCCGTTGTGACTTTCAGCCTACTCGATCCATCGTTGTATCTCACTGATCACCAATTGCAGGTCATCACCCGTCGGCGGCTTGCATCGTTCCATCTGCGACGCAAGGAAAATGCAGGCGAGCCCTACGACAACAGGACTCCGACATACGATTCTAAGGAGAAGAGAGCAATTGTCGAGCTCGTAAGTCTTCGGTCTTCTCTCGGCCTCTTTTTTTTCTGCTTTCACTCACGCTTTCGACATTGCGGCGCTCATTATATGCCATCTTCTCTCATCTGCCCTCGGTCAGCTGAAGTCAGATCTGACCTCCGAAGGGTTTGAGGATGTGTTCCGAGACCCGGTCACCAAACGACCGAGGTACAAGAACGATTGGGCACTCAGACGCCTGATCACTGATATCGCAAGGAGCGAACAGTAAGTCGACCATGGCTTCCATTCTCTGGTTCGTTGTGCTACTCATGCGCAGACTAATTGTATCGTTGTCAAACCCTGTGCCTCGTTCGCCGTACTTTCTCATCTCTTCTCTCCTCAGTGATTCTTATGTTCACCCGGTCTTCGGCGATCCGCAGAAGACGGCAAAAGCAGTCAGGTTGTGCCTCTCGAATCCGATCCGAACGATCGAGAGGACAAGCGAACAGCTGGCAAAACTAGGCATGACAGCAGCGTTGCCCGAGAGCTCTCTCGACCCTCAGTTACTTCAAGAGGAGGATCAGGCCGGGCAGGGGAGTGGGGATGTGCAGGGTATAGGTGAAGGCGATGTCGGGTTGGCCAGAGGCGTGGGCAACGGTGATAGCGACGACGATGACGATCGCGACGACGAGGACGAGGATGAGGACGAGGACGAGGACGATAGCGAGGACGATAGCGAGGACGAGGACGATGACGGTGAACGCCTCTCAGCAGTGAGCACCGCAAACTCCGGTTGAGCAGAACAAGTAAGCGTATTTTGTCTGTTTCTGTCTTGGTCGTTCATTCTGACTTTGTCTTGTCTACTGCGTTCGTGTTGGGTTTGCCTTCTTGTTGGGTTTTCATAGCTTTGTAGTTTCATGGATTCATTCATACTTGATGTATATATGTGTATTTTATAAGCGACGCAAGCCTGAACGTGAAAATTTGCTAGCAGCGTGGAGTGGAAGGAATCGACGCAGTATTTCTGCGCCGATTTTTTGGGTGAGGATCGAGATCGGCGCAGAAATAGTGCGCTTCCAATTTCCCGTCGTGCTATCACACTTCAACCTCCGCAAGCAACGAGACATTCCTCCTATCACTAAGATTGTCCGATCCGCTGACCACGTCTAGATTCAGATAAGTACTTCATCATGTCATGTGAAGCGAGAGATGTGCCAACGAGGTAAGATGGTTTGCGGAATCAAGACAGAGCTGGACATGGAAAGCGCTGGCTCGGACCTCTCTTCTCCATTTAGTCAGAGTTCTCCTCGACATGGCAAGATTGGGGTAAATTATTTTGAGAGTACACCCCTAAGCGAAGATCGTAGTAAAAAAAAAAAACCAAAAAAACAAGGTTACAATGGGTGAATGGATCGAGAGGAAACTAGGAGAGGAAGCGAGATGAGGGCCATTGTCTGTCGTCAAGGGTTGGGAGATTCTTCAAACCCAATTCAATTCTCCTCCAATGGAGCGGATCCCTGAAATCCCGGTCCCAAAAAAGAGAAAGGATGATAGCTAAATCGCATGAAATACAACCGCCCCCTCAGAAAAAGAGACGTGCGAGCCTACAAGCCTTGGAGAAACCTGTTCCAGCCTTGATCCGTTGGATGATGACTTGTTGATCTAGTTACCACTGGACGTAGGTTCAAACGTCCCGTAACTTGAAGATTTCTTCATCTGTGTGTAAAAAAAAAAAAGAAACCGATGAAGCTTACGATCAGTGACCCCAATTTGACCGCTCGGACCGACTGCAGCTTAAGGTGTTGATGCTCAAAAGTCATCTTTCCCTCACGCTTCTTGGAGATTCATTCCATCCATCCCACCAGCTCTTGAATGACGTGATGAATCGATTTTGAACCGAACGGTTTTTAGACTCACCATCGAAGGTCTACTACCACCACCTACTCCAGAGTTAGCGAACCCAGCTTCTTCAGCTTGGACAGCTCCTCCTCCTCCTCCTCCTCCTCTCGACTCCTCATCTTCTACAGTGAGAGATTCGACGAGTGGAACGTTGAAGAGTTTCCAGTACTCTTTGATGAGTTTCTCTCGAGTGTCGGGCGAGATGACGGAGTTGAGGAACGACATGGAGAATCGGTAAGAAGTGGGGAATGGACAGAGGGTCGATCGAAGGAAGCAAGCTGGATTGAGGGGGGAAAGAGGGAAGATCAGCCCTTGATAAGTGATGTCATTGTGATGATGTAATTGATTCCTGAATGAATACCTGTTTCCTTTTGAGAGGATTGAGCGTCGCTGAAGATGTCGGTAGGAAGCCGAAGAACGACAGAATAGGGAAGAGAGATTCAGTTTGGTGACATCATTTCACCTTCTCTTCTCTCTTTCTTTTGCTTCCACAACCTTGCCCTTGCTTTTCGCTCTCTCTTAGCATTCAGCTCGAACGAGAAGGATTTCATCCCATCGAAGAAGAAAGAAAAAAAAAAAGTGCGGATGTGAACAGAGAGTTGAATCTCAGCTCGCGTAAAAAAAGATATGAGGGTAGGTGCGACGAGGGGGATTGACAAAAGCGTGGGGGTGTGTGGAAGGAGGGAAGGGATTGAAGAAAGGTCGAGGACGGCGAGAAAGAGGAATAAGAGGGGGGCGGAGGGGAAGCGGGGATGGAGTATGGAAGGCAAGGAAGAAGCGGAAAATCGAGGCCGAGGAGATCGGACAAAAGATGTGGTAAGGAAGGCAATGTCTTCATCGAAGGCAGAGAAGACGGAGGAGAGGCTAAGGAAGGGAAACCAAGACGCCGATAACCAAGACTAGTACAAAGGATGTCAGGTGAAATAGACTGTAGAGGAAACCTTCTAAACAGAGGGGGATAGGGCAAGCGGCAGCCTTGAACAGATGTACGACGTATGACACAGAGAGCGGTGAAGCACGAGGCAGAAAGGAAATCAATCCGCCCAAGGAACAGTGGGAAACGCCGAGGAGATGAGCTGAAGCAGCAGAGGATGGTGTAAGAAAGAAGGCGGGGTGGGGGCGGAGGGACAGAAAGAGCGAGAGGAAGGGAGCGGGTGATATACAAGGGTCAAGACGTTCGTGACATATGGCGAGACGATAGGGGAGCGAAAGCAAAAACTGAGAGAGAAGAGGTGACGAAAGAAGAGACTACGAGGAGGAAGAAGAAAAGTGTAGATCGAACAGACGAGTAAGCCGACATACGCCGGAAGGTGGATCGTTACGAGCTGGTCGGTCAAACAAGGTTGATCGGTGTTGCTAAATTTGTGCACCGAGTCCGCACGAGAGAGACGAGAAGAAGGCAAAGGGAAAGAAGACGGAACCAGCGGGTATGTATAGGATGTCATATCGGAGTGAAAGGGACTGAGAGGGGTCAAGAGAGTGTATATGACGATTGGTGCGAGGGTAAATCCGGGGCCTCGCGTATCAAGTAATGTGAAAGGGTCGGAAGAAGTCCGAACGAGAAAATCAAAGGCGATGGTGAAGGGAGGATGGATGAGGGACAGGAACGTCGTCCAAGGGTCGTAAATCGTTTGAGGATGAGGACGAGGAGTTGTGTACGACGATCCGTCTATTTAGCACCGAACCTTGGCTTTGGGATTGCCTCTGCCATGGGTGAGTTGTGAAACGTCGGTCCGGCGTAGCGAATACCGCCGATCCCGTTACCAGGCGTAGTCGTCGGTTTACTGACAGGGCTGGGTTCGACAGTAGACTCGCCTCGGACCGAAGCAGCGGCGGCGTCGAGTCGCGACTTGACTGGCGTTGCCATCGGATTAGGTGGGCATGGTGTGGAGGAGAAGGGGTCGTTCGAGGTGGTATTGGATCGTCGTTCGCCGCCTCCGACGGGAACACCAGCGGTTGAATTCGAGTACGAGTTTCGTCGTCGGTTGAAGTTGTTGGGCCGAGCGAAGGGTGAGGAGGTACCGTGCGCGTTGTTCGAAGGGGCGGGGGAGAACAAACTCTGTTGCCAAGTCATTGACGAAGTCTGACGATGCTGCTTCGGCGCGACGGGATGAGCGTTGGGAGGGGGACGATAAGGTGCGATAGAAGTCGAGGTAGAGTGATTGGCGTTCGGTTTCGACGAGCTACTACCCCCAGAGGTATTAGCTCGAGCTGTTCGCGCGCCCCGAGGCGAAGAACGATCCGTTTGCGCAGCAACGGACGATGGATTGGAAAGAATCGTTTGCTGCCACTGCAGAGACCATGAGAGGATGACGGCCACACGTTTAGAAGCTCCCGTCAGCAATATAATACACGGACTTGTGAGATGAGAGACATGGGAGGCTTGAAAACGAACAGTAAGTCCAGTTTGATCTTTCCTGTCCAATCCAACAGGCATATCCCAGACCTTCCCTTCTTCATCGTCTACGACAAACGGCTCCTCACTCGCACCCTTCCCTTTCCTACCTTTTCTAACTTTCTTCTGTCGACCGGCATCGTTGGTCGAAGGAGGTGGTTTTGGCGATAGCATGAAAGATGTCTCTGACGGCGCAGAGTGAGAAAGATGGTCTCCTTCCTTCTCGTTCGAGGATGAGTCATCGGGAGATCCAGGGTGACTTTTGCGAGCGGGAATGGGCTTGGGTTGAGTACTGGAAGTGAAAGCGGACTTGTCGCTCTTGGTCCGGCTTCGGCGGTTCTTGGATGAGGGAGTTCGTTGGGAGCCGCTGATGTCGGTTTGAGAGTTGGCGTTTGCATCAAGAAGAGGGATCGAGCTGGATGGAGGCGAAGGTACGAGTGGAAGAGCAAAGATTGGGGAGTCCTGCTCAGAGGTGGAGACTGCGACGATGTTTGAACGGTCGGACGAATTGACTCGCAGAGACTTGCTTCGACGAGGTTGCTTGTTGGAAGGGACTGTGTTGCTGTTGTGGTGACTGTTGTTGTTGTTGGCGTTGTTGCTGCTACTGCTGCCCGACGAGAAGATAGAAGAGGATGCGGACGCGAAATCGGTTTTGGCAGGTCCTCTCCCGCCACGTGACGACTTGGAGGAGAGGGGCGGCTTGGTGGGTGATTCGTTTTCGGCGGCGGACGATTCGCCAGACTGAGTAGGTAGCGGCGCAAGTCAGTGAGATGGTCGCTCAAAGGACATTGAGAAATGCTACGAGGCAGGAATTGAGAAGAAGAAACGAAGGGGGCGCAGAGGGAACTAGTGAGCCGTCCCTCCCCCTGGACACAAACGAGCCAGCTCGATTGACCCTCCCCTAAGCGGATGATTGTCCGGGTGGCATGCCCAGAGCATTCCATAGCAGCAAGACATCGTCTCTCGACACGGTGAAGCCTCAGCCGGGACTCTCCCGGCACTCGCCCGACCCAGCCTTCAAAGGGCGGGTTTCTCACCTTGGCTTTGACTCCGGCAGGACCTTTCCTCTCCTTCGGCCTTGAGAGCGACAGCAATCCAGGAACGTTTGTGCTCTGAATGAGATTGTTCATATGGCTGTTTGAGTTTGCGACAGCAGAGTTGCGCGAGTTGGTTCGAGGAGGACCGCGACGAGAAGAAGGAGTCGGAGAATGAGGCGGATGGTGGTGATGTAAGGCGGTGAGCTGAACGGGAGCGACCATAATTGACATGTGGTGGTATGGATCCGAGACGAAACAGGCAGAGAGATGAGTGGAGGGAAGAGAGAAGGGTGGGAGGGGAGGAAGGGGAGGGGCGAGGGGGGTAGGGAGACTGGGGAGGGAGAGGAGAGGAGAGGGGAGCGAGAGGACCAAGGAGAGAGAGTGGTGAAATGGTTACCAACTTTCTTTCTCTCCACGAGAATCTCACCCTGATTTGTTTGGCTCACTCTTCAGGTGGGACCGCTCGATCGTTCCAACTTCGATCTCACCATTCTCAAGCTCAGCTGTATCTATCTGTACTGTCACATAGTGTCCTAAAGTCTTATACGAGTATATATTGCGTTTGATCGTCATCGTAGCTGTAGTATGAGAGCGTCGTGAGCTCATCCAGCTGCCGAGCACCTTGACGCGAGCTTCCTCTCTCTTGGGTCCCTCCCTTGGCTAATATGAGACTCGGTCTTGAGTCGTCTTCTCATGTTTGAATATAACAAGACTCCAGCTGTTTGTCCAATCGACGCAGCCCCTTGCGACGTCCTCTGGTCGGGCTTCCCCACCTTCTCCTCTCACATAAGCGCCATCCATCCCTGAAGCATGAGCTGCAACGTTTGTGCTTGACATAGAAACTAGTAGCCGATTCAGGTGACTCTGAAGCCAAGGAAGAGGTGAGCTCATTGGAGAAGAGGACGATAGATCGAAGGAGCCGATGGTGAATGTCGAAAGCGAAAGCGAGCTCCCGACTATCGTACATGTTATCCTCGGGCGCAACGTTCCTACTCGGGGACCAGTCAAGAGCACTTGAAGCCCCTGAAGCCCTGTAGAAAGAGGAAGAAAAGGATCTCGGAGCTACGTCCATTTTATACCATTACAGAGAGACGAGTGAGGACGAGCGATCTGAACCTTGGTCGCCTTTGCTCTACATCAAGAAATTTGTATCATCGGATGACCGGTGGGATCATGAGAGTCTTGAGAGCGATGAGTGTGGAGTGATGGTATAGAGGACTCCACGCGAATCAGACTAGACGTTTTAGCGGTGATGCTCTTATTCACATCTCAAAAGGCGCATCTGAAGATAATCCCAGGTCCTCCTCTTCGTCCTTTGGCTCCGAAATTATTGGCCAAGGAGAAGAAGTATTATCTAAGAACGACGAGTATTTGTTTAAGGCTTGGGAAGCAAAGAGAAGAATCTAAGACCCCTTTGCGATTCCAGCGCGGAAGTCCGGGGAACCCCTTTCAATCTCAGGCAAAGACCCTTCAGATGCCGGCTTCGTCCCAGGGATAAAGTTAAGCACACCTCCCTCCGACGACCACCATCATTGCTTCTTCCTTTCGCTTGATCTAACCCCATTCGACTTCCTATCCACCTGAACTGCTCCGCCAGCCTTCCCGGGATCCGATCCTCGCCCGCCCATTCCAACCTGTTGCCTTCCTCCTGACGACTTTAGCCCACTGTTGTATCTCTCCTCTCTCTCTCTCTCTCTCTCTCTCTCTCTCTCTCTCTCTGCCAACTTCCCAAAGCTTCCACTCCGCCCAGACCTACGGGTCACCTGTCTGTCGAGTGCGCCTCGATCATAGCATCCCTCCAGTCACGTCATCCAAGACAAGAAGCAAACATCATGATTCTACCCAGAAAAGCTCTCAACTTCAACCTCGAGCTCATGTAGGCGAATCTGGTTAGAGCAATTATATCACTTGGTGTCTTCGAAGCTTAGATTCCTGTCTCGTATCCGATGCTTCGTAAAGTCCGACAACATGCTCGATCGGACTCTTGTTCTCGTTGGTGCTGTATGGCGTTATTATCGTGAGTATGGTAGACGATGACCGTCGACATCGGTTCAATCGAACTGTGAGAGACTGACAGTGCCTTTTCAACGTGCCTTCCTTGTCGATATGGATAGATGCAAGGCGTGTCTTACTATCAACATCGCTCTAAAGAGCTGTTCCATGTTCGTACGGAGATACCAAGTCGGTCTCTGAACTGTACGGACTGACCTCGCTCCGTCCGCTATCTTATCTCTCCACAGGTTCGATTCTTTATCCCCCTGATCTTGGTCCTCCACACTGGAGAAACTTTCCTCCAGCTGATTGGATTGATCAAGATGGGCAACGCACCTCTAACCGAACAATTCGTCGGCACCACCCCCCTTCGGCCTGGGATTTGGGGTGAGTATCAACCCTATAGTTGGTGTTACTTTGCTCGATCTGACCGTTGTTCTTCAATTGTCTTCGTAGCCTCGTACTACCTCAACATCCTGATTTATAGTGCTTGCCAGGCTTTCGTGATTTGGAGATCGATACGTTTCGCGTTCGCTCTCAACGGACGACCATCATTCTTTCGGGTCGTGGTCATTGTGCTTCTCGTGTTCGCTGTTATCGGCTCTACAGGCGCTGGATGGTACTCGCTGGCCGAGTCTCAAGTAGCCCCCCCTGGCAATCTGCCATCATTCAAGCGGTCAGTGTCTTTCTAGTAGCTTGAACACTCGATCATAGCACTGAAACAGATGGATTCATCTTCCAGACGACAGGCTGCAGAGACTGCTTGGTCTGCAGGATGTTTGGTGCGCAAGGCCGAAACACCTCCAGAATCATTCTTGAAGCTGACGGACTCTGGTCGGTGATTTACAGCTTGTTGATGTCCTCATCTCTTTGGTCGTCACGATCGACTTCGCCAAAACTCAGCGCGAAGACGAAGCTCGGCAGCAGCCAATCGAGGACGATCAACCGAATCGAATGAATCTCATCGTTCGTCAACTCATGCTGTTGACGCTACGAAATGGGTGAATTCTTCTCGAACTTCTCCAACGCCAATTCAACACTCGGCTGACAGAATCTTTCACGTGGACATCTCTCAGCGCTATGGTATCATGGTATGTCTCGTCCCACAAAGTCGATCGATTGCTGCAAACCCTTAGCTCTTGCGGTCTCATGTCGTACTCTTCTGTGCAGCTTTCAATTCGCTTGCATCTTGCTTCAACAATTCTCAGACGCCAGTTGGATCATCGTGGCCCTCTCGATCGGTCCTCGCCTCTCGACAGTGGCAGGTCAGTTCCCTCCATTCCTCTCAGTTTCTCTACCCCAGTTCAACCACTGGACTGACTCTGTGCATCTGAGCAGTCTTTCTCTACATCAATGGACCTAGGTCCTATTCTCGCCGCCTGGAGAAAGAGAAAATGGACCGAATAGATCAAGCCGATATCTTTCCTAGAAGCCTGCCTCATACCTCTGGTTTCAGCTCCCAGATTCCACCACTTCCTTCTCACACGAATGGTAGCAGCCATCGTTGCGTCTGCACCTGTAGCAGTGCCCTTCGAGCACCATCCTCACGCAACTTACCCGATCACAGAATACTCGGCATGAACGGTGTTGGAGCAGAATCAGAGAGGAAGCAGGTGATTGTTGTGCTCGAGGACGAGGAGGTAGAGGCTGGCAGAGATGTTCTGGTAGAGATGGCTGGGGACGTTCAGGTTCGGATTGATCACGACGAGGCAAAATCAACGTCACCGTCGGAGAATCAGGGACCTCATGACGGGATACAAGAGCTTGGGAAGGTGAAGAACCTCGATGATGCTGGGTCGTGATGCGATGTGACTTTCCAAGCTGATCGAGCTGAAGGTGATGATGTGAGCAGAGCGGAGCGTAACTGACGAAAAGAAATGAGCGTTGTCTATGAAGCTGTTTGGCCCGAGACGAACGAGGAGACTGCGATCCTGTTGGGTCGAGATTCTGGTTGATACCTTAAACGTTTCCTCCGACTCGAACAACATGATGTCTCGGGGTTTCAGGCCGTTTGTTGAGTCAAGGGATCCGCATTTCTCGCACCACACTCTCGGGTTCGATTCGTTTGGCGAGTCCCAGGATTTTCGTCGTTTCTCTTGTCTTTTTTCGAGGTTCAACTGGGTAGATCTTGACAAACACACGTACATCTCGGTGGTTGACCGCTCGAGTTCTCGAATTCTGTCCTATCGATCGCTTCCTCGTTCCTACGCGTCCACTCAAACACATGCCATCGGACGTGACGATATCAATCTCACTCACTTATTCCAACGTATTCTTTGACCGAGGTTGCGTTACTGCCCCCAACCCCTTACTAAGAGCTCCGGAAAGGGAAGATCGGTCCAAAACCTTAGATTCACTCCACTCTTCCAGGCTCCTGACGTTCAGACTGTGATTGATTGCCCAGTATCATCTCTTAAGAATTCCTTTTCGTAATGAGTTCATGCATCCTTAGGCTCTCTCCGCTTTGAAGCCTTCCACAACGCTCGCTTTCATCTGAACCAAATGACAATCGTCAAGGTCGTCAGTGAGTAGAACAGGCCAGCGTGTAGCATACGAACGGACCTTTTCACTGTTGGGGTTCTTGTCGAGGAAGTAGCCAATCATTAAGTCCCTTGTCACTTTCGGGTCATCAAGCTGACCGAGCAACGTGCCCTCAAACTCGACGGCCAGTCCACCCGACGGTAGCTTGACCAACAGCAGCTCTTGTCCTATCGCCGCAGATCGAGCTGGGAAGAATGCCTTGAACTTGTTGAGCGATTCGTTCGAAAGCTATCGAGACGAGTGGAACGTCAGCCAAACGACCAAGGTGATGCTAAAGCAGTTGAGAAGATTCTCACCTCTGCTTCAGCATCAGTCACTTCTCCTCTCCTGGCTCTTTCCTTCAGCCTTGCTTGAACGGCTCTGACGAAGCCATCCCTGAGATGATCAAAACCAGTGTTTCTCGAAGGAACGATCCTGATGACGCAAGGAGTTTTGGAAGCGAGGAAAGCGTCCATCGTAGTCTCATCCTGCGATAAGCGACCACGGTGAACATACAACAGTCAACACTGATTTGACGATGAGAAGTAAGTTGGATCGTAGACCACTAAGATCCAGTGGAAGCAAGGAGACTTACACCCAAGTTCTCTTCTTTCCACCAACTTCCCTCTGGAGCGTAGAAACCTGACGAGTAGACCTTGACGCGAAGGAAGCTGACCTAGATATTTGGGTGGAACCAATTTAGACCAGACTGATAATGACCCCTCCTGAACTTCGGTCCGGTTAAAGTTGAACGAACCGTACGGACGCCCAATCCGACGAGAGTCAAAGGTCCTTCACCCTTTGAGAGCGACATTGGTTGGATAGTCAGAGGGAAGGAAATCGAGGTGGCAGGGTCGACTAGGTTGATTCGAAATTGACATAAGTTGACAGGTGATAGGTAGATGGCTAGATCGAAGGGCTCACCTCGGTTTGATGGGATTGACGCATCGAGCGCGATCCGAGGGACGAGAACATCAATCGAGCGGGTGACAATATCTATGGCTGGGTAGTCCACATCAGATGCAACACGCCAAGTCAAGTGCGTTAGGTGGTCGGTCAAGGTATGAAGCAGATACGGTGGCAGCAGGAACTCACGCTCCGAAATCGATCCAAGAGTAACAAGACCGGCTCCAGTAGCCAAGACGAAAGCGGTTCTAGTATAGGTGGGCCAGGATATTCTGGAGCTAGACGCCACCGATCGGGCAGCTAGTCGAGGTAGGGAACGGAAGGACGTAAAGGAAGGCATCCTTTGGTGGAATCGATGTTTGTAGGAGCCAGCCGAAACACCTGATCCTCCTCAAGTCAGAAGCTTCCAGAGGTCAGAAATCTATAGCTAGCCGTTACAGACATTGCGATCTGACATGTCAAGTGCTTATGTGTCTAGCAAGGCACATTTGTATAATCTAGAGGTCTCCCCACTGCAGGCCCCGGAGTTACTGACTCGCCCGGGAATTGTTTGGTATCTGCTCGACCACCCGCTACCTCTGCAATGAGACCAGATTACCATGTTTGGGATAACTCTGATAAGCGACACCCATCAGTTGGGGCTCTGAGTTGGAGGTGTGTGAACGTTGTCGAGCCTAAAGCTTTCCTAGATTCCGCGTTCCTACGTTACCCCAGATCTCCGTTTCACAGCACACCTCGTGTTTAGCACGCAAGCACTCGAAACCAGTTCGCATGTTTGTTGCATTAGGACCATAACGAGTGAATGCTTTGTACGCTCGACTCTGACAAATTTGTGTCTCTGACCTTAATTTGGGTAGCTATTACCGCCTGTAAAAACGTGACTAGGGGGCAGCACATCAACAGCAATCGATACAGTGTCATGTAGAGACAGCAATCGAAGAAAGCCAAAGAGAGAGATGAATCGGGAATAGGGAAGGAATAGAAAGTTCGATATGGAGAGACGTTAATTGCGAACATCATTCTAGGAGGGTATACGGAGACGAATAGGAGAGATAACAACCCAAACCCCAAAAGAATGAAAGCAACTAGAGATGATCAATTGATCTCTTCGTTGGGAGGGGTCGAATCAGAAGTCGAACTAGGGTAGTAGAAGATAGTCAAAGCGTTCCCTCCTCCACAGACCTCCGTCTCGTCTCCTCCGCACTAGAAGACGGAAAAGGCAACAGGACGTTAGCATCAAAATCTAATAAATGTGAGTAAGGATGGTCGGGAGAAAGACTGACAGCCATAGTGCATCCATTGGACTTTGGACTGTTGTCGAGATCGAGACCCGTAGAACAGAAACATTGACTTGCGTACTCCATACCAGCTTGATCGAACCCTTGATCGGAGCAGTAGCTGGTGCAAAGTTCCTGTGTCATCTGGTCGGTGAACATCTGAGCCCCCCTCATCAATCGCTGACCATCCGCATTGTCGACTAAACAGGTTCGCTTGTCGACCCATCCGTTGGACAAAGTCACTCCCTCTCCGCTTGCCAAAGGCTGGTCCGTTGTGAAGATAATGAGGGCTTGAGGTCCACCTAGATCAAGACATCCAGATGTACTCTTCAGCTTAAATCGTTGATCATTGGGAGACGCAAGTGAGGCCACAAAGACGAACCGCAAATGGTGCTGTCGTCACCAGAGCAAGGAACGTTACATTGGCCTGACTCAGTAGTCTTGCTGAGATCTACATCCGAAGAGCAATAGCTAACAGCGACGATGATGTGCGAGCTGTCAGCTCAATCACTCTCGAAAGCTATCCGACGTAGATGAACTAGGGCGACGTACCACTCTCGACCAAATTCGAGACCAGCTTGACTGAAGCCTTGTCGATAGCAGTAGTTGGTGCACAGATCGTATGTCATCTTATCCGAGGAGAAGGAAGAACCTCTCATCAGACGACCGTCAATCTCTGAGGTGCACCTCTTCGAGCTGTAGAATCCGTTAGAGAGGACGACATCGTTGGGCGAAGCGGATCGTCGGGCAGGAGCTTGAAGACCAGGGCGCCAGGACAGGGTGCAACGACGGGTTCAAGAAGGAGAAGAAGGAACGAGAAATTGAGGAAAAGCAAAAACAAAACAGAAGGCGAGAGAGACGGTCAGACTCGATGTTGTTTTCAATCGATAACGCTGGTGAATTCCATTCTCTTGCTTACCTGGCTTCTTCTTTTTGTTGTCTATCTGTTCGCTAGGGTCAAGGACACGCTTGAACTTTGGGAGAACCCGTTTGCGAGGTCGAGGGAGGGGTCGGGCTGCTCGATCTCCGAGACCAGCGCGTGCAGGGTTGAAAGCAGGAGAAAAGACGCGAGGATGCGACACGTCGGATGGAGTACCAGTGTTGTGGAGTGGAAAGAAAGAAGTCGCCAGCGCAGAGACGGTGAGGGCGAAGAGGGCGAAAAGCAGCTTGGGTAGCATGGCTGGGTCTCAATGCTGGTCGAGGTTGGATTCAAACAGAGTGAGGGACAGATTTTCCCCAACACGATTACGACTGTTGTGTGAAACTACTCATAATGAATGGGATGGTATCCTCCGTGTCAAAGGCGAGGCGGAGGTGTGGGGGGAGATTATCACTGCTGGAAAGCGGTACCAAGGACCGGGGAAGCGAATCGCCTAGACGAAACGGCCTAGGCCTTCCTCCTTTCCTCCTTCCACCTTCTGAACGTCCCATCTTGATCTGCTTCTAGGGATCTCACCGACGTTTGATGGTGAAACGTGCTCACGGATATATCAGCAGATGATGAGAAATCCAGCTTTGTCCTCGAGTCCTTTCTGCTTGTCCTCACCCGATCCTGAACCTGGGAGTGATAGGGCAGGGAGCCCCCAACCCATCTGGAATCCAGCCTTCTGCTCCGCGGAGGAAAGAGGTGTCAACAAAGGCAACCAAACATGATGTTGTTCATCGTCATCGCATTGGCCCAATTTTGCGGTATTGGCGTGGTCGGCGGTTTGGGACCGATCAAAGGGACTGGTGAATAAATCCGTTGTTATAGACACGACGGGTATTCACATGAGAGTCAACAACGTAAGACCATGAGCGCGTTAGTCAATCGTGTGATGTCAGTCAGCAAAATCTGTACGACTGTCAAGGGAGTCAGGACCACGCCGATCGGGTGGGTAGTTTGTTGAGATCAAGCAGCACCAGCCTTCTTCTGCTCGTCACTCAAGATCATCTCCTTGGCTCCCACACTACCCGTTCTGCCTCCCACACCAAAAGTCAACGCATAACCCTGAGGAGTCAATCCTCCACCCTCGAGAGTCGGCCACGAGACTCCGTTCGCCTTTTGAAGTGTGAGTGAAACCTGCGTTAGATTCGGCATGAGAGACAAAAGAAGGTTTTATTCGGCTTGAGTCGTCTAGGTCTCTTCTGTGAAAATGTGGAATGAAGGAGCATGGAAAAGACTGACTTTTGTACCAAGGATCGAGTAGCTGGACTTGGCTGGATCAACGGGTCCGAAGAGAGCGATAGTCTTGAGGGTTCTCTTGCTCTGGGGAAGGTGAAGATCAAGATAGACGGCTTGGTCTTCAATGCGGACTGAAGACGTCGACTTGTCAACTTGCTTAGCATAGACGGAGACGTGAACCTGGGTTGGGGTTTGGTAATGATCCATTCGCGATTGAACTAGCTCACGTTCGGCGCTCTATAGAATGGAAGAAGCGACAAGGTAAGCCATTCAAGAACGGCAGCACCGTACATCCCAATGAGGGCGAGATCTGACTCACAGGGTCTGGCTTAGCACCGATGAACAGATGGTTCCCTCCAGTCTTGCAGCCTTCGATCTTGAGGAACTCGTCGAATTCAAGAACACGACCTGGAAAAGAAGTCAAAGTACAAGTGAGCATTTTCGGATCGATGCGGGCACGCAAGAGGCGATTCATCGAGACGGACGTTTGCAGCAAGTCTGTATGGGTTTGACGGATAACCGTGTCAGTCGTTTCGAGACGATCTGGTGGAGCTACAGAGCATGGCATCGTCGACCTGAACTCACGTAACCCTTCGATCCCTCTCTAAAGACAGGCTGAGGAAGGTTGAACGATGCAGTCATGACTGCGTGAGCTGCTGAACGCTGGGATATGTATGGTCAAGACCACTCACTACTCCTGAGTGGTAAACGCAGCCGCCATCCTCCCGGTCACCCTTGTACTCGGCACCACATGCCCTCCTCTTACACTTAGCGCCTTCGGGTATCGCCTTGTCGGGATCGTCCTCCTCCTCCTTGACCGGCTTTGGGGGCTCGATGGACGCAGCCACAACTGATGGAGGAGTCGACGGTGATGATGTGGTAGCAGTGGACGGAGTGGAAGTAGCTGGCGGCGGTACTGCTCCATACGTTTCAACACCGGAAGAAGAGACGGCAGTTGGCGCGACAGCAGCAGCAGGAGCGGGATCAACCTCAGAGTCGGCTTTGGGAGCAGAAGTAGCAGCGGGTTTAACATTCGTGTGAGAAGATTTGGTGCAACCCTGGAGATGATCACATCAGCTATCTATTAAAACTATGACGTCTCAATCCTGCTCTCGGCCATGGCCACTGGAGCGAGACGACTCACGGGAAGCTTCAAGAACTGGTCAAACTCCATGACAGGCTTGTTGACATCCTTGCAGCAGCTCCAAGCTTTCATGCCCTCGTGGAAGTTCTGTGAGGAAGAACGGGACCGTACCGCAAGTCAGCATCCGAGAAGTGAGGGGGTCGATGATGGAACGAATGCAAGCTCACAGGTGCTCCAGGATGGTAAGAGCATGATCCAGCAGGGTTGTGAGATGGCTCGAAAGATTGACCGCAGCCTTGTCGAACGCAAAGAATCGTCATGAGGGGGAGATAGATTTGGGTTACTGGGTGGACGTTTCGAGATTCAATATTCAAGGAGGAGTCTCTCAACTCTCTTCCTTACCTCCCCGAGCCTCATCGCTTCATCGCTCGCCGATCCTAACCAGTACGGTGCTGCACATCTTTTGTATCCATGGTCTCAATCCACTACGCACAGCCATCTCGCACGGCGGGGGAACATCCCTGCGTGGAGCATACGGCGACCGTCTCAATCTTCCCTGCCCTGCTTCTTCCTCTCTCTTCCATATCATAATTCAGGGTGGAGGCCCATTCCACTTGACCTCACTCAGTCAGAGCTCTCGCATTCACAGAGGCGGATGATTGTACCGAGTGCCCAGACAGGCCCCTCCCTCTGCGCCCCTTTCCCTCGCTTCGACGCGACTCCCCCTGTCCCTAGACCGGGGATCCTCACCTGAGCTAAGATCACGCGTTTTCTCACCCAGGCTCGAGACTTCTACCCTCCGGTCGTCGCTTTGGTCGCCTCTTGCTCTCTTCAATTACAGCAGCGAATCTTTCCTCGTTTCCGCCCTTCTGCATGATGTCCGCGCCTGTTTCAAAGAGCCCGATCGCACCGACCGTTGATACTTCGATGCTATTCGGTACTGGTCGGTCTCGAGGTAGAGCTGCCGGGTAGCAGTATCTCCCCATGTTCCGACGATGCTCCCTTAATTTTACTTGTTTGGCTGACCTCTTCTCCTCTCTGTTTCTGTCTTGCGCAACCTTTGGACCTTGTACAAATCAAGCTTTGGTGGGATGCTGGATCAATCGGTACGATTCACTGCTGCTCGTTTGGTCCCCGCGGTCGAATTTTCGGCTCATTGTTCGTCCTGCCCATCATCATCCTCATTCTTTTCATGCATGAAGTGAATTATGTATGCTGGAAATCATCTCTGCCCTTCGCTACTTCAAGGGTAGCGGCATTCGTGACTCCTGGATACACTTTTGGGTGAGACTCTGTCAATTGTACACCCACAAGATGCAACCCTAATCGCTAATTCTAGCCCGTTGTCTCTGCCCTGTTCATGGATGCCATTTGTACAGCAAGCATATTCAGCCTGTGTTGGATCTTCCTCGTGACACATTTTGGGTTTGGTCTTGAATAGCTTCCCTATTTGATCAAGGCTCAGCAAACTAACCGCTCTTCCGCTTCTTTTTGCTGACTGCTCCAGGGATCTCGGACTCGCCAAACGTCAGTAACATTGCCGGAAATATGACATATACCATATATGCTGATTCAACTCGTGAAATCCATCTTGTGGTTCCATTCTAGACCTGCCTTGGACGCAGGTCGGTGAGTATGCCACAACAGCCGTCCAACGTGATTCGCCTCGCCCTGGAGACTAGCGCTGGTTGTTCCTTGCAACTCACACAGTGTTCTTGAGTACGCTTCCACCCTGCTTAGGTGCCAATCGTGTAGTCAGATGGGCTGATATAACTTTCTTATGCTACGCATCGTCTTTCTGTTTCTCTGCACGTTTCTTATAGACAGATTCGACCGGGGATGAGTGCTGTGATCTGCCAGGTCTTCCTCGTCACCAGGATTTGTCGTCTTAGTGGCACATACTGGTGGTTCCTCATGTTTGGACCCCTGTCGATGACTCTCGATTGTCTGATAAATTCGCTTAGCTGACTAGCTCATCATCTTCTCGCCTTCTGATCTTCTCAGCATCATAGCAGGCAGATCGACACTCCCGCATCGACTTGATAGATAGAACGGTCTCAGTATCGATTTGGGGTTGAATGATCTCCGAATTGCAACAAGATGAAGATGAAGTTGAAGACTCAGATGCCGTATGATGCTCGAACAGTTTGGTTGAGTCGAAGTTAGGAAGCTCCGGGCCTCGGCCCCTTAGCTCCGGAAAGGAGGAGCAAGATTCTCATTTTGAGAAGAGCGAGATACGAGGATGGAGAAGCTGGAGTGTGTAATTTTGAATAATCCTGGAAGAAGAAGGAGTCAATTGGTCATTGGTCAACGTGGCAGTCGATTCAAAGGGAGGGAGAGAGAAGGGAAGGGAGCGGACTCAACGTCAGTCTCCGAGGTCTGAGAGGTCTTCCCGAACCCTGGTGAAGTCCCCTTCCATCGTCCCTATCGCAGTAGTGAACCCCCGAATTTCCTTCCTTCTTCCCGTCTCCGACATATCTTAAACCCCAAATTCTCTATCTCTCCAATCACACCCATCTTCAACCCCCATCACCCTTATCGCCCTCTCTCCCTCTCTTGAACCCTAACCCCTCTAGTCCCCCGATCCAATCAGTCATGTCCACTTCTCCATGGCATGCATCCTTCACCGATTCCGATTCATCTTCCAGCGAGTCCACCCAGCCATCCAAATCTCGCTCACGCCCCAACCCATTCTTCGCGTCGACAGGACCTCCTTCTCTTCCCACCTTCGTCCTTCCCGAGAAGCATTCCCAGATTGGCACCAACCTTCATGCCTCACGCAACCCTCTTCATTCAAGGAAGAAGCGGAAATACAGCTTCATGCTTCTCGCCATTGGAGCGTTGGTGATGATGTGGCAGCTCGACGTCTCATCGAACGGGAAGGGCCTTGCCGAGGAGGGGGTCGAGAGCACCTTTGAGGAAGGCAAGACTCGATGGTCAGATTGGTTCCGCAAGAGCGACCCTACAGCAGACGTTGATGGATACGAGTACGATGACAACGTAGTGACCGTTTCGGGCGACAGTAAGTCTAGTCTCAGCAATGAGTTCAGCACGAGTTTAGGGGCACGGCGATACCCTCCTCGCCGTCGCTGTTGATCACCTCAGAAACCTATCTCACTGCTTGACCGTTTCCATCTTATCCCAGCAGACGTTCATACTGCCACCCATCCTCCTCATCCCGAGACTCACACTGGCCGACATCAAGTCGTGGACGGTCTTCTCCACGTCGATCTTACCCTCCCACTTTCCCAACATCCGATCCAGCAACTCATCGACGATGCCAAACTCGAATGGAGGAACAAGGTCGAAAGTCAGAGCAAGACGCTCACGGAGGCAGTCGCCGAATACGGAAGAAGGAACGAAGGGAAGCGGCCACCCAAAGGATTCGACAAGTGGTGGGACTTTATACAGTGAGTGTTCACGATCCGCTCGTCACTCTACGGGTGTTTTACTATAAGTGGATGGGAACTGATTCCATCATATCCTCCTCTACTAACGTCACAGGAAGAACAATGTCACCCTTGTAGACGAGTACGACCTGATTATGAGAGATCTGAAGCCTTTCCAGGCTTACTCTCCTCACGCTCTTCGTAACGAGATCAAAGGCATGGCCGATTGGCCTGATATCTACGTTCTCTCTGTTCGAGAAGGCAAGGCAGATGCGTCTCGGTTAGTCCACTTTTTGCTCGAATCGTTCTGGTTGCTATCGATGTTGAATCGATCGGCTGACATCCGTTGTCTTCGATATCTTCAACATCACAGTCGAAACTTCGATGCTGACAAAATCGAGGGTGCGACTGAACGAGTCGAGGGTCAGCTATCGCTTATCGAGGAGGTGGCACAGTGGATTCCCGACTTTGATGCTATCCTCAACATCCAGTGAGCTTTCGTATCCTTCTAAGAACGCGAAATCTATCTAGAGAGCTAACGAGGACTGTCCTGTCTCCCTCTAGCGATACCCCCCGTTCTTTCGTCTCGGCCGGACACAAACAAGAGCTTCAGGACTTGGTTCAGGATGGAGAGTGTAAGAGTCGTCTCTTTTGTTTTCTTCAGAACACTCAAGCCAACCAGATACTCACCTTAGTGATCACGTGTCATCAGATTTCGACCCCGAGGAAGAAGCCGATCGATCTTTCTCGACCTGGGGTGCCGCTTGCCCTCCTCAAAGTCCCCTCTATGCTCTTTCTCAGTCCATCGAATCCGACTCAACTTCACTCCTCGCCAATTCTGCCACCGGACCTTTCCATCCCTCCTCCAATCTGATCCACCCCGGCCTCAAGACATTTATCTCATCCCATAAGCACAACATGGACCTTTGCCAACACCCAGACATCATCAACCTTCACGGCGCCACGAGTGGAACCAAGCCTCAACCTCAAGCTCAACTGAGACCTATCTTCAGTCTGAGCAGGACAAGCTTGCACAGTGACGTTCTCGTCATTCCAACCGAGCAATGGGGAGAAAAGGCACCCAACGATCTCGTTAAGTGGGAGGACAAGAAAGAACACAGACTTCTCTGGGTAAGTTCATTGCTCTGCCTGGAACGATTTCGCAGATCATTCGCTGATTTCTACTTTTGCAATCATCTGATCGACCAACAATAGCGAGGTCGAAACACCGGAGCGTTCTATTCGACCGAGACCCCTTGGCGGACGTTCCATCGATCTCGACTCGCCGCCATGGCATCTTCAAGGATTACAGATGAAGTCGTCGTCCTTCCCGCACCAGCCGGTCCTTCGAACACGTACGAGGCGAGCGAGACGCTTGGGGACTCAACCTGGTCCATGGCCGAAGGTAGACTCAACGATCGCTACCTCGACGTCGGGCTGGCCTACGAACCTACTCGTGAGTATTTCTCGAAGTTCTCTGCCCTGGCAAAAATAACAAACAGGCCGTAACGGATCTAGCAGCTGACCACTGGCTTCCTCCACCCCATCTCTTTCGATAGAATGTTCGATGGAAGGTTAGTCGCAAGATTCTCCCATCGCTCGACTGAGTCAGATCGCTGAAACTACTCCTCTCCGTCGGATTGCTTGACTGTAGACGGCACGTGTGCCGATATCGCTCGAGAGCTCACCTTCCGACCAGTCCGGTCGTTCGAAGAGGAGAACCATTACCAGTACATCCTCGATGTCGTACGTCTCAAGATCATCCCTATCTGGTCCTCCCCCACTCCATACATACAGCTGACAATCTTATCTATCCTGTCCTCGTGGCCCGTCTCGGATCTCTCGCACTTTAGGATGGAAATTCGTAAGTGTCCAGACACTCACTTGACGGTTGCTTCACTGTTCATTTCTCTATCAAATTCCAGCGATCACTACGTCCATGGCTCAAATCTTTCGACTTCTTTTCTCTTCCTATGTATATAGCTGGTCCGCACGATTCAAGCGATTGATGTCTACCAACTCCGTTATCCTTAAATCGACCATCTTCCCAGAATGGTGGAACGATAGAATCCAGCCTTGGGTGCACTACGTCCCTGTCAAAGTAGGCTATGGGGATCTATACGACATCATGACCTTTGTGAGTCAGATTGATCAATCACGGTCGGCCTCATGAAGAAGCTTGAGTGATGAAGCATCACCGAAAGCTAACTTCGACCTGTATCAAAATCGAATAGTTCCGAGGCGACGAGGTCAACGGACACAAAGGTCAAGATCAGCTCGCAAAGGAGATCGCTGCTGCTGGTTATGATTGGTCAATCAATAGTTGGCGTAAAGTAGACATGGTGCGTTCTTTTCTCGCGTCTCGCTCTATCCGGTTGATCCCTCTCGTCGATAGGTCGATATGCTGACCTCTGACGGTCTTGATCCTGCTTTCAGACGGCATACACTTTTAGACTCTATCTCGAATGGGTTCGTGACTACCTCTGATATCAGCTTGGTGCGAAATACTAACCGAAGGGTATATGTGACATCTTTCTCACAGGCTCGGCTATACGCTCACGATCGAGACGACATGGACTACATACATGAGGATTCTGCTTAGATGACTTGTCCTCTCTTTTGCTTTGGTCGCTCGCTCCTCTTTATCTCCTCGGTTCTTTTCTTCTCGACTGCTCTCTTTTGCTTTTCTCTTGCACGCTGCTCTCTCTTGCTTCGGGTACGTTGCCCTTTGTTTCCAAAAGAAAACACGGCTACTCTTTCTTGCCTCATCCCGCTTGACACGACATCATACCACGGACATTGTATTCCTTTTTTTTCCTGCTTTCACCTCGTGGTTGCGCTGCATCCGGGCTCCTACCTTCAATTTTCTTTCTGGCTCACTTTCCCTTTCGTTTTGGTTCATACATTTTGGAGGATTTGAAGACACTGTACAACTTGTTCTTTCTGGATAGACTCGAGACAAGAAAGATCTTATCTAATCGGTCGTCTCTCTTTTATCAGACCTCCCGACATCGCGGAGGGGTTCACATTGATTCAGTGCTCTCTCCTCGTTCGTTCCTCTACCACCCTCTACCTTCCACCCACTGTCTCCCTCTTACACAACTACACCATTCATGTTGCTTCCTTCGACTCTTCTCGCTCTCCTTTCGGCACCATTGATCGTTTCGGCTTCCACGACCAAACGAGGACTCGGATTCCCTCTCGAATCGACCCAGCCGATCGACATCAGCACCTTGGTTTCGCCATCCTCCGCTGTCACTTGGCTCTATGACTGTGAGCTCTTGCCATGTATCCATCACTTTGCGACGTAAATCTGATGTTTTGATCGTATCCGGATCGATTGCTCAAGGGGGATCTCGTTCACCGTCTCTGACTGGAACCGACGTCGATTTCGTACCCATGATATGGAATGGTCGAGATCTCGAGACGTTCAGTGCCACTGTCCTCGCGGGAGGTTGGAAAACCGTCCTTGCCTTCAACGGTGAGTTGATGATCGTCGAGAGAGATCTGACCGCATCCGGTTGTCTCATTCCTTTGATTCTTTTTCTTTTCTTTCTCTTTCTATCATGCAGAGCCGGATCGATCAGATCAAGCTAACATGACCCCTAAGATGGCTGCTCAGCTGTGGATCCAGTCAGTATATCCATTTGTACTGACGGAGAGATCTGAAACTTAAAGTTTTACAATGATCCGTCAATCCCAGGTATCTCGAGCCTTTGCGGAGGGATCACGGCATTCGTATAGGCGCTCCAGGTACAACGATGTCACCTTCCAGATACTCTCAGATGTCGATGTGATCATGACGTACTGATGTTCTGTTTTACAGCCATCACGAGTGCAGATAGTGGCAAGGTCTGGCTGAGAGCATTCAGAGACGCCTGCGGAGGGAAATGTCATAGCGATTTTTTACCCGTTCACTATTACGGTGATGACCTCTGGACTTATCCTTGGTCCTTTCTACCTTGGGTCCACTCCGTACGTCAGATTTTCCTCACCCTGCCCACACCAGGCCAAGAAGGATTGGGATCATCGGACGAAGCGAAAAAAAAGAGAATAAGATCTCACACGTTCTGCTCGATCATCCGACTGATTGTACCTTACCCATTCGATCAGATCAATGCCGAATTCTCGGACTTTGGACCTCTCTGGATCACCGAGTGGGCATCGACGTCATCCGATCCATCGAGCGTGGAATCTTTCATGAAGGGAGGACTCGACGCGCTCGACGGTATGAGTTTCGTGGAGAAATACGCCTGGTTCGGTTCATTCAGAGGCTCAGCTCCTTGGTGTGAGTCTTGGATAGTTGAAATTTCTATCTCATTGGGTTGGAAAGTATTTTGACCTTGGCCGGGTTGTTTCGTTATCGTCTGTTGCAGGTCTCCTTGACGAGCAAGGAAACCTCACGAATTTGGGGAAGATTTACACTCGTTATCATGCTGGACTAGTCTCTCGTAGATGCTAGAACTCGTCTGAGGATTGCAACGGACCTTTTACGATCAACGAGTTTCGTTACGCGTCGTTCGCGCGTCGTTCGTTCGCGCACTTGCAGCAGTCGTGTGGGACGTGGCAGTCACGGGTTCGACTTAGCGGAGGCTAGATGAAATTTATTGAGCTGATCATGTCGAGCGAAGACAGAGAAAATCGGGCGCATCAAAGGGAAGAGAATTGGTAAAGAATCTCAGGCGAGATGGGAACCCGGTCGAGATTCCGAGATGACCTTTTCCTTGACACCCTCACCTCAATTCCCCTCGACGCCATGTCTTTGCATCGTCAGTACTCTTTCTTCACCCCTCCCTGCTACGTCTCCTCCAGTAACTCACACCATCTCCTACAGTCACTCACACCATCTCCTTGACCGCCCTTCACCTTTCCAGCCGTCTTCAAATACAAGGCCCGAGAGCTTCTTCAGCTCAAGCCCCTCGCCGCTGACCCCTCGAGGGCTCTCTTCTACCCTTCCATCCCCGCCTTGACGTTTGACCATCTCTGGAGTGACACTCTTCTCGCCGACGATTCCGACTGCTCGAGCAGCACCTCGAGTCAAACCGCCAGCCCTTCGACGCAAGATTGGACTTATCCTGCTGCGGATGCTTCCTTCTCAGCTTCTCCTTCCTTCCCTTTGACTTCGCTTCCTCCTCAAATTCGCCTCCCTCCGTCGACCGAACCCTCCAAGACTAAGGACGACTCTTCCTCATCCTCGGACATTAGCGCATCGAACGATCAACAAGACAAGTCTCATCAAGTCGTTCACGAGGTCAGTTGGCGATCTCGCTCGATTCGTCACGACCTTTGTCTGATTTTGGCTCCTCACATGACTGACTCGAATCTCCTTCATACGATAGCCTGAAAAACAACTTTCTTCAGGATGGGGTGACGACGCACCTGAATCTGAGTCCTCAGGATCAGGATGGGGCGACGACGCTAAGCCTCAGTCGTCCGGATGGGGTGATGCCGAGCCAGAGCAGCAGCCAAAGCAGCAGCCAGAGCAGCAATCACCGCAGAAGCAGGTCAGTAGACTTCTCTCGACACACCTGAGGCTGTGGAAAGGAACTTTCGAGCTGACCGGTCGCCTCCTCAATCCAGCGTCTTGGAACTTCTCGCCTGTTCAGCATCGCCCTCCAGCCCACTCAAAGAGCCGCCAACCCCAATGCCCCTCTCCCCCCTCTTCCAACCAAAGAAGCCCTCCCAGCTCGTAAGACTCTCGCCGCCTCTCGATGGGCACCTAAGGAACCCGTCGCAAGACAGGAACCGACCGACGGCACTTCCAGCTGGGACGTTCAAGAGCCCTCTTACCAGCAAAACGGCCGAAAACCTCGCGGACCTTTGAGCGAGAGGCGAGGACAACGTCAGGTCGAAGCTCAGGAGCATCCTCGATCAGCTCCCGAAGTTAGCAATGGAGGAGGTTGGGGAGAGGAGCCAGCAAACGAATCTTCCGGTTGGGACATCAGCGAGCCAACCACCGGAGCTCAAGGATCAGGATGGGGCGATGATGAGCAGTCCACCACCAAGCCCGCCGAATCTGGAGGCTCAGGCTGGGACATCGAAGAGACACCAAAGAAGCCGGCATCCAAGCTACCTCCTGTCCGTCAGCCTGCCTCTCAGCAATCTTCATCCGGTTGGGGAGATGAGCCAACCGAGGAATCGACCGCCTCTGATCCCGCAGAGGCTTCAGGATGGGACATTGACGAGCCTTCCGCTGAGCCTGCCGCTCGAACTTCATCTGGACGGGGAGACGATGAACCCTCTACCGAACCCACCACCTCCAGCTGGGACGCTCCCGAGCCTACTCCCGCTTCCAACGGCCATTCTCGGTCAACCTCTCAACGCGAATCATCATCTTCCGAACCTGTTCGACTCTATCTCGGCAACCTTTCTTTCGAAGCCACCGAGGACGACATCTACCCCGCCTTCGAGGAGTACACCGTTCACGACGTTCACGTCATGAAGAGCCGAGAGACCGGCGAATCGCGAGGTTTCGGATTCATCACTTTGGGGAACAGGGAGGAAGCGGAGGCAGCTATCACCCAGGCAGACGGACGAAACCTTTTGGTCTGTGATAGGGCTATCAGACTCGACTTCTCGGACAGGGATGGTGGAGGCCGAGGCCGAGGTGGAGGAGGAGGTGGTGGTGGAGGAGGCGCTGGTGGTTTCAGTGGCGCATTCGTTGGTGGATTCGGAGGAAAGCCAGCAGGAGCAGGAATCTGGGGTGTACCCGAACCCGAAGCCTCGGCCGAGGACTCCACTCAGGACGATTCAGGATGGGGAGCATCAACTACCAATTCTTCCAAGCTCGCTCGACCCAGAGCCGACCCATCTTTCGCATCAAGCCCGACTCGAATGTTCGTCGGTCGACTCTCTTACGCCGCCACAGAGGACGACATGCACGAAGCCTTCTCCGCGTACACCGTCCTCGATGCTCACGTCATGAAGGACCGAGAGACCGGAGTTTCTCGAGGTTTCGGATACATCACCCTCAACAACCGAGACGAAGCCGAGAAAGCCTTGCAGGAGAGCGAGTCAGGGAGCTTGCTGGTCTCTGGTCGAAACATCAGGATGGATTGGGCGGAGAGGACGGGTGAGCGAGGAGGAGCCGGTGGAGGCGGAGGTGGATTTGGTGGAGGAGGTGGATTCGGTGGAGGAGGAGGAGGTGGGTTTGGTGGCGGAGGATCAGGGTTTAGCAGTGGAGGTGGTTCAGGCCTCGTCTCGTCTTCCAACGCAGTCCCTCTCGGTACAGGTCGAGGTTCTCAAAGGTACGGCGGCAGCCAATCTCAAGACTCTGGGAATTGACCTCATTTCCTGAGTGGGGATTCCTGAGTGGGGAATTGACCTAATTCCTGAGTGAGGAACTGACCACAGGAATTGACCTCAATTCCTGAGTGGGGAATTGACCTCAATTCCCGAGTGAGGAATTGACCTCAACGACCTCAACACCTACCTCATGGGTTTGCCTCTCTCTTCTCTTGATCGGGTACCGTCACGATGCTGACTCTGATCTCGTCCTTGCCTCGTCGTTCTCTCCTCCCTTCTCTCCTACCCCCTCCTCCATCCCTCTACAGACGCCACCAAGTCAATCGTCTCACGATCATACACGTCGCCCGACCAGCTCGCTCTCGGTCGGGCCATCTCGATCTCCTCTTCTTTCACGCTCCACTCCCGCGATACCATGATACACCTAGACAAAAACGAACCTAGTCGAGACCGGGCGAAGTGAAGCGAGATAAGGCGAAGCAAAGCAAAGTGAAGCAACGCGAAACAAACTACTGATAGCGAAACAAATCAAAGCAGACACCAATCCCACCGCGTCAAACTGACCTTGGTGGTGGAAAGTGCTGGAAAGACAAGACAGCACAAGGTATTCAGCACAACGTAGCAGACGTGGTAGGGACAGAGAGGAGAAGGCTCGAAATCCAGAAAGAGCAAAGGAAAGGAGAATGTAACGTAGGCCACTCGATTCGAAAAGCCTTGGGCGGGGGTCAGAGAAGCTCAGTGGGTCCCAGGACCCTCTAACCATTCACGTTCACGTTCATATCCCTCTCAACACCTCGTCTGATGACGCACACTCGACTGTACCTACCTATACCCACACAGTCGGAAAGTAGTAAAGCCAGCACATAATGCACACACTGTATTCGAACATCGCAATCGACTGACTGCACTCGACTGGAATCGCATGACCAGAACGTTCGAATCGGCTGAAAAGCTCACTTCGAGACTGCCTGAGCGAAGTTCCCGTTCATGGTTATGATGGTGGTAGATAACATGTATTCTTCAGTTCGGTATCTGACGATGACCATGACAACAGATGCGCAACAAAGTCAGGTGAAGAGAATCATGATTCATTAAGAGAAGCAAAAACGTCAAGGTATAGAAGCGGGCGAGAGGATGAATGAAAGAGGAAGGTTCTAGATAAGATGAGAAGAAACAGCGAACACAAGAGATGACCATGCAGAGGAGAGGGAAGAACGTAGAGATGGAGTCATGAAGAGAGGACGGGAGACAGATAGGATTGAAGGAAGGGGGAGGAAAGGCTCTAGTCCAAAGACATCTTCTCTCCGGACAAATTCCTCTACTCGAACGACATCTTTTTTCCAGCGAGCTCAACGACGCCGCCAGTCAAGGAGGGATGCGATGCAGGGGGAGATGGTGAGAGACAGTGAGGAAACGAAAGTATCTAGAAGGCAGGCAGGTACCACCCTTCACCCTGAGCCGACCTCTTCCTCTTGTGGGAAGGCAGGAGATCCGTCAGCCATGACATCCACTTCCTGGCGAACTCGAACTTGTCGTGAGATGATTCGAAGACGAAGTCGGCGCCGAACTCGACCGGAGCTCCTCTCTCCTGGAAGTAGCGATAGAACACGATTGTTTTGCTGATGTGAATCGGAATAAGGGGAGTCGATCAGCCTCTCTCGACCAAGTAAAGATCGAATCCTCCGAGGAAGCAGCAGGAGAAGAGACTTGCATTCGGTTCACGTCGACGTCAGGAAGGAGTCTGATCTTGTTCCTGAACTCATTGTTCCCAAGGGCAAAGGCTGGAGCGAGACTGGCGAGATCGAAAGAGTAAGAACAGATCAGGTTGTGTTTTCAACTCTGGAACAAAACAGGAAGGGGAGATACACGTACTGACTGATGCCGATTCTCTCGGCTGGGTGCCGGTCTCGCCAATGTCGGAGTTGTTCGCGAGTCTGACCGTTGTTCCAGACGATCGTGTGCTCGCGGCGTGGGGCATCCGTAGATGAGGTAGGGAGGAAGTTTTTCGGCTGTCGGGGCGGATCAGACGGGGTCTGGTTAATGTTAGCCGGGCGAGCAGGGTTCCTCTGCGGGGCCATGGATCTGGGCCCTTTGGGAGGGTTGAAGGAAGGGTTAGTTGGAGGGAGCCCTTCCTGACGAACGGCAGCGGAAGGACCCTTTCCAGGACTTGGGATAGAAACAATAGACAAAGAAGGAAAAGACATAGACAGAGAGAAGTCGAAAGGAGGAGGGGGAGAGAGGGAGGAAAGTTGAAAGACCAAGTTCATGAGCTTCGTCCAATCGAGGAACGGAAGTTCGGTCGTAAGAAGGGGTCAGAAACGACGTACGCTTCGGCCTCTTCGTTCTGTCCCGCCTTCTCGTCCTCCCAGATCTCCCTCATCTCTCCGATAGGGCGCCCCAAAGTTGACTCGCACACTCCCTCGTCGATCCGGTACCAGTCGATCGCAAGGGCTTGAACGAGCAATTGGTCGATCTCGACGAAATGGACACGCCTTCCCTGTCGCAGAGCTGAGATGAAGATGCCAAGCAGCCATCAGCACTAAGTTGGAGCAACCGTATCTGAGGAGATGTATCACCTTTATCGCGAGCATCGAGAAGAGCCTTACTGTTGGAGAAGGCGAGTATGGCCCACAAAGGGCGATCCCGCAGCCAATGGATCTCGGTTGGAAGGAAGTCGTCGTCGAGTTGTTGGGCGAGGGCGTGAGTCATCGGGTGGGGTAGACTGTAGGCGAGAACGGTAGGCTTGGGCTGCATTTTTGCCACAGACTGAAGGGAGAGCGAGCGAAGATGGAGGAAGGAAGCTGGAAGTTCCGATCCGCCCTGAAAAAAAGGGGTCTGTGTGACGCAGAACTGTCACACGAATCGAGCTAACGCGCGAACCGATCCCCCCCCAACCACAACCCTTTCCATCCCCAACATGTCGACTTCCCAACCTCCTGAAGTACCATCAATGTCGCTCACTACCTCTCCGACCAGGCGAAGATTGGTGTTTGTGCACGGAGGTAAGTGTTCCAGTCCGGCAGGAACCCTGTCATCGTCCCAGTAAGAGAGGAAACGGAGTTCGAGGGGAAGAAAAGGGCGTGCTCCCCTTGCTTGCTCTGACTCCTTTTGACCTGGCGAAAGCGCATCTGACCCACCTGCCTCTCTCGAACCATCTCTTACCAGATCATCATGCTTCTGGCGTCCACCGAGGGGTGGCCAAGGCAACCGTCTCCCGCCCTGACCCTCCCGCTCCTGCTGCACCATCTGCCCTTCCTTCTTCCATGACCGCTCTTGGTCCCCCCCACGCACCCAACCTCGTCCAAACGAACGAACCTCTGCTATCGTCAGCCTGGCCGTCCCCTTCCCAGCCTCAAAAGAAGCCCAAGGTCGTCGTCGCAAGTGCGCAAGACGTCCAGGAGCTTCTCGAGAAGCGGTCCAAGCAGCCGAACAGTGCAGCGACCATCCCCCCCTTCGCTATCCTGAGGAGCTCCGGTCAAGATCTCACTTCGGAGACGTTCCAAGACCAGGCGGAGGCTACGGCGAACGACGCGATAGACGATCTCATCGAGTCGAAACGATTCCGTTGGGCCGAAGAGGTCGTGACGGTCTTCTTCTTCTGGATCTGCGCTCCCGCTACGAGCTTTGTACGTCCCACTCTCTCACATCCTAGCACCTTGGGCTCTGTGCCATAGCTCCCCAACTCAGTCAGCAGCTGAAGCTTCAAGTCGTACCGCTCCTTGCCCCTTGCCCTTCTGGTAGCCGTCGGAGTGGACCTCTCCTCTCTGGGTGCCTTGGCATCAGTCGGCGACGATGTTCCTTTCGCTCGCCGCCGCCGCCAAAATCGTTCACATCGCCGGGTTCAGTGGCGCCGGCTCGACGGGAAGAGGAATGTTGGAGCTGTTGATGCCAAAACCCATCCCCAACTCCAACCCTCCAGCCTACACGGACCCTCTCAACCCATCTTGCCTGCTCCTCTTCTCAAGAGTCCTCTCCCTCCCCACCGCCATCAGTTCTCGCCGAGCTGAGCTGTTCCTCACCACCGCCTCCGCCATGACCAGCGTCCTCCTCCCCAACCTCCCTCGCGAGAGCCAGCTCCGCCAAATCGCCGAGTACGGCACCCTCGGCGTCCTCGCGTCATCCAAAGACCAGCGACTAGCGGCGCAGTACTTTCGACGGACTCTCGACCTCACCGAGGGTCTGCTGGCTTGGGGAGAAGGCTGGACGATCGCAAGCGAGGACGAGAAGGTCGCCGCCGAGATCATCTACGAGCTGCCGAAGATCTCGCAAGCTCGACTGTCGTTTTCGATGATGCAGCTGCAGCAAGGCGATGACAAGCGCCGGAAGTCGACGCGGTTGACATCGATCCAGAAGGGCAAGGGGAAGGAGGGGAAGGTCCGAACGGTCAACCCCAAAACGTTCAATCCCTACCCGCCGAACGATCTCGCCGAGCAATGGAAGTCGCAGTCGACCCAGCTCGCCTCTTTCCTCTCGACCGACCGATCCGCCCAGGACGACGAGGAGCACGCCATCATCCGAACCCTCCCTTCTTCTTCTTCTTCTTCTTCCAAGAAAGCGGCCGATCCCCACTTTCACCTCGTCTCTCCTGCCGCTCTTGCCGCCCTCTCTTCCATCCCGAAGAACCTTACCCTTCCTTCTCGACTCTACCCTGAGTCATCAACCTCGGCTCCAGCCACGTCCAAAGCTGGTCTCCCCGCCTCAGCTCGACCTGCTTCTTACGCCGCCGCCGTTGCTCCGAAAGTCCGCCAAGCTCATCCTCAACAGGATCTCGTGCCGAGACCTGAAAAGAAGTTGCCCAAGACCGGAACTGAAAAGAAGGTGCCCAAGACCGGAACGCTCAAACCTTGCGAGGGGATCGACTGCAGTAATGCGGTACGTAGTGACTTTGCACGGTACCGACCAAGATAGGCTGAACTTCCTGACCAATGCTTCCTTGAACTACCTTAGGACTACTTCCCTAGGCTCTACACTAAGGAACAACTCCGAGAGCTTGGACTGGGCTTCGTTTATGTTGATGACAGGCTAGGTCCGAGCATCCATCTCGTGAGCTTCCCTCATCCTCGTCATCGGCTACCTCTCGAGCTCGAGCTGATATTTCCCTATCTTCCAATGGGCTGTCATTAGTGTAACAAGTGTTTTGTCGCGCTCGAGGCGTTGAAAGCTGCTGGCGGGAAGCATGAAGACCGCCTCGACGAGATTCGCGTTCGTCGAGGAGAGTATGCATCCCTCGAGGAAGTCAAAGCCAAGAGGCTTGAGCTTTCTGAGATAACGGCTGAGAAAAGGAAGACGAAGTGCGTTCTTATCCTTGACTCCCGCTCGTTCTTTCTCTCTGTGTTCTGTTTGCTGATGCTTTATCTCGATTCCTCCGCCTTGGCCTTTGAGTAGCCAGGACGAATGGTGAGCTGGTACCTTTATCCCAGTTGTACAGCTAGAGAGCCATTTTAACGACATACAATCTTCTCTTTGCTTTAGGAAACACCGGAAGGCGGAGCGGCGACGTGACAGCCGAGCGGGTGTATGTCTTCTCTGCGACACAAAAGACGTTGGTTTTTCTCTCGATCGGCCTTGACCCTGGTGCTAAAGACCCCTTTGCTGACCCTACGTCTCTCATGTAGGTTCGTCCGTCCACCGTAATGAAGATCGTGAAGGCGGACCCATCACTCGGTTTCCTAATCAGAGATACACGCATGCTCGTTCGTCCCATTTCACCTTCCAAATGGTCATCCATATTAGGTACTGATGGAGTCTTTCTTTCGTAGTGTCATTCCTGCGCTCTCCCCTACATGGAACAGAAGCGAAATGCCCGAGATAAATGGCTTGCTGAAAGGCTGAAGGACAAGAAGCGAGTGGCTCTTCTGGGGGAGCATGACATCGGGTGCGTTTGCGTCTCCTCTTCTTCGCCGTGTTGTATGAACGGCTGCTGACGTGCATCTCTGCTTTCTTCTTCAGCTCCACTCAAGTCGTCGACGCCGAGTCGGACTCGGACTCTGCCGTTCAACCTCTCGGGTCTACCGAGAGTACGGATACCGACTACTACGATGGTGGTATCGACGCTTCGGACGCATCGAAGACGGTCAGGCTGTCGAAGGGAGGTGAAACCGTTCCAACTCACCAGAGGAGGAGAATAGGACCGAAGTGAGGGAGACGTGCTTGCCTGGCTTGACTCTCGATACGATTATGTATTCGTACTATCCTTTCATGCGATCAGAGATTTTCTTTGTTTCTTTTCATCTTACCTCGATCGATACTTTCCGTCTTTCGTTGTCTACTCGCGAGCTTTGTTCTCCACTTCTTTCTGTAAAACCCGTTCCCATACATCTCTGTCTCTCTTCGCTATTCGCCCGCGCGCTTTTTTCGTCCTTGCTATCTCGTCAACACAAATCCTCTCATCTTTTGCTTCTCTTGATCAATCTCTCCCTGCTTCGTCCTCGTCCATCCTCCCTCTTATCATCCTCCTCTTCCTTTTCCTTCAACCTCTCCATCTTTGCCCTCTTCACCAATCGCTCGTTCTCTTTCATCTCACAATGAATCTTGGTATTTCCCATACGACTCGAATTCCTCAATGCGTGCGAGTTCTTGTCGTTGAACGGCATGGTTGATCACCTCAAGAAGATGAAGGTCTTCGACTGCGACGCGGAGATTGGTGATGTTGAGTAGATGAAGGCGTGATGAATGTTGGAGGCGAGCTCGCGGAATCCAAATGTCTTATCTGTGGAGTCGACGTTCCTGCTCAAGAACGACTCAGGAGGTGTTGATAGTTTGGCATCATAACTTATGGAAAATATGCGAGTCTGGTTCGTTTTGCAGTAAGCGAGAGCGACCTAAATCCCGGCTGCCTTCGATGTATACCGAGAAATTCGTGTTATGGATCTCAAATGTACAGCGAACCAGATAAAAAGTGAGCTTTGAAGTTCTGAAAGTCTTGCGTGAAGTTTGAGAGTGCAACGCGTGCGTCCAGGGAGTGAGCGAAGTAGGGCAGAGTTCAGTCTGAGAGTCTTCGCAACCTCTGCTGTCTTGGATAAGTCGATAAACCCATCATTCAGAAAACGACTGTTCGCTAGATCATCTCTCTCTCACATCCAATTTTGTCATTTCCGCATGTGCGAATCAACAGAGATCATGACATCGGACCAACATGGATCTGGGTAACAGAGATTGGGTAGACGGCGAGTATGGTAAACTCGGTAGCAGAAGGAATCGATGATGAAGGAAGGGTACCAGACGATGGCACAAGGGTATTTGATATTGCTGAAGGATGGGAGAGAGGGAAAAGTCCGTCGAGGAAAAGGCAAGAAAACGAAAAGAAGAAGAGGAGCGATTACGCAAGGTCAGGTTTGGTGTGAGGCAGGGTAATGCCCTGCAAGGTAGGGATCGACGCAAGCCGTGCTTGCATCGCGTCCATGACCTGCTTCTTCTCGCCATCGTGCCGACCTTTTCCGAGTTTTTTCGCCTGAGGGAGAGAAGAAGGAGAGAAACCATCCTATGCACTTGTGAGCGAGTGTCCGACTGGACCGTGAGTAGACTAAGAACAATTACCTTGATGACGAGGTGGATAGCCACGCATCCTGTGGCGTATTCCACCAGCAGATCGAGTTGCTCGCTCGAAAGATCCTTCGGAGACGGAAGGGCGGACGAGCTCGGGAAGATGTCCTTGACCAATCTGGTTCGATCCTCTCTGTAGGTCGAGAGGAGGTACGTCTTGATCGCCTCGAGAGGCACGGGAACATCTCCGGGCTTGGAGTCGGCAGCGGTCCTGGAGTAGTAAAAAGTGGTAGAATTTCACAGAGCAGCGAGACGTGAGGGCACGTTAGCCAGGATCTGGCAGGGAAAACGGGTGACGTGGATAACAATGGTTGCTCACAACGAGGTGACCCAGGCCTTGCCAGGCGAGGTTTTCAGCCATCCCGGGTACTTGTCTTCCGCCTTCTTCTTGACGGCCTTCCCAAAGTTCGAGATGACGCTCGAGATCGGGCCTGTGAGCTGTCTCTACATCATGCAGACCGGACAGAAGAGAAGACTTGTAAGTCATCGAAATCACTGATCAAACAGCCAAGCTCGGATACACACCATCTTATCTTTGGTCAAGGTCGGATCCAGAGGGGAAATGATTTGCTCCCGGATGTACTCGAGATCCAAGGACGGACGAGACAGCAACTGTCGACGGACCAGGTACTCCAGACGGTCCGGGGTGAGCGAAGCCTGTTGACAGAAGAAGGTCGAGATCAGCGATCGAGTCGTATCTCTACAACGTCCATGTCTCGACACACCTGAGCTTTCTCCTTGCCCTTACCCTTGGCCTTCGAGGAGGATGCCAGGGGTAATCCAGCGTCGGACGAGAGCTGGATCGACGGGCCGACGAGATGAGGCTGACGTTCAGCAGAGGTAGATGTCGAGGCAAAGAGAGACGCGTCGGGCATGGTCTCCTCACTACCCTCGGGATCCTCGAGTCTTGCCATGTAACCGACCTGTCGTCTCTTGAGCCTCACTTCGACCTCGTTGAGGGAAGCCTCTTCTGCCGCCAATCGAACCTTCCTTTCCTCCAATCGAACCTTCCTTTCCTCCAATGAAGCCTCCTCCTTGCCCAAAGAATCGTTCTCCGTCTCCAGACGCCGAGTTCGCTCCTCGAGCAGGGCTTCCTCCCGACCCAATTCCTCTTCCCTCGTCCGAAGAGTCTGATACCTCTCGTGCAACTTTCTGGACCGAGCCTCCAGGTCTCGAGCTTCTCGATCGGGTATGTTGCCTGGCTCGTCGATACGAGTATCGATCCTGGCCTTTCTGGTTGGAGGGGCGGAGCCAGATGGGGTCGGTGGATCGTGGAGGCCAGACCGACTGGGAAGTCGACCTGAGGGGACAGGGAAAGGGGTCTTGATTGAAGAGGTGCCTCCAGAATCAACAGAGGTTAACCCAAGAGAGCGAGATGGGAGAGATCGGGAAGAGGTGACTCCGATGGTAGGAGGAGGGCGAGGAGCCGTGGGCCGTGAAGTGGAGGTGGCTCCAGGATTGGTCAGGATTCGCCTAGGAATGCGAGAACTTGAGGGAGATCCAGGAGCAAGAGAAGACGACCCAGGAGGGCCAGAAGGGGGAGGGGAGCGAAGGGACGACGTGGTTGCCTTGGAGGGCCTCTCGAAAGGGGAAGGCGTCGAGTTCTCGGAATCAAGGAAGCTTGTTTCCTCCACGATCGATTGGGCAAGGTTCAGGTCGGGCGAAAGGCATCTCCTTAGCCTGGGGCCTGACCGAACGGCGTCCTGGAAGTGCTCCTGGAGGTCGGCAAGTCTCTGGTCGAGGTCGGCTTCGTCTTTGTTGGAGAGTACGATATATGCGTTCTCCCAGAACTGGACGCGCGTCTCGGCTCTGAGTTTGCGAAAATGAGAGGAAGCAGAAGGTCAGCATTAGAGGTTGGTGGGACAGAAGTCGGTCGCACAGCCCCCCTTGACTCGTGACGATTCTGGTACTTACACATCTGACCGAACAGAACCTTTCCTCTCGAGGAAGTCTTTCACTTGAGAGAACTCTTTGCAGACGTCCTCAAGCTTTTCGAAGATGTCTTCGTAGGATGTGTGGGGAGCGTCTTCGTCTTCGTAGTCCCTGAAGCACGGAGAAAAGGCGGGGCCTGTGCGTGGTGAGCGTCAGATGCGAGGGTTGATAAGTAGTTCGGCAAACTGACGACATTGCGTATGATTTGACGAGGTTTAGGGTAGGTGAAAAGAGTGTTCTATATGCGGAGATGAGATGGTTGTCGAGTGGGAGTGTGACAGGTCGAGATGGTCGATGCGAGAAGCTTCCCAAAAGTCACCCAGAAGCTTCCTCGCTCTTTCACATTCTTCTGGGCACGTTCCTTCACATCATTCTCGACAGATCATTTCATGACCTCGATCCCTTGGAAAAAAATTGAGGTCAATTCCTGTGGTCGATTCCACACTCAGGAATTGAGGTCGATTCCACACTCAGGAATTGAGGTCAATTCCTCACTCAGGAATTGAGGTCAATTCCTCACTCAGGAATTGAGGTCAATTCCTGTGGTCAGTTCCTCACTCAGGAATTGAGGTCAATTCCTGTGGTCGATTCCTCACCCAGGAATTGAGGTCAATTCTCAAAGCGGTCACCAACGAGGAGACACGAGCTCGCCTGTCTCATCCTTCGCCTCATCTCGTCTCCAAACGCCTCGAAACGAACCCGTCACTCAGAAAAGTTGGTCGACCGATGACCAGGTCCCTCAAGGTGGTGATGATCAGGACGATGGTTGGGGTGCTTCGAGCGAGACCAAGGCTTCTGAAGGTCAGCAGGCGGAAGAAACTTACGCTGGTTGGGGTGACGCTGCAGACGAAGACGACGCCAACCAGACTCAGGATGATGCTGGGTCGGACGGAGGTTGGGCTTAATCGGAAGGAACAAGGGAGGAACAAGGAGGGAACGATAAAAAACGAAGATCTCAACCGATCAATGCATTCCCTGTCGTCAAAAAAAAAAAAAAAAAAAAAACGATCCTCATCTCGCGAGAGCGGTCGATAAGACGAAGAAGAAGAAAAGTCTCCTAGTTATAAGAAGATCAAACAGCGCAATGAAACTCGATCGATGATTTCATGAGAGAATTTTTTTCGCGTTGCTTTTCGTTGAACAGTTAAAATCCAATCATATGATCCAGCTTCGATGAACATCCCATCAAGGTCGGATGTCCAATCAAACCCTATTGTTGACTCGCCTCGAGCCACTGATCTCTCGAGATGGAATGCTCATCAAAGTAAGGTCGCTCTCCCACCACCACGGCTCGATCACCTGCTCTGTGCTCTGTGAAATCGAACGTCGCCAGGCTTGATTTTGTCGGAAGTCGTAGTCAGTATCGGACAGGTCAAAAATGATAACAGAAAATTATGTCGTGTTGGTGAGATGAGGGACGACTCACTGGTTGGTGACTGAATTAGACCAGATGGCGACGTCGTGTCGAGACCAATGGTACTTGACGTGAGCGACGTGACTTTCATGCTGGAGTAAAAAGAGATAGTCTGTAGAGGATACATCGGTGAAGAAGTCAGGGGAGAAGAAAAAAAACCGAGGAGATTTGATCAAGAAGAGAATTCTTTGACGAACTGAGGACTGCTTCTGACTCAAGTTCTGAGAGCTCATTGATACGCTTGCTGAAGACCTTGCTAACGTAGACTGCTTTCTGACCGGTTACTCTACAGAGGGGTAAAGGGAAAAAAAAACAGGGAAGGAGCGACAAGGAACGTCGTTCAGTCAATTTAGACGCACATCACAAGAGGGAAATGGGGATATGAAAAACAAGCTCACTGATTAGTTCGGATCAAAGGATGAGATGTGTAGAGCTCAGGGCCTGCATTATCGGGTGCTCCTCTAGGATCGGTGTGTAGTTTGTAGCCGTTTGTACGAGATTGTTCGATGAAATGAGGAGCCGAGTGGGTGACCGTCAGACCTTCGAGGAACTTTGCGAAGCTAGGTGTGAGTGCGTCGTAGGTGTGATAATTTGAGTGCCAAAGGGTATCTCCTCCTACGGGAGGAAGCGTATGCTACGAGGGAGACAAGTTCAGATCCAGATCAACATGGAGATGAATGATGCGATCAGGACCATGGGTGACATACCATTCGGAGGATCGAGAACAGAGCTGGTCGAGGCTCAAACGAGACATCCGAGTGCCAGATACGAGAAGATAATCCTCTCGAAGGTGATGAGATTTGTCTACCGTCCTTCGTAGGTTTCGAATCGATTTTGCCTAGGACGAGTGATTCTGCGCCAGTCTCGGAGACTTCTTGAGTAGGATGACTGATGCGATGGTCGGACGGAACCAACGGACATCAGTGCCTGCTTAACGGATGAGATAACGAAAACCTGGATAGTCGACCAACATGTGAAGAGTCGAATCCTCGGGTTTACCAGCAACTTCTCCCAACTTCAAAGCTAATCGACCGATGTCTTGAGGTGAGAATTCATCTTGAGCTTTGAAGAAAGCTACGCCGTGTTGAGAGATGAGGATGGCGAGATCATGAAGGACTTCGTCTTGTTCGGGTTGAGGAAGAGCCCAGATGTCGTTGAGCTTAACGCTCTTGTCGAATTCGATTCCAATGGCAGTTGTCAGTCGAGTGTAAGGAAATCGTTCGTCAAGTCGACCAGTTGGAACGAGGGGAGCGTGCTTGAGTTTGGCCGAAAAGACTGGAGAGAAGGAATCGGGGCTTTGAGCGACAGATGGCATGTTTCGATGAGATTCGACAGATTGAAGGTTGGTTGGGGAGGATGTTGATTGATGTGGTTTCGGATAGGATATGACATAGTGTCAGCTGGAAGGAGTGAGGTTGAAGGAGGCGGTCGATGATGAGCATGACGCCTTTTCTCGCGAATCTACGGAGTTGAGCGAGATGATGATCACGTCAGTCCATCACCATCGAGATACCATGATCACGCTTGACCTAGGCGAGATGATTTGCAACCAAAATAAGTAAATAAAAAGAGTCAGCTTCATCAGTCTTTGGATCGATGCGTGAGAAAGAATATGACGAGGGTCTTGGTTCGAAGCTTTTGGGGGGTCATTATTTGGCAAGCTGATCCAGAGTATCAACAGGAGACGTTGATAGCACGTCAGTCAGATTTTAAGAACACGGAATGGATACCATGGAGGTCTGTCAGACAAGGTCCCTCACGGTCCAGCGAAAGTCAAGCGTTGCGAACGCGGGCGACGATCCTTTCACGTTGATGAGGTAGAACGGACATCTATAGATCGAGGCAGCACTGGAAAACCAGATTGCACCAAGGGAAATCAAAGGAAAACAGCCAAGAGAAGAGAAAAATCGAAAACTAGCTAGTGCTGGAATTTAAAAACGAGACTCTTGTTTCCAGCCGTAGGAGCAACGTCTCGTAGATAGGCCTCCCTTTCGTCAACCGACATCTTCTTCCACTGCTCCGCTTTCCATCGGTTACGAGCCAAGAAGTAGGCTTTGACCCCGAGGAAGAGGATGATGTTGTAGCAGAGGATACCGAGGAGTGCTTTGTTGCCCGTGTGATAGTATGGTTTGTCGCCTGTCCTGTAGACTGAAGGGAGAGATTTCAGATCAGCGACAGGACGGAACGAGGAAAGGAAGACGAACAAGAACGAAGGTGCTTACTTTGCGTAGCGACGATGGAACCTGTCTGGACCGACATGTTGTAGAGCGAACTCGAGACCGTTCTCAACCTAACGGAATTGGCGTTACTCGAGTTCCAAGCGACCTGGGGAAGAAGCAACCCAAATCAACACCCAGCAAAGCTTGTAGAAACTCTTGTGATAATGATAATCACCAGAATAGGGTGATGATAAGGATAAGCCACCAAAATCGAGATGATGACATATCGGGCCCACTCGCGACCTCCATCTGGTAGTGCGATGAGCGCGATCAGGCAGGGGAGACCCCAGATCTGACTCAACATTGAGACAAAAGTCTTTTCCTTGAGTTTGCTCGATAGCCAGGTGATACCGAAGCACTGCGAACGTCGACGAAGATCATGGTCAGTGCAAGTAAGAGCAGCTCCAGGAGTACAGAATTCACGTACGTTGATGATCCAGAGAACGGAGTGAGGAATGGTGAGCAGGTTGGTATTGAAGGTGCTAAAACCCAGGGACTTGAGGGTCAAGGTGAGATACGAGGTTGGTGGTGCGAATGGCTGCATGCTCGATAGACCGATGAGGTAGAGCGGATAATTGTCGTAGTCTGTGAGACAGTTCTTGAAGTTTTGCCACGAGAGTCCTTGTCTGTTGCTCATTTGACCTGGACAGCGTGCGATGAACAAGAAGGCGACAACGAAAGAGACATTTGCAAGATGCGAAGCAGAGTAAGTGATTTGCTAGGGTATGCTTTTCATGTGGGGACGTGTGACATACCCTTTGATGGATCGTCTCGAAGGACCCTATTGACCAGGATAATCTCTTCGCGTGGTGAGAACCATCCATTCTTGCCCCTGAAGCGACTGGCTGTCTGGGTAGGTGAAGCTGGAAGATAGAAGACAGCTATGAAACCAATGATGAATGTAATGGCGCCTTCGATGAGGAAGAGGTATCTGGATCGAAGGGAGAGAACATGTCAGCTGTGATGGACTTCAAGATGATGGAAAAACGATTTAAAGAAGCATCGCACCTCCAGCCAGCCCAACCATCCTCTGATCTGAGTCTCAGGATACCGAACGCCAGGAAGCCTTGAACGATTGTAGTGAGAGTCATTGTCTGTAGGGTTCAACATGAGTGAGGTCAGTTTCTGGGTAAGCGGACATCCACGCTGGCTACAGATAATGCAAAACTCACGACCCAGAAGAAGGAGAGTCGGATGGGGAGCTCAGCGGTTTTGTAAAAGTACGAGAGGTAGAGGACCATGTCGGGGATAAGTCCACCTGGAAGACCACTCAAAACATCCGGGTCAGCAAGCAGTCTAATGGGAAAGGCTTCGATTGATCCCGACGTACCTTCTGTCAGACCGAGCAAGGCTCGAGTGGCATAGACATGTGACTTGTTCTTAACGAAGCACTGCATCATGGTCACAATTGACCACATCATGACCTGCAGAGGGACCCAGCGGTCTGGACCGAGCCTCTTGGAGATGAGTTGAGATGGCAGCTCTGCGAACAGGAAGCATGTGTAGAAGATGGCCTGGCCGGAGTTGTACTGGTTGGTAGTCATGTTGAGATCGCCGAGCATGTTATCCGACAGAGCAGAGGAGATGTTGGAGCGATCGAGATTTAGGCAGAAGTTGATGAGGCAGGCAAATGTCATAATTCGAAGATCGACCTAAGATCACAGGAGCGTGTGCAAGCGTCAGCTCTGGTCGTAGAAACATTGGGATTGTCAGTTTTAGTTCACCTTGCGAAGGACGCTTTTTTCTTCAGCCTCGGTCCAGGTAGCGTCGGGATCGTATCGGTGCTTGCCTTCGTAACCATCGATCGGTTCATATCTACGAGCGAGGGAATGGATTGTCAGTGCCGCTCTTAGCAGGTTCTCCTTCCAGATGAAACTCACTGTGGTCGGCGAACGGCAAGCGCTTCGATGGTATATTCATCATCTTGTTCGTCGTCATTCGACGACCAATCAGGCTTCTTCTTTTCGTCGTCGTAGTTGATAGTCGTTGGCTTGGGTTCCGTGGAGATGATGTCGCCTTTGGCAAGGGATGGGGTGGTCATGATTGGCCAAAGATGTTGAAGAGATAGTCAGGCTCGAGATGAAAGTATGGAAGTATTGAAGGAGGATATCAAGTGCTAACGGGAGAACGCAAAACTTAATAACCGGCTCAGACAATCGATCGAATGGTTTCATAGCTCGCCAGTGAGTGCGTCTATGAGCCCAGATATGGCGTGCAATCATGTGAGGGAGCGAGGTGGACCAAATTCGCGGTCTCCTCCGGCGATTTGCACTGATGACGACTTTGGCTGATCAGAATGGAAGGAACTGGTAGACACAGTCTATGCACTACGCTCAAACGTGACAACGACAAGCTCACCAACATGAACAGGATGCGATCAAGCAGCCGGACAAGTCCCTGAGCTGGCGAACAAAGTGTTTCGTTGAGATCTAGGCGGGTCAGCCCGGCATGATGGACGGTGGCGATGCCTGGCTGCATCTGTCATCCAAGCTGCAGCGAATTAGCGCGTCATACGAGAACAGACCTCAAGGACAAGATCTCCTGGAACCACGAAGGGACATCATCGCTGTCCGACGCCCGACGCTGAATGCGAACAACGGCCGTGGCAAGCAATCGTCCCTGATGTGGATGTGATTTTTGACGACCCTTATGACCGCCAGATTGATTGTAGTTTTATGCTCAAATCATGCTTACATCATACCTGTCAGTGATTCAAAGAGTCAAGTGGTCTGAATCAAGCAAAGGTTGACATGTAATCCCCTTCTTGCATAACAACGCTTGCTTAATCGGCCACGCCTCTTTGAGATTTAGATCGCAGCAAGAACAGTTCTTGGTTCAACGGAGAACCTCTGCCTCATGTTCGTCGAAGACTTCTTGGATTTGTTGCTTCAGTGAAGCTCCGATGACGTTTCATTGTACAGTACGAGCCAACATGGTCAACTCTTTATCCCCCATACCTTCCAACTTGTTCCCCGTTGAAATGATATCCATTAGCACACCTTCATCCGAGATTGTCATGCGACCCAAAGGTCCAGGATGATATGTAGGCAACCACTCGGGAGTGGTCCAGCTTTTGTCGTACCAAGGGATTAGCTTCGCCTCGAGACGTCTCTTGATTTCTTCGTTTGAGCGAACGGGGTGGGGAGGGATAGGAGGAGTCTGGTCAAGGGACGGTGGGAGTTGAAGAGATGAGAACAAGGGTGAAGAGTCGCGGTGGCTGCGACACGCGAGAGTGCGGTCTGGTTCGATCGGAGACTGAGACGAGAAGGTCTGGTCTGAAGGAGTGTTGGGATCAGGGTTGTGACCAAGGTATTTTAGAAAGTATTTTTGAATGCAGGGTGGTCCAGATTTTTGGTTGTCGAGAACTGAGGGAAGCATGGAGAGGTATTCAGGAGTGAATGGATAGCCGTTTTTCTTGATCGTCCGACTAGAGCCCTTTCCATCATTCTCGTCATTCCAAGTCTCCCCACCACCAATGGTCGTCATCTCATTCTGCGTCGCACACGTCGAGCCAGGATACGTTTGGCTGAAAAATCCATGGACTTCAAATTGATCCGAGACACAAGCTGGGTCCATGCAAGATTATATAAACGTACTGAAACTAATACAAGTCAAAAGCACAAACGTCACAGCCACCGAAAATCAAAGCGTGTTAAGGGTCGTAAAGATAAGAAATCGAAGATGGATTGGTAATTATCAAATCGAGAAATATGCAGAGAGGTCCACGCGCTCCTAGGGGGGTCCCCTAGATCAGCACATCTGAAGAGACATCTGTTGCTTCACCGATGATACCCCAGCCTGGACTACCAGAAGACTCGCCTCGCTTGGTCCGCCCACCAGGACGGCAGTGGCGAGATCTCCGATCGTCTTTCTCATCTCGGCTTTTGTGGACGAGTCCGCTCCAAGCTTTCCCAACATCTGCATGATCTCCCTCGATTCATTGGCGTGTCCGTGACGTTGGCCTCTTCCGGCAAGGACGAGGAGTTTCCGGTTGGGCATGGATTCAGGGAGGTACGAGGAGAGATGCGAAAGAGTGGATGTGAGAGGAGTTGAAGTCGTGACGGTCATGAAGTTCATTGATGATTGGGAGGATGGTGTGGCGATGGCAAGCGAAGAGGTGGAAAAATGTTCATAGGTTAGATCATCGGCGTCTAGCAAGATGGAATGAGTCTTGTCTTCGTTTTGTGGGTCCGAGAAGTTGAGCTTGGAGAGTTGGATGGACAGAAATTCAGCACTACCACTCGATAGAGGCATCAAAGGCTTCGTATCGGAACTGACCTGATGCAGGGCCTGAGGTGTAGATGCATGACTACCAGGAGACTCCTCGAGTTGGCTTAGAGTTGCGGCCATACCGACAGACGCGACCTCGCCCCCGCTCTTTGGTTTGACCAACCGCAAGATGGTCGCGGTGATGTTGGGATTGGCCAAGCACATCTGAGCCGCAAGAGAAAGAGTAAGGCGATCGTCGGGCCCACCTTGGAAAGGGACTACCAGGTGAGGTCCAGGACCCGTTGGATCAACGTTGTCTGACTCAGCTTCTTGTTGGACGAAGAGAGCGACCTGGACACAAACACGAACAACTATCAGTCCGAGCCTTCAGGCCGATTGGATTGTCTCTCCCAGATCACTTACATCTTGGTCGGACTCGGAGAACAACTGCCGAACGAATTCAGAGTAGAAGGGCCGCCCTGCCGTACCGATCCCAAAGATCTCTGACGCCTTACTTCTCAGTCCCGACGATCCGAAGCCGAACGAAGTCGAGGTGGGTGAAGGATGAAGTTCCTCCCTCTCAGGCGAGGGGGGGAGTGAAAATGAAGTAGAAGGAGAGTTGGAGATGTTCCACGGCACAATGATAAGTTCAGATCGCTCAGCGTGATCTCTGACGGATTGAGCAAATGAGTCGGATGGGACGATGGCGAGGAAGGGAGAGACAACCATCCTCTTGAGGTGTCCAAACTGCAATAAGATGCGATTATCAGCCCTTGTTGATGCAAAGAGAAGATGTAAGAGTTGGGCATACAGTTTTGAGAACCGTGAGCGTCGAATCTCTGCGCATGATATCGTCCCGCTCACTTCCTTGCATGAATGTCGAGAAGCGATCCGTGGTTGGAATGAGCCGGAGGGCGTCAACCTTGACCCTTGGCACCGTTCGTCCATCGTCTACTGGGTGACCAGATCCGCCCGAATGGAGCAGATCGATCAACGTCAAGGCGGAGGGCACGTGCTCGAAGCGATGAAGGACGACGAGGACTTTAGAAGTGAGGAGTCGAGTGCCGATCGCTAGTCCATCCATGGTCGATGTGGCCGAGCTCTTCCTTTCGTGCTGGACTGGAGGATTCGGAGGGGAGAGAGGCTTGCGAACCGACTCGGGATATGCCCATAAAGTGAGGGGGGTCGTGACCGCCGTGGTGACAAGTGCCATGACAACGAACATGGTGAAGACTCTTGTGTTGAGGATTTCTGCTTGTAGACCGACGTTGAGGACGACAAGCTCGACCAATCCTTTGCAGGACTGTTAGGGTGAAGGTAACGGTGAGCTCACGAGCCACCGGATAGTCGAGCGCCAAGTCTGACTCACCATGAGACTACCAATCGCGAGACTTTCGCGAAGGTTGAACTTGAGTAAGCGGGCGGCGCCAGCGCAACCTGTGAGATAGGACGACCAGAGTCAGCCATCAATCTTCTCTGCTTGGCGCACGGAGAGAAGAAATCTACTCACTGAAGAATTTTGCAAAAAAGCCAACGAAACAGATAAGAACTACGTAGCCCCAAACGCTCCCTGAATCGAGGAGGCTTAAATTGGTCCAATAGCCTGAGAGCGTGAAGTACTGATTGGCAGATGCACACGTCAGTCACCTAAAGACGAGGAGGGGCACGATAAGCAGAGATGAAGATAAGATAGAGACATACAAGAGGCAATAGCAAAACTATTACGAGATCTTCCGTTTTCTCCACTATAGCCCGAGCGAATCCGCCAGAACGTGGGATGACGATGGCGGCAAGAAAGGCTCCAAAGATGGCGTGAACTCCGATGATGGACGTGACAAAGGAGGAAGCGAATACCACAAAGAGGGTCACAGACCTGTATTGTCAGGTTACACGACACGGAACGAGTTGTCAGCTTGTTATCCCAGAACCACAAACGAGCTCCAACGGGACCTACATCATGAATGGCGTCGGATGACCAGACTCGATGCTTCCCGTTTTGACAGCGAGCCAATGAAATGCCCAGCGGATCGGAAATAGCAGCAGCAGCGCCCAGCCGAGTGTGCAGAGGGCCATGTACAAAATCGCGATGCTCGAACACTTCTCTCCAGTCGAGCCGTTGACCAAAGCGACGCATAGCGCCAGGAGCTGCATCCAAGGAGAATACGACCGATGATTAGCTCGGTAGTCGCTGGACTACGGATGATCATGCACGTACGATCCAGCTGACGGCATCGATGCCTATTCCAGCGGAAAGGACTACGACTCCAATGGATGTGTCGAGAAGCTATCGTGTGTATGGTTTGCCCAATCAGCAAGCAAGTCTTGCAAGCCGACATTGAACCGTTTCATACTGACCTTGGTCTCCCCTAGGATCCTACACAGAACGGGGAATGACATGATGGTCATGGCTTGAGGGAGAACGCAGCAGGAATCGACGTGTCAACCGAAGGAAACGATGGTCACAAACTGCAGCACGATATGCTCACATGTTCCGATGAAGAGTAGGAAGTGACCAAGCCCCACGCTCGGGTCAACGAATTTGTGGTAGACTGGAACAGCCACCTGGGAAGCAGAGAGAACAAGGTGTCAGTCGACGCACTCGCCTAGCGAATGTCAGGTTGGTTCGAGCAGCTTACAGCACAACCAACCCCAAAAGGGACAACGACTCCAGCAGCACTGATGGCCAAAGATGCTCGAGCGTTTCTTTTGAAGGCAGCGACATCAATCTACGGGCGTGCGTCATGAATGAGGAGAATTAGCCGACCAAATCGAGCGTTGATATGCCTGAAAGATGACCAGCAGGCTCACTTCTAATCCGACCAAGAAGACGAAAAGTACGATCCCAATCGTAGCCAGGAGCTTCAGATAGCTTACACTCTGGGGTGGAAATATATGAGCTGTGAACCCCGATATACGACCGAGAGCAGTCGGACCGAGAATGATACCGGCCACGATCTCTGAGATGACGCGAGGTTGACGGATCTTGGTAAAGGGAACGGCGAGGATTTGAGTGAGGACGAGGATGAGGGAAAGCTGGATAACAAGGATTGTGAGAGGCTATATCCAAAAAGATGAATTTTCGCAGGGATAGCGGGCAGTGAGTATCGTTCATGCAATCCATATTGATGAGTGCGGAAGAGGGAGTGATGAGGCTCATACATTTGAGGAGTCGAAGGAAGCAGGATTGGCTCCGCTGAATACGCCTGCCTGTCAATTAGAGGAACAAAGGGACCACGATGATGACTCATCAGATTCTGCTCTATCCCTTGCGAGGCTTGATTAGGCGAAGCTCACTTGTGATTTCGTAGACACAGCCCTAGAGAGGAGTTGACCTTTTGATGATGCAGAAAGCGAGATTCCGTCCATTGGCGGCGATCAAGCGGGAGAATGAAGACGCGAGGAAGAGATGGTCGATGGTCGAGGTGTTTTAGTCGTGGAGGTATGGGACGGAGTGTGTACTGATGGGCAAGGGATCGAGGGGTCAAGGAGAGCACGGCAGATATAGTGAGGTGAAGAGAACGTCGATGGATGATAGGAAGAGAGAAGGAAACGTAATGGATGACCCATTGGTGACGCTGAGAACCAAACAGACTCAGGCCCACGGTTCAGATCGCCGAATGGGTGAACGGCCGGTCGTGACGAAGACTGAGACCAAATCGTCGAGTGAGAGGAGAGAGAGGGGGAGAAAGAAGAAAAACAGGAGTCTCGGAGAGTTTGTGTGAGGCTGAGAGAGCCTGGACTGACTCTGAACCAAAAAGCTTAACGCGTTTTGGATCGTCGGAGAATTCGGGGGAACGTCAGGGATCAGAAAGGGAAAGATTCGATCTGGAACGCTTGGCGGGGGTGGACCCCTCATCTTTCCAGCGTTTGGCATAAAAGAGGAAGAGATGAAAGGGAGGAAGGAAAGGGAGAAAGGAAAGGGAGATCCCTAAATTGAGTCGGTCCCGATCAAAACAGGTCCTGAAAACCCTTCCTCTTCCCTTTTTCCCTTTGAGAACTCGCCTTCGGTCATCAGACGTCTCCCGACGACCCACCCCTCCCAGACAACCGCTATCGCAGTCGGGTAAGCGAAGAGCTCTGGCCGGGACATGGAAGGGACGACGAACAGCTCGTCTCATGATCAGTGAAGAAAGTCTTCTTGGATTAGCTGGATTCCCATCAGCGTTGCGTCGACCATGTATTCATGTGGGAGTATAGCTTTCGGAGCTCGCTACAACTTTGGTGGAGGATCCTAGCGTCAGGTCGGTCAGACGTCGTGGTACCAAACGTCAGGCGGTCTCGTCACCTCGAATTGGTGGGACACCGTCCCGGGATCCGGTGATGCAGGATCTTCGATCACCACCATCGTCACCATGTCGATTCCAATCATCGTACACCAAGATTCACCACACAACGCTGAACCTCAACTATCGGCTCTCATCGATCACTTCTACACGCCCATTTCCCTCGCCTTTCAACGAAACCATAGCGTTCCAGTTGATGACGATCTTCTCTCTCGTTGGAAGCTTCAAGTCGGGGTCGAACTCCCCCTAGCGCCTCATCTTAACACCGATGTGAATCGTGCTCAACTTGATTCTCCTCAGCCACTGAGTCAAGTCGGAAAGAGGAAGAGAGATGACGGATCGGGTCAAGAAGAAACGGACGAAGGCGCCATTTGGAGTGGAGGAGTTGCTCAGCTCAAGGAGGCGGTTGGGGGGGAGAATGCGAAAGTGAGAGCCTGCCTGCAGTGCGCTGGGTTGAGAAGGGATGAGTTGAGTGATGTCAGAGAGACCGAAGGTGAGTTCAAGCCCTTAACAGCCTGCGTGAGCCGTCGACTTGAAGTTGATTTTTGACCCGCCCAATAACGACACTAGGTGTACAATGGTCATCGTCGGCCATAGCGAATCTCTTGTGGGA